>JAJOZX010000030.1:1437500-2012500 GCA_023014485.1 Bathynomus jamesi
AGGGTGTTGGTTAGTTTTAATTCGGTCGTTTGGGAATGTGTAAATTATACTCGCCTTCACTCCCTGGCGAGGTGTGAATACACGGAAGGAATCACTACAGTTCTTCTGAGTATACATAAGAGCTCAGTAAAGCCTGTGAGCCTTAGGGGAATATATATATATATATATAAACGAAAAGATTTGACTGTCGTTCTGGCTAGAGCTTCACAGAAGAACTATATATATATATATATATATATTAGTACCATGTGGTTAGTTTTAATTCGATCGTTTGGGAATGGATAAATTTATTGCATATTACAAGCAACGATGATGTAACTGTAGACTCGATCACATGCGAGTTTAGTATTTTAATTAAGCGCAGTAGAACATAAAGCGCGTATATTTTGATGTGTAATAGAATTCTTCTGTACTATTATTTTGAAGTTTATATATAAGTGTGTATTGGCTCATACATATATTAAATATGTGTATAGATTTCTCCTGTGCTAATATTATTTAAGAATGTGTATATATAGATGTGTATATATACATATATATTTAAGGTGGTCCAAAAAATAAAATTTTGTAATTTTTCACCTCCACATGGCTGGTCCTGTTCTTATATCTATCAAACATCTCCATGCCAAATTTCAGTCTAATTGAAAGATATTTACTGGTCGCTATGAATTTCATTTTACTGCTCATTTTCTAGTAGATGAATCTTCTGTGTTAATAAATGAAAAAACAAGGGCAAATACTAGTTTATTTGTTTGAAAACAGATTAAATCTCAAAGAAACCAGCTTTTTTTTTAGAAAACAGAATAACTCCTAAAGAAAACGGATTAATTTTTAAAGAACAAAAATGATATGTTTAATAGAAAATTACATTTATCATTCGTTTATAATATACAGTACATCATTACTCAGATTAACACTTCGTCACTGACTCCTTCGAAGACGATGAGTAGTCTTGGCGATGTTTTGCTACCAATCGGAGGATGAATTGTTTTTGTTTTTCATCCTTCGTCAAAGATGTATTATATGACTTGATAAGTGCGATACCCTTCTCCACCGAATCATTGACAACTTTTAGGTTGATCGCTATGCGTCGAAACTCTTGAAAGCAATCATTCTCCGTCCAGGAATTGGGATCGGTCCTCGGGAAAGTATCCTCCGCTGCCTTCCTTCCTTCCTTCTTTCTTTAACAGATTGAAGATTCCCAGGGTCCTTTTGGTGACCATTTCATACAAATTCAAATCTTCAGTGTTTCCTTCAAGCTTCAATCGAAGAGTAACAGTGGTATTCTCGTTATGTTGCAGGTTTACGACTATCAGTAGTATGCCCGCAAAAGGGGAGAGTGCAATGTTGCATAATATTGCAAGAGTGCCATCCCACCCCCCTTTGTTGCAAGGCACCACCACCCCACTTTGTTGCCAATCCCCCACCCCCGTTGTTGCCAGCCCAAAAATGGGACTGCAAGGGGTATGCAACCTGGAGTTCTCCCCCAAGCTGAACCGCCCCCAAAGGAGAGTACCAACCTTTGTTGCAAACCCCAAAATGGGATTGCAAGGGGTATGCAACTTGGAGGGGGAGTTCTCCCCCAAGCTGAACCCCCCAAAGGGGCATGCCTAACCTAAGGGAGCCTCCTTGGGGAGGAAGGGGTTACCTCACCCCACAAAGGAGCAGAAAGAGATAGCAAAAGGAAGAAAGAAAGGAAGAGATCCTTCATCCGACAGCTGTCGGACGCATATGGCTCCGTCGTCCAGCACCCGGCCTCTTATAGTGCCCCTATTCAGCCAGATGGCTTAATCAGCCAGTTGGCAGAGTTGCCAGATAGCGCCAGATAGCTTTAAATATTTATTTCTTCTATATATTATTCAGTCAGTCGGCTGCTGAGTTGCCAGACAACGCCATATATATAATTATTATTCAGACAGTTGGCTGCTGCTGAGTTGCCAGATTCGTTATTTATTTTAAATAAGCTTATGTTACAGTTGGCTGAGCTGTCAGCCTCGTTACTCATCTATTCAATTATTCTGTTTTAGAAAATGATATAGGCATGTTCAAGGAATAAATAAAACACCATTACAACGTTCTGTTTATTAATTAATGGATATACAATAGGATATATATATGAACAAATAATAGAACGGGGAATATACCGGGTGTTCCACTTAAAACCGGCCCACTGGAGTACTCCAGCGGGTCGGTTTTAAATGGAACACCCGATAAAATCATGCAAATCATAGTATTAACCAAATATTAGAAAAATATATATTTATATTAATTATATATAGTCGTACAAAACATGGAAAATATATAATCATGCAAAGCACAGTATTAACTAAATATTAGAAAAATATATATTTATATTAATTATATATAGTCGTACAAACATGGAAAATATATAATTATACAAAGCACAGTATTAATCAAATATTAGAAAAAATATATAGTTATATTATCAAAAGTTATACAGGGTGGCCGAGAATGATCTGTACAATTTTTGGCTGTTATTAAAAGTCAACCATGAAGTGTAGAAATTCCAGTGTTGTCCCTTTTTACAGAGAATCTCATTAACTTTTTTCTGATACCAAGTTGTGACAAGTTTTTTAGAAATTCTAGTGTGTCCGAACATTATCTGTACAATTTCATCTTTTAATAAAATTCTTGATAACACACGTAAAATTCTTAAACAAGATTATTTAGAATCTGTATTTTCAAAAGTTTCTTTTATTAAAGTAACGTTGTTACAAACATTCGATATGTGCACCATTAGTGATTCGCAAAACATCCAATCGATACTCCAAATGTTGCCATGTACGCTGCAGCATATCCACATCAATTCGCTCAATAGCCGCTGTGATTCTTGCTTTTAAATCATCAATGTCTGTCACCCGCGTACATTTCTAAAAAACTTGTCAAAACGTGGTATCAGAAAAAACTTAATGAGATTCTCTGTAAAATGGGACAACACTGGAATTTCTACACTTTATGGTTGACTTTTAATAACAACCAAAAATTGTGCAGATAATTCTCGGACACCCGGTATTATCAAATATTAGTACAGGAAAAATATAGTTATATTAATTATATATAATTGTACAAAACATAGTATTAACCAAATATTAGAAAAATATATATTTATATTAATTATATATATTCGTAGAAAACGTAGTAGTAGCAAAATATTATAGTAAAAATATATATATTTTCTTTACGTTCTATAGTACAAAACGGTAAATTCAATGCTGATTGATGCTACATCAACATCCGCACTACTCTGCATGCTGTGGTAAAACCGCTCAAGCATCATCTCGCCGCTTAACTGAGACGGCGGTTTATATTCGATGTAAATGGCTTTCATATCATTCAACACTATTTTTGTACCCACTTTACACTCGGCAGGTAAGTTGTCTTTAAGCGCCACTAGAACGCAATCAAAAGCACGCGCAGAAACGTCATCGTTAACTATGTAATTAAATACAAGCTTATAATCATGCCTTTCCAATCGAGAGTTTTTTCTTAACGTACCGAACTTTTCAATCGTGAACTCTTCTTCACCCGGCATAGCAGCAACTGAAATAATTTTCCAAGTCGTAACGGCCGCTATCTACTATATAGAAGTACAGTTCTTCAGAGTGAACAGTGTAGGCGAGCTCAGCTCTGTACCTCTCAAGCGTTTTGTACCAAAGCTCGGGATATTTCGAAGAGTCTAAGCCTTTTAAATACGCATCCAGAGCTAGTCCGTTCTGTCCCTGCTCATTCCTACATTCAACAAATCCGTCGAGCAGAGCTGTGTAAGCGTATTCAAGTATTTTGTCAAAGTAAATCATGTCTGAGATACGTGTGTCTAATATAGTCTTCAGCTTACGGAATCCAACGATCTCAAGCATTCTGTCGAGGATGAAACGGTTTCGTGTAGGAACAAGAACACCATTATCAGCAGTGTTCTTCCACATCAGTCGTATATCAACGCATGGTTGATTGTTATTTACACTCAATGTACAAACAACGGTATATGAGGAGGCTTCAGTAATCACCTCTCTTATTATACCTACGTCAGCTGGTATTTTATAGCGATCCTCAGCTCACCTCTCAACTATCACGAAGATTTTATGCATCTCCTCAAGATCTAAATAAATAACGTTGCGTTTGCTCGCAGGTCTACTGTTCGTTTCAAGCACACAGTTAATGGTGCCGGTTTCCCGCCTGAACACACGCAACGACTTCGTCACGGAGACGTCGTACGAGGCGTTGAGAACGCTTCTCAAAGGGAGTTCCATCGTATTCACACAGCTCGAGATGACTACGGCACAACCACTCGGAGCAAGCTCTGAGAAGCCTATGAACCACGTGAGGCACGCAGGTAGTCAGGGGCGGTTCGATGGGTGGGTGACTCATCCTGATGATACGTGAATGGCTTTGCTCGAACCCGTATGATCCGTGAGGTGCGAGTCGCACCATAATCTAATGAAACCTGTGCGGCGCTAACCCAACATGAATTGTTGTACTCCATTATACTGTACTGGGTAGGTGTTTTGAGAAATTTTCCGATACAAGAATTAATTTCGGTTTTAATGTTTTATCACTACCACTCTCCCGAATACGCACCAGACAGTTTCCCTCAGGGTAAATTTCACGAGCTAAACACATTTTATAATGTTTTATCTCTCCTAAAAATCTTCACACTGCGGGACGCTGTTAGAGAGAAACATATGTTCATATTTAGGCTTTTTATTTGACAGGCGATACTCATCTCTAAAATCTGTTAAAAACTCACATAACCCTTTAGCCACAACCTCGCTACAAACCTCATCATGATATATATTAATGTAGTGGTAAAAATACTTAAGATTGTCCATGATAACGAGATTCACATTTTCACTCGTAGGGTATGAGTAATCGACATGGTGTAGCATGATATAATACCGTTTATCACACCACTCATCCACAAGGCTCACTACCCATAACTGTTGTTTAGCTTCTGAGCGTGCCGCTTCTTCTACCACGCGGTGCACGTGTGCCTTTATAAAGCTCAGTTCTACAACATACTTCATTACATCGTCTGTACTGCGAAATCCTACATTCCCCTCGCCAGAATATCCGTAGAGTATTTGAATAGCCTGACCCTTCGCAAGATTCAGTGCATCCTTAAAAGAGTCAAAGGAGGCGGGGATAGGGAGTTTTTCAGTATCCACTACATCTACGCCCTTTACTGAATACCACTTCATAAATGTTGAGTACGCGATATTAAAGGTGACAGAATACACGTCTGAGCTCAAGGGTATACAGAGGTCAACTGAGAACTCGGGGACAGAGGCCTGCTCAGGCTACGGGATGAATCACGTCCCCGGTCTTACAGTGGGCGGGGCTTAACTTTACTGTACAAACGCACACACGCAAAGTGAAACACAAGTCGATGCACGATTTATTTAATAAACGAAATAATCAGCATGTATATATTTACAAATACGTGCAATAAATAAGTTAACAATAGGCACATCAAAGATTGTTCTCAATACATATATATTTACAAATACGAGGGATGAATAAGCTAGCAATAGACCCATCAAAGTTTATGGTAACCAAAGGGTGTTGTATCATAGGTACCAGGTAACTGGTAACGTTTCCTATAGGTGTTACGGCACACCTTCTTTTCCCTAAGTTCCTTCACACACCCCAGCTTCTGCGGCCGAAAATTATGGGTGCCTACAATTAGTTGGGGAGGCCGATTACCCTCATCATCGTCCAAACACACTAGATCCTTCAGTGAATCAAAGTTAACGACCCGCCGATTCGCTTGGTTAAGCGTGATACCCTTTGCCTTCAAGATATATTTCGTTTCATTCCCTATCCTTACTCGTACCCCATAAATTTTAGGTCCTGTTGAGACAAAAGAATCGGCGTATGCATTGTCCACATACTCATCCTTGATCTCATCAGTGAGCTTGCCGAGGAATTCACCAGTAGCAGGCATGTATTCATCCTCCCTCGCTGTGAATATCACGCTATCTGTATCGGCATACAAGACTCTCTGCCCAAGAAAATGCAACAGACCCCAGAGTTTGACGCGGGCGTAGGCTGTTGTGAAGCTGGCTACAGGAATGTTTGTAACCCTTGAGGTATCTGTGGCCAATTCAGTGTTGTACTTTATTATGTAAGTATTACCTACATTCACGATTTCCATGACCTCTTTATCGAGGGCGTTGGTATAATCCCAGACTTCGCTATTAGTCCAGGCAATCTAGAGCAAAAATAGCTTCAACCTGGGCAAAACTGCTTCAGAAGCTTTCTAAACTGTTTCCAGCTCAGGAACCATTGCAGAATAACATATCCAAAATCCGACAAAATTGGACCCCGGGAACACCCCCAAAAATGAAATTCAAAATGGCGGACTGGCAGTTTCCTTCGAAATACAATAAATTTTAATTTCGCTTTGTAGAGAGAGTTATGACGTTTTTCTTGATCAGTAAAATGTTTTAAAACACATTTTCGTTTCTAAATTAACCTATATGACACTAAAAATTGTATTAGGCGGCTAGTATTGAACTATGACGTCACGTAATGTAAATAAAATATACTGTATGGAGTGTATGTGAGAATGGACATTGCTACATCTTTATAAACTTATATTATATACAACTCTTTAATTCCTACTACCCACTATCAAATCTGCGTATTTGTGCTTGTCATTTTCTTTAAAACTGTTATTATGTACTCCTTTTAAATACTGCAACACAGTTTATTAATTTGTGTTTTCTGTTTCAGACTGACTCGGTGTACGGCTGACTCGGTGTGCGTCCGCCTTCAAGAATGCAGACCCCTGAAGAATTGTGCGTGATTTGTAAGGAGAAATTGGACAGCGGACAGGAAGTGGTTCACATCTCGCAAAAAGGAGCAGATGGTATAAATGCATCCAGCCGCAGCCGTGGAAGCGATGTTGTTGCAACAGCTGGAATAAGTGTTCACGTTGTATGTAGGAAAAGGTTTACGGATAAAAAGACCATTGAAATAAAGAAGCGACAGACCGCACGAGGCAATACCAAGGAAAAGTGCTCGTTTTCATGAATACGCATTTTCCAGTGCTACTCACTGTTTGTTTTGTGATACCTTTGTGGACTTTTTTTCCAAACACAAACCAAAATCAGAGCATGTCAAAATAAGAACTACAGAGTTCTCCGAAACCATAAAAAGGTGCTGTGAAAGCCGCTGCGATGAATGGTCGTTTAATGTAAAAGGCCGTCTGGAGTATTATCTTCGTGATCTTCCTGCTGCAGATTGTGTCTACCATCACACCTGCAGCGTAAATTTTCGAAGTGGAAAAAACATTCCTCGCGCATACTCCTCCGACGATCATGATTCGAAGAAAGGGAGACCAACTAATGAAGAGCAACACCAAGCATTCCTTCAGACCTGTGCTTACCTGGAAGAGAATGATGATGAACAACTGTTGATTGGAGACCTAATTTCCAAAATGGAGGAATATCTTCAAGGAAGTCAGAGCTCTGTCTACGAACGCAGGCACATGAAGAGAAAGCTTTTAGAACGTTATGGAGACAAGATCATAATATCAGGTGAAAGTGGGAAGGCAGATGTAGTAACACTACGAGAGACAGCTAATGAAATTCTTATAGATTATCACAAAAAGTCGAAAGAATGTGATATAGATATAGAGCTACAGAAGATTTACCTAGTAGAAGCTGCTGCAAAAATAATCAGAAGTGATATCAAGTCTGTCGACTCGCCTAGAAAAGATGTGTATCCATCTCCAAATGACATCACTGCAGAAAGTGCTCTTGATTACATTCCCAATAGTCTGAAATTGCTATTATCAAAAGCATTTGCAGGACAGGATGCTTCAAGAAAAATAGGTGCAATTGGGCAGAGCATTATGCAAGCAACCCGTCCTAGAGGATTACTATGTCCACTACAGATCGGTTTGTCGGTTCAGCTACACCACAACTTTAGGTCAAGGTACCTTATTGACGTTCTCCATCAGCTGGGTTACTGTTCGTCGTATGCAGAAGTAACAAGATTCGAAAGAAACGCGGCGCTGGCAAGTGGGTCTGGCTCTTTTACTGTTGATGAAAACACTGCAGTCCTTCTAGCAGCAGATAACGTCGATCATGATATCTGCACTTTGGATGGGAAGAATACCTTTCATGGAATGGGTATGATTGCCGCAATAACTCCGAAGATCAAGATCCACCATTCTATTCACAGGCGTAATGTTGGTGACAATGACATTAAGAAGATTGCAACCGTTGACATTAGGGAATATAGACACGCGAGAAGCATGTTGAGGGACATCTCATTCCGCGAACTTCCAGTACCCACTGCCACCATAAGTAGGCTGACCATACGTACCGTTTTGAACGGGACAGTACCGTTTGTTTTATATTTCCTGGCCGTCCCGTCGTTTTAATAAAAATGTCAATTTTGTCCCGGTTTATGTACTTACTTTTTCATGAATACAGAATATTACATAACCCCCGTCCCTTTTTTGCCATCCCAATGTCCCGTTTTTGTCTCAAGGAAATATGGTCAGCCTAACCATAAGTCGACTTAGTCTTCTCTGGCAGATATCTTCAGCAGAAAGATCAGGTCCAAGTTGGTCCGGAACAATGCAGGCAATTCACGGTGGATCAAGTGTCTCACATCCAGGTGTGGCGTCGATCACGTTCCTTCCCATCATAGATATGTCGCCAACTGACATGACCTGCATATTTTCGACATTACTATATTTGAGCAAGATAGCACGCGATCAAAAAGTCCCATGCATTATTACCTTTGATCAGCCTTTGTTCTGGAAAGCTTCCCAAATCATCAATGAACAGAGAGACCTGCAGGACATTGTTTTAATGCTGGGATCATTTCACACTCTGATGAATCTTTTGGGAGCAGTCGGTACTCTTATGAATGGTTCAGGATTGTCTGAAGTACTTCAAGAAATATACGGACTAAATGCCGTGCAACACATGATGTCTGGAAAAGCTGTTTCAAGAGCGATACGTGGTCATATGATAGTAGATGCAGCTCTTAGTACCTTACTAGTCGCAGACGTTTTCCGTCGTAATGAAGATGTAACTCCTCATGACCTCCATAAGGAAGCTTGTGACCTGCTCGACGATGTTATGACCGCCAAACAATCAGTTGAGGATGTGGAATCTTCGAATGCATTATCTCAGATTGCTACCACTTTGGATGCGAAGAAAACTGACCTACAATCTACTTCGCAAACAAGTCAACTCTGGTTGGAATATCAGCGAATGATCAACATTGCACGTTCCTTGATAACAGCAGACAGAACCGGCTCGTGGGATTTGCACTTGCAAGCTATGCTGGAGACCATCCCCATAATTGCAGCAGCCGGACATCACAATTACCTGAAATCGATATACCTGTACCTGCAGAAAATGTTAAGTTTGCCTTCTGAAAATCCAGCCGTTAACAAAATGTTCCAGAAAGGTAAGTTTGTGGTAAGAAGAAGCGACAGATTATTGGCCGGACTCGGCACAGACCTGGTGATAGAACAAGTACTAATGCATTCCCTGAAAAGCAGAGGCGGACTGACACGCGGAAGTGGATTTACAGACATCCAAAGGACAACGTGGCTCTTTTCTATGCCTCTGTGTTCCACTTATAACTTAGCAATGCAGGAATACACCAGAGTTTTGTTGGAAAGTAGTGAACAGCACAAGGAAATGAGGGGAAGTAGACAAATCAGGGACAGTAATGACATGAAGAAAGTCTTCAACGTCTGGAATCCTTATCCCCATTCCATTCTACCTCGGGTCTCTGCAACATTGTAACAGGGCTAACTGCTGATCCTGGAGTTAACGTTCATCAATTGCATTCAATCGGTACGAACATTGTCGTAAAAATGATTGGGAAACAAGCCTTTACATATTCTGCCAAAAGATCTGACAAAGTGAAAACACTAGGATCTGCTTCTGCCGTTGTGATCACTGATGCTTCAGATATAGAAGTAGATCCTGCACTACTGTTTCAGAGAATGATGACTGTTGCCACTGGCGGAGACATGAATCTTGAAGATGTCATGTGTTACGAACTGTGTCATATCCTCCTGCATTGTTCGAATCACGAAGTATCTTGAGGAAACCCGATAAGTCTCAGCTAGCTCATGCAATAATCAAATACACTGACACTTTACGCATGGAAGAAGTTCAAGAAATTCAGTGCACAGACCAGTACGCATTGGATGGTGGATCTCTACTACATCGTGTTTCCTGGCGTCAAGATCAAACATATGACAGCATCGCCAACTCATATGCCGATTTCACTCTGAAAACATATGGAAAAGCAATCATTGTTTTTGATGGCTACAGCAGCTCTCCTACGATCAAGGACATGACCCACAGAAGACGCAGCACCAAGACAAGCAGAAATGTGAATCTCAGTCCAAGCATGAAGTTTGTTGGCCAGAAGGAACACTTCTTGGCTAATGAAAACAACAAGCAAGCATTTATTTCCCTCGTAGGTGAGATGTTGAAGAAGCACGGGTGTACTGTTCACAACGCAGATGGGGATGCTGATGTGGACATCGTTCGTGCAGCAGTTTCCTCATCAGAAAATGCAACTACAACAGTAATAGGGGAAGACACCGACCTGCTGATTCTCCTTCTGTACCATGCCAAGGACAGTGGTTTCAAGTTGTACTATCGCAGCGATATAAGACGGGGACCATCTCCTAATCCTGTGTATGATATTCTCAGCATTCAATCATTGTTAGGCAATGACATCTGCAAGTATCTCCTGTTTGTGCATGCTTTCACGGGCTGTGATAGCACATCCAGAATTTTTTCGATCGGTAAAGCCAAAGCATTCGACACACTGATGAAGGTGGCTGAACTCCGTTCAGTTGCAAATACATTCTGTTCTGATTGTTGCCAACACTCTGACATTGAAGCCGCTGGAAGAAAGGCAATGCTTCTGTTGTATGGCTGCAAAACACTTGAATCCACTAACGCACTACGTCATCGAATGTTAGTTGAAAAGGTAGCTACAGCTAAATCTTTTGTTACACCCGAACGTTTGCCACCTACCGATGCGTCCACAAAGTACCACAGCTTTCGCACATACTTTCAAATACTAATCTGGAAGTCTACAGAAGAGAAGATCGATGCAGAACAGTGGGGTTGGTATGTAAAGAATAATTCCTACTACCCTACAGCCTGCGACAAGCCACCAGCTCCAAATTATCTACTCAACATGATCCGCTGCTCCTGCAAGACGAAATGTGCTACTTCAAGATGTGGATGCAAGCGTAATGGAATGCCCTGTTCAGCCGCTTGTGGCGAGTGCCAAATCAGTGGTTGCGATAACAACCCAAGTACCGGTAATCTATCCGATGATAGTGATGAAGAGGATTAATTTCTGTATGTTTGTGACCAGGTATCACTTCTTCTGTAATGAACATAACTTGAAACTGGGAAAAAAATAATCGTTGTATTATTGATTATAAAAATCTGTAAAAAGCTATATAACATTATATTTGCGTAATAACTGGTGGTGTTGTATATTGTTGAATTATTTAAAACATTACAACTGAAAGAAAAAGCATCAAATGTATCTCTATAAATAAAAGCGTAAATTACATATATTTTTTTTTTCGTAGGAAACATCCAGTCCGCCATTTTGAATTTCATTTTTGGGGGTGTTCCCGGGGTCCAATTTTGTCGGATTTTGGATATGTTATTCGGCAATGGTTCCTGAGCTGGAAACAGTTTAGAAAGCTTCTGAAGCAATTTGGCCCAGATCTAACTACAAATTGCCTGGACTATATAGCTTTGTGCCAAATGAACGTTCCCCTTGCCAGTATTCTGTGCAAATTTTCCCCATAGTCTGTTTAGACAACTTTCTACTAAAGCGCTTGCCAGGATTCTTTGCAATTTTGGCACGATCAAGTTGTATACCTTCGTGATCGCGGTAACGTTGAATATAGACAGACTTTTCATCTTCGGTGTCAACTCCTCGCGGATACCTTGATGCCTCAACCTTATACTTCAAAAATGCGTTTATATACGGTGTAAAAAGGTTGGGTAGCTTCTGAAACCTTCACACTTCATGTATCTTCAGTATTTTATACCCATGGCGTAAGGCTAGGGCCAGCTCAGGACTTGTATATACGCCTCTGATCTTAGGCTGGTGGGGTATATGGCTACAATTACCGTTATTCTTTTCCACACACTACACGCACAGGGGAAACATGAGCTTGTGGTCAATGACGACGGGTAAGATCGGCATCCATAAATCGCGAGGGGGGAGCACGTCCACGAAAGAGAGTCCAAAGTAGCGATCATTCAAATTTCTTGAAAATTCATTGATGGAGGGCAGGCTAGGTCCCACCAGTTTCTCACGAGCACCCACGGGGTACGGGTTGTTCTTCGTCACGTATGGGTATAAAGAACAGAAGTCGTAGTAGTGAAGTTTCACACCCTCCGTAGGTGGAAAGTATAGCTTGAAGGGATTTGTACGCCCACCGAACAAGCTATCACCGCATTTGAGAGGATACAGTACCATTGAACGCTTGATCGTGTTTATTTCCTCACGGTACACCTGGTCTGTCTCCATCCGTGCATCATATTCATGCTCCCACAAGACTTTGTGAATGAAGTGGGACCCTATAAGTTGATCACGGGTGCGGGTCCATGCAAGACAGTCGGCAGGAGATCTACCGTGGATATCTCCGGCGATTCCGCTCTCAGAACGGTGTCATCCATGCCACCAGCATCCGTTAAAGGAGTATACAGTCTTCACACCAGTGACACGGTTTTCACTTAGCCCATCAACCCAAAAACAGGACCATTAATCTTAATGAGTACTTCACCCGTGTTGCGGGCGTACTTTATGTATACACCTGTCTGTTGCTGTAGGTGTATGAGCCAGTAAATAGCCTTGTGTCCGAAACTGCGGGGGTTGTTTCTGTGAATAATGGCTAAGGTGGCTTTAGGCATGAAGTTGTTCTTGAACACCGTAAAGCATAGTGACGCGATGGTGGTTGCGACTTGCAGCGGATCGCATTTGAAACGGCCTATGTACATTCTTCTAAAGGCCTGGAAACATACTCTAAGCACTCGTACATCATTCACGCAATAACGCTCACATCCATCAGTTATATTATAAGGATTACGTTCACTAAAACTGCTGTAGTATCGATCAAAGTTTTCACGTTCATCTGCACTCATACAACCATAGTTAAAATAATGTTTGGGTGGAGGTAGCCCCACGTAATTTAAAGTCCCACTAGTGAGGAAAGTGTAAGGGAAGTACCCTTTTGATACTTCAGCTGCTACCCCCATCATCTTGGGTAACTTTGCTAATTTTCAAGGCGTGAATATTAAAGTATCTTTAAATTGCACATTACCTCTTATTTGCATCTGTATAAGTTTCTTTCCTCTTTTCAAGGGATCACCTGCAAATATCTCAGAGGACTCGTGCACGAGCAGCTCCTTATAAAGGAACTGTGTGTCAAATTTTGCCCCGTTATTGGCAAGAATATACACAGTCATTTTTTTGAACTTGTCGGCTAACTTGACAATATAGGAAACAAATATCAGGTCATCCCATAAGTAATGTCGTTTATACGATAGATTAAGTTTAAACTAGTCCTACTCGGTTTAAGCATAAATTTTCCTAAGGATATATCTAAGAGGAGATCTATCGTGTTTCGCTACATACTTTACAGACCTTGACCAGTGAAGACGTGTGTTTTGCTTTATGTGAACCCCTCATCAACATGGCGATACCAGAAAAGCATATCAGGCATATAATGCTTTACGAGTTCAAAAAAGGGAACAGTGCTACTGACGGAACGCGAAACATTCAGGACGTTTATGGCAACGATATTCTGCATGTGAGGAAATGTCAAAGATGGTTTCAAAAGTTTAGGAATGGTAACTGCTGTTTGACAGATGCAGCACGCTCTGAACGCCCTGCTGAGTTTGATGATGACCTGCTGTTAGCCGCACTTGAAGAAGACTGTCCAACAACTGTCGAAGAATTGACCCAGAAACTCAATTCATCCCCGTCCACCATCCATCGACATTTGCAACAACTCGGGAAAGTGCCTAAGTTCGGAAAATGGGTGCCACATGAATTGTCGGTCAACAATCTGAGGGTGCAGGTAAACATTAGCACAGCTCTTCATTCCCGTGAACTCCAAGATCCGTTTTTGCACCGTTTAGTGACTGGTGATGAAAAGTGGATACTGTACCAGAATGTTAAGCGCCGTCGACAGTGGGTTTGTGCTGGAGAACCAGCGACACCACAGCCAAAACCAAATCTTCACCCTCGGGAGGTGTTGCTTAGTGTTTGGTGGGATAAAGGTTGTAATACACTTTGAAATCTTACCACACAACCAAACAATTATCGCTCAAGTCTACTGTCAACAACTGGATCGATTAAACACTGCACTAAAAGAAAAGAGACCTTCTTTGGTTAATCGGAAAGGAATCGTGTTCCACCACGACAACGCACGTCTTCATTCCGCTCGGATCACTTCTGCAAAAATTGAGGAGCTTGGGTGGGAAAAACTTCCATATCCTCCATATTCTCCAGACCTTGCGCCTTCACATTATCATCTCTTCAGGAGTCTGCAAAACTATCTTGACGAGAAACAGTATACTTCTTTAGATGACCTGCACACCAGTCTTTTTACGTTTTTTGCCTCAAAACCGCCTGAATTTTATAAACATGGCATTGAAAAGTTTGTAGGACGTTGGCAGAGTGTCATTGATACCGATGGAAAATATATACTAGATTAAAAAGTTTCAGTTGAGTTTTTTTTTGTCCTTCAAATTCCGATCTGAAAAACGACATTACTTATGGGATGACCTGATAGTTTCACAGGGCTATCGTGGACATTCGTTTTAAAAACGTTTGTCCGTTTACCACATTTGTGACACTCATCACACTCGATCTCCATACACTCGTCGCAGGTAGTCTGGCTCACAAGTAAATGTGGAATTAACTCTTTGGTTTCGGCGTTCGTGTATGTTTGGATATCGTAATATACAGTTATACAAGGGCTGTTTTTAGGCTTTGCGTACTTCATATAACATACATGCTTTACGCCATCCGCCTTATATTTCATATGGCATGTAGAACAGTGAATCTCGTCACATTTATGCTCAAACTTACCCCAATTACCCAACATGTGAAACATACCACATTCACAGATTCTCATTTTCCTGCATGTCCCTATTGATTTATGGAGCTCAAAACAGTTATTATTGAAAAATGCACGTCTACACACATTACAGTCCCTCTTCTCAGCTTCAACCACACGGCTTTCACATTTGGGGCTTTTACACTGTTCACACCATGTGACAATCTATACAATGTTTCACTATATCATCTGCAAACTCGAGACACCCCTTACACAAATCATGATGTCGCCCATATTTTCGACTTTTATCATAACTTGCGTAAAGCCACCTTATATTAAGGTTGGGGAGATACGTTGTCCCTGACAGACCTAAAATAAGTAGGGGTCTTGTATACGGACATTCATTTCCGGTTCTACCCTTCTCAGCTCTTCAGGGCCCATATTACAGTCAAATTCAAGATCACGGTCGACACCTAGTTTACGGTACGCTCCACGATCGTAAGCAACCAAATTTTTTGGGTCCGTATATTTTGTACAGTAAACATGCGAACTAAGACTACTGCTATAAAGCCGCAACCACGATCGACGTTTATATCCTCATCCGCCAAATGTCTAAATGGTATGACTACTCAAAAATCATCATCGTCATCTGAGCCGAATCCGAATGACAGACTCATCCTGACTTCACGCTTGTCGCGGTTCTGAAGGGCAAACACTACAATGCGCTCTACAACGCGACGTAGCCCGCGCTCAATTCCACTACTATACACGGCTCTAGGGTCAACCCTGACTCTATACCGATTTCTAGTCAAGGCTGGGGTCGAGGTTGCAGAACGCACCAACTCAAACTTTATAGCATCCTCAACAGAACGAGTCACCGCTGAGGAGGATGGACCAGCGCCTATATTGGATGATGTGGGGTTGGCCGCGTAAGACGTTGAGGGCTGGGGGTCTATTACAGCAGACTTTACAGAACGGGTGGGGGCTGTGGAGGATGTACAAGGGGCTAAAGAAGTTGATGTAGGGTTGGTAGCGTCAGATGTTGAAGGCTGGGGTTGTACCGCGGAATTTCCAACAACCGGCGCGAATTTCGCGCGCTTTATACCTGACGTGGAGGACTCTCAGCGTGTCGCCGCATTGAGCGTGCTAAGCTTTCGCCGGTGAGGGTTCATCGGAGGGTATGTGCTCTGTAGATGCACGATCAATGGCTTCGTCCGTGATGTCGATGATGGGGGGCTGTAGATCGTCGCCATTCACGGTTCTGTGAAAGAAGAAAACAAAATATAAGGAGCAGAACTCGTTATTTGTGATATTCTGTAAATGAGTCACTTAGGGGTGTGACGTGTTAGAAATGGATGCTGTAGAAAAATTCAGATTCCCGAGCCCATCCACATGTATTATATCTGGACCTACAGGATGTGGTAAAACGGTGTTTATGCTTAAAATTATTAAAGAAAAGGGTGAAATGTTCTCAAAATTTGTGCATAAAGTTATATGGTGCTATTCGACATACCAATCAGCGTTCATCGAGTACCAAGACGATGTATTGTTCCACAAGGATGTCTATGACGTTAATTCGTTAAAAGGAAATGAACATACAGTCATCGTAATTGACGACCTCATGTTGGAGATAGATTAAACGTTTGCCGAGACATTTACAGTATTCTCCCACCACCTTAACATAAGCGTGTTCTTCATCAATCAGAATCTATTTTTTTAAAATAGATACATGCGCGATGTGTCGTCAAATACGCAATATCTAGTCTTATTCGCACAACGTAGAGATGTGTCACAAATTGAATATTAGCCAGTCAAATGTTCCCGAGTCAGCGTAAGGAGTTTTTGGAGGTTTATAAAGAGGTCACAAAGCAAAGATATGGATATTTGCTTTGTGACCTTCACCCGCGAAACACGTTTAGGGTGCTTCTAAGAACGAATATATTTCCAAACGAGCCTGAAACCGTGTATATTCCAGAATGACGAATAGGCTAAAGAAATACCATGAATTAATAAAAATCTATCAACGATGCCTCGGCGTTGCAGCAGATGTTGTTAAAAATATCGACTCTGACTTTTTAAAGTGCATCTGCGAAATCTGCCTCAATGTTATAAAATGTAATGTTCCAATGAAATCCTTCAGAAGGCTCGCTTACGTCGTTACAAGAACATAATACGACGCTCGCCCATAAAAGTCAGACTGTGGGTAAGAAAAAGCGTATTATTGTACAAAGAGGCGGTTCGTTCTTCCCCATCTTATTTTCAATTTGGGACCTTTACTGACTAGATTAATATAATGAAGAAGGTGGTTGTGATCCCGCAGAGATGTATGCTTCATTACAAAGGGCCCAGACGCGCTCTAGAACCCCGTAAAAGTAGGCTTAAAAGAATGGAGAGTGAGCTACTATCCCTATTAAACAGTGAAAAGGCGCCTGATGAGAAAAGGGTTTTGTATCAAGAGGCTTTGCAGAAATTTCTTCATGAGTACGAAGATTATAAACATCCTACAGATCTCCCGTGAGGCACAGCTCGAGTAGCGCTGAGCATAGCGACACAGGCCTGAGCAACCAAAGAGTAGCGGAACTCAGCACATCGAACATGTGCTAAAAAACAGCCTCCCCCATACATTGAGGAATAAAGGGTTAAGTCTTTATAATCTATTGAGTGAGGACCCTCATACAGTGGGCAACACAGGCGAGGTCATTGTTGATGGAACAGGGTACAAGGGTCCAATATCGTTGATATTGTTCACGATCTGGTGAGAAAGTGGGACAGGCCTCACCAACAGGATGGAGACATATTAAGCAAGACTACAGCAAATAAATGTCCCCAAAACATTGATAGGTAATCTGAATAGGTTAGACTTGGAGCATGCATCGCACGTGTCACAACTGAGTACACCTTCGCCCACAACAGCTGCAGTACTCTGAAGAAAGAAAGAAGAGAGTAGAACCAACCTTATCCACGTGCCTCTAAAATACGCAAATGGCTAACGTATTAACCCTGCATCCTATGGTGGCATTAATAGATTGTACAGAGGTACTTATGGTGTAAGGAAAAAGGATGTTGAGAGATTTTTGCGTGCCCAGGATGCTTACACACTTCATAAACCGGTGAGAAAAAGGTTTAAAACAGCAAACAACAGCCGCTCGATTGACTCTATTTGGCAGGCAGATTTAACAGACATGCAAAGATATTCGGTGTACAACGATGGTACCGCTACATCCTATTCATAATAGATGTATTCTCTAGATACCTGTGGCTAGTTCCCCTGAAAAATATATCGCCTGAAACAGTCGCTAAAGCTGCCAAAACATGATGTTGAAAGAAAACAGGATTCCAGGCTATTTTTGTACGGATATGGGAAAGAATTTATAGGGCGAGCTTTCAGAACCTATGTTAGAGTTTAATATCGCTATTACACTTCCAATCTATACATAAAGCATTCTTTAGCTGAAAGAGTTCAACGTACCATAAAGGAACGCATGCACCGTTTTTTACACATAAAAGCACGTCAGATATATAAACGTTCTCGATTCATGGCTTCATCCTACAACCGCTCACACCACCGTACGATCGGTACAACGCCTAACATGTTTTAGAAAGAGGCAAGCGTCCGAGAAGTGATGGAGTGACACCACCACAATCTGCGCGTTTCAAAATCGCGAAATTCGCGAAGGGTTTGAGCAAGGATGGACATGCGATTTTTAAAGTTAGGGCTATGAGGCCTAAAGGCGAGATAATGATGTATTACGTTGAAGATTTGAATGGGGAAGAAATCTCGGGTTTTTTACCGCGAGGAACTTCAGAAAGTGGCATTTAATTTAGGAAAAAATGTGTTTAAATTGAGAAAATTTTAGGAAGCAAAGGTACAGGAAAGAGAAAAATGTACCTGGTGAAGTGGCTAGGTTACCCAGAAAGCTTCAATACCTATATAAAGCTGATGCAGTCATGAAGCTTAATTAGTATGCAGCATGTCACCTAACCATTTCTACGTCACTCCCGTCCTCATCGTCCCTGTCTGTACACCCTAACACACACTAGCAATTTTGTAACAGAACTCCATGGTCCCATTGAGTTGGGTCGTGATTCGTATGAGGTGGGGATATGTGAAATTCAGCTGGATACCGTCTTTTTAAATATTGATTATAAAGATGCCGTTTTTACAATTCTTAGAAACTGTGATGAGTGTGCAAAAGCCGGTAACTCGGGATGAAACTATACGTATCGCCCGGACTAAGGTCGCACAGTTTTTCAGTACAACTGTGACACTAGAGCCGGGTCGCTATGGTTCGGTTGAGGATGTTGTGAGAGACTTAAACATATGTTTAAAAAACTCACGCCTTACGAATGATTTAATATACGAAATCGTAAACAGAGGAGGCACTGCACATACTCTAATGCTAAAATCAAAGGTTAACAGAAATCTTAAAGACGGAAGAGTGTTCAAAATTATAACCGAGGGGCGTTATCGAGCAGCCTTCCAAAGAGACACCTTTCACGAGGCACCGGATGACTTGTCCAACTTAGTGTATCAGCTGAAGATGGAGAAATTGGATGTAAGCTCTCAGCCTCCAGACATGTGCTATATTTACAGCAATATAGCGGAACACCAGTTTGTTGGGGGATACCCAGGCACGATGCTGCGCGTAGCGCACATTCCCAACCATAGAGGAAGGAGCTTGAGTATTGCATATGACATACCCCATTATGTGATGTCGCTACTAACTAATAACTAATATCTCAATATATATAAGAACGATTGAGGGTAAAAATTTCCCATTCGGTGACGGGAGCTTAACAGTGAAGCTGCACTTTCGACGCACTGAGTTATAATGTCCAGAAAACCATTCACGGTATACCGAGGGTGAGATACCAGCGTGGTAGTGGACTTGGGTCCATTTTTTCATCCATACTGCGCACAGCTGTACCACTACTGAAGAGGGGGGCCAGGTACCTTGGGAGGAAGGCGTTACAAACAGGTTTTAACGCGCAGAGGAAATGCTCGCGGGAACTAAACCTAAAGAAGCTCTAAAAAAACATTTAAAACGTACGCGGGATGAAATCATCAAAGATGCGAAGAGAAAAATGCGTGGCGGAGGAAAGAAGAGAATTGATAGGAAGAAGGGTGCCAACACGTAGCGTAAAGAAGAAAAGAACTGTTAGGAAGAAGAGGGGTCACGTGGTATTAAACGTAAAAGGGTGCCAAAAAAGAAGTGTTCTAAGCGTATGAAACCTGTGACCGATCATTTTTTTAACTGATATAAACTGAGGATACTACTCTCACGATTCATAGATTGACTGATACTCGTCGGGGAGGTGGCACTGTTTCTAACTCACCATGCACGTTTCATTCATCCTTGCAGTTCACAGTGCTGTAAATCGGAGCTATCCCTCTTTGATATGCCTCCAACTCAAGTTTCTATTGAGCACAGTGACTTTATTACAATTAACCCTTTAAACACAATTAGTCTCCCAGTGCACCTATAGAATTCGTGATACCCAGTTCAGGCCCTTACTTTTTTGATCCAGCTGTATGGACATGTATACTAAACTACGCATAGCTCATTCTGATGGAACGGACTGCGATGATAATTATGTTGCATATCCCGAAACAAACTTTCTGCACACCATATTCAGCCAGTGTGACGTATATTTAAATCAGACTAACATCTCAGCAGCACGGGGTACTACCACCTACGAGTATCTGGAAAATGTCCTCAACTTTTCAAAAGAAGCGAAGGATACCTTTTTATCTGCCGAGGGTATTACCACACTAAAGATGAGGGTAGTATAAAGGATAAATTTAAAAATTCTAAAAAAAGATATATGAATGTTTTGGACGCCTGCACACGGACTTTACATTCCAGGAGAAGTTGCTTATGAACGGGTAGATATGAAATTGAAGCTTACCCGCACGAGCCCTGAGATCTGTATAAATCTGGGCGCTGACCAAGAAGAAGGCGCGAAACCTGTTGTGATCCACATCATGGAAGCATATTTGCGTATACGCCGAGTGAAACTAAGTTCGCGAAACATATAGAAATTGAGAAAGAACTGTACACACAGTGAAATACCCAATTAACAGGGTACAGATCAAACTGTACACGATTCCCACAGGATTGGCATCGAAACAGAACATCGCTCTTGGAGTACTGCCTAAAAGGATTTTAATTGAATGCAAGACCACGCTTCGACGAATGGGATTATAAAAAGAGTGCCTTGAAGTTTGAAAATTTTGGGCTTAAAAATATTACTTTATATATCAATGGCGTCCATGGGTGGGACAATGAATATGGACTACTCGTCAGATGCTGTGTTCCCGCTCTGCGCGAGAGCATACAGCAGTTTAGCCCATAACACAGGTGTGTGTGATGAACTTGGAATCGGCCTAACACAGAAAGAATTTTGGAACAGTTTAATATTTACTCATTTGACGTTACGCCTGACTTGACTGCCGGCGTAAGCACCCATTTAAACCCGCAGCAGACCGGTGCGATTTCAGTGCGTTTGGATTTCGCCAAGCCTACAGAGGCGCCTATTTGTGTACTAATGTATCTTGAGACGCAGGTCCTAATAGAAGTAGACAGATTTAGGAACATAAGCACAGATTTTTAAAATGGATGCAAATACACTCCAGAGAGAGATGAAAAGTGACAGTTTCGCGCGTTCCAATTTTATCGGGGTTTTTGCAGAGAATGAAATAATGAAGCCGCCTAGCACGAGAAACTGGCACCGACATTGTGGTTGGCGAGGGAATTCACTGGTTTGCGGTTTATTTTAAAAGTAAGGAAAGAATGTATTATTTCGATTCACTCGGTTTCCCCCATGGCATGACTCGACAATCGTAAGTTTATCGCGCAATTACGAGTGCCTGAGATAATTTGGGCCCCATATCAACTTCAAAGCTTTTATACCGAAACATGTGGGTTATATTGTATCTTGTTTCTCATGCACATGTCGCGCGGAAGGGATTTATGAATTTTTTAAATTATTCGATTTGTGTGACACAAATATGAACGATAAATATGTATGCAGATAGATAAAAAAAAATCCCACATGTTGCAACCCCCTGTAATTTGTAAGCTCTATATTGTGTAAATCTGTATATACATTTGTAACAATTAAGAATTGGGCGCTGCCCCTTTTTGTACATGCATAATAAATTAAAATATGTTACGTTTTGTTAATATCCTAAAAATACTTACATAATCTCTGCGACGACGGCGCAATCGGTTGATCGGTTGTGGGCCAATATCACGACATCTGATTCGCAGCGTGGTGTGGGTACCACCTCATTTGCCACCTTTCTCCAAAAGTGTTTATAATTTTCTAACTCCGTATCACTCCTGTAAAATAAAGAGAAAATTATTTTTAAAAACGAATGCACTTCTTAAAAGTTTAATATTTTAAAAACCTAGCTGTACAAGAAATATAAACATACCATATATATATATACATATATATATATATATATATATATATACTGTATATACCCGGAAATAACGATGAAGGATGTAGAGAGTAATTGAAAATGTTTTTCAATTATGGGTTCTTTATAAGATAATTCCGATTGAAGCGATATATGTATATATATAGGTCGTGAATACGGCCTAAACTACTTTCAGAACGTGTTTGTAGTGGCTCTTATAAAGCTAATTAATAGTGAGTGACTGGCAGTTTATATTATAAACGAGAAAAGAGCGAGTTAAATCAATGAGCACAATTGACCTTGTTTAAAAGTCTACTTACTTTAAAAATACTATACGGGGTCAAAACACTTACATTAGCTCGTCTTCAATTTCGCGTTCGCTTGGCCGACTGTGATTCAATACTGTAACCTCTGCTCCGCTGGGTGGACTGTTCGGCGAAGCACTCGTTCTGCTTTCGCTGAAGGTGTTTATGTCATGGCCTGGCGCCGTGTCGGCCCTGTAATTAAATTAGATGTATGAAACTGGTTGCCGCTAAAAGTAATGTGTATGTCGGAAAATATATATATATATATGGGTCATTATGCAATGAATAAACATATCTTTCAAAACATCTTTATTGCAATTTGTTAATTTCCAAAAGAAATGTAAAAACAATCTATTTAATTTCATTACACATACATTATCCCCTCCACGGGTTGACGATCGCTATCCCGCGCCGACACAGTGGCTTCTGGGTTGTGGTGAGATTCCATCCTTCCGTCAAAAGTTGTGATTACACGACCTAGCTCGACATCGCTCCTATAATTAAAACATAGCCATCAGACAATATTTAATGCATATTCCAAGTGCATGCAAATGTTAAAAGATAAATTCAATCGGGAAAATTTCCTATAAATATTAAAAATGAGGAAAACAAATAAAACATACCATATATATATATATATATATACATGTAAATGCGGGAATATGCATTAAATAAAGGCCTGCGACAAGTTAACTGAACTGGGGTATAGAAGCGAGACGTGAAAGCTGCAAAGACTATTACGTACCTAATTGAATAAATTCTAAAAAAAATATGGACTTGAAAGCAGTCAAGCTTCTCGATATCTCATCACTGTTTACGATATATATATATATATATATATATAGCTACTTACATCTCAATTGAATTGATTGTGGATTCGCGCAGTTCGTCACAATTTTCAGCAATGCTCTGAGACGAGAATAGTTCGCGGCTATCTGTGACACTGAAAAGGTACACTGCAGCGTGACTGCTGTGATCAGTTTCAAAAAACAGATCGTGAGAGTTATAGATTTCATCCATGGCTTGTATGCACGATGTTATGAACTGGACAGTAAACTGGTTCTGAATAACGAAGCACCCCATTTATAGGGGGCTAAGTAACCAACCCACAAACGTGATTTAACTTCCTATTGGGTTAAGAGTAATGCTTTTCCGACCAATCCGTCAGCATCGCTCCTTTTTCACGAGCAATGAATGGGAGGAGCCACGAAGGCTAGGGCCTGGTTTAGGCATGTGCATATTCAAAAACGAGATCATTCAGGTATTCCTGGACGCTGATTGGAAGACCGTCACCAAATCTGGGTGGAGCATCAGACCCTTTTGTTGGAAAAACCCGTTCGATCACGTATACCGAAATTTCGAAAAAAAAAATGATTTAGGTTTGGTTGAGAGACACCTGCATATTGTGAGACAATAGGACTTTGTCTGGCATTACTACAATCATATTCGGGTAAAAGTGGACCTGTGACTTTTTGCCGGGTAGAACAAAGCCTTATTCCGCATTTCCCAATGGCGAGGGCTATTCTACAATTGTTAACAGGTCGGGGTCACTTCTTCGGAAAACTGAATTAAACCGAGAGTGTATATATATATATATATATGTGTGTGTGTGTTGTTTGGGGAGTGTCGAAATATACGGTTCTATTGTGCCCCATCTCGGTTTATTTTCGGGGAGGAAATATGTTTACAAGGTTCCAAGATTTTTTTTTGTTCTGTGCGCTTCTGGTATAAACCAGTTTTAGAATATTTTTCTCTATTTTCTGTGTTGTATTGTGCGTGCCGCGAAGCAATCAACCATACGCCACATTTGTGGTTGAAGGCTCGTGATCTTTGATCTGAAAACACCCCACGTATTGTGATAGATTAAAATGGTTTTAAAAATAGAATAATTAACAATTTATATTTTTAGGATACTCTGAGTAACAAGTCCTGTCTGTGGGACGCCGGGCGTGTGTGTGTGCGTGTGTGTGTGGGTGTGCGTGTGTGTGTCGTTCTTTCTCTGTGTGTATATATATATATATATATATATATATATATATATATATATATATATATTCAGATTGAATGATTGTATTTCTTTTAAAATAATTAATTCTCTTTATTACCCGTTTTGAATGGATATATAATTTCAAATCTATTGTTCGGCCATATATACATGCTCCGTTGTATATTCTTTAATTCATGAGCAGAATGATGTAACGGCGTTTTATTGGTTCCTTTCACACAATTATATATTTTATTTGGTTGGATAATTGTATGGTTTATCCTGGAGGCACTGGCACTTAGCTAAGGTGTAGGGATAAAATAATTAGTTCTCTTTATTACCCGTTTTGAATGGATATATAATTTCAAATCTATTGTTCGGCTATATATACATGCTCCGTTGTATATCCTTTAATTCATGAGCAGAATGATGTAACGGCGTTTTATTGGTTCCTTGTACACAATTATATATTTTATTTGGTTGGATAATTGTATGATTCAGTCGGTAGGCACTTAGCTGAGGTGTAGGGGGCTCGCAACAGGACTGACCTAGAGTGGGATGCGTGCCCGGATCCATTTAGCACACTGTGGCACTTAGCTGATGATGCTCTGAGACGATGGCATCTTGAGACCCTGGCTGTTGATGTTCTAAGTCGATGACGCGATGAGGCAGTGGCTGGCACTGACTGCCTAAGCCAACTGGCTGTTTAGGGGCACTATAAGAGGCCGGGTGCTGGACGACGGAGCCATATGCGTCCGACAGCTGTCGGATGAAGGATCTCCTCTTCCTTTCTTTCTTCCTGTCTTGATATCTCTTTCTGCTCTTTTGGGGGTGAAGTAACCCCTTCCTCCCCAAAGAGGCTCCCTTAGGTTAGGCATGCCACTTTGGGGTGTTCAGCTTGGGGGAGAACTCCGCCTCCAAGTTGCATACCCCTTGCAATCCCATTTTGGGGTTGGCACTCTCCTTTGGGGGGTTCAGCTTGGGGGAGAACTCCAGGTTGCATACCCCTTGCAGTCCCATTTTGGGGCCGGCAACAATGGGGGTTTGGTGCCAAAGAGGGTGGGGTTGGCAACAAAGGGGTTGGGGTGCCTTGCAACAAAGAGGGGTGGGGTTGGCACTCTTGTAACAAAAGGGGGTGGCACTCTTGCAACATTGCACTCTCCCCTTTTGCGGGCATACTACTAACATCTTCCGTTTGGTCTCGGCATCGACTCGAGGATCGAAGAATGCAAGGCCGATGAGATGCTCTCGAAGATACCACAGGTGCCGTTGAAGAGCTGTGGATGCTGCTTTGGAAATGGTCTGATTTGGGTACTTTTGCAAGATTTTAAAAAGCAGAATATCGTTGAAAGGAGCGTTGATTCCGACGGGGGCTTCGTTCCAAAAACGTGCGTAGACAAAGGCTATAAACAGAGAGAGCTCGGTAATTCTCCGTATCACGTGCTGTCAGTTGTAGTTGATGCTTGAACAGATAAATTTTGAGGACGTAGATGGCCTTGGCCATCCAGCGTGCATGGTGAGTTGGTCCTGGAGCGCGGACCTTGACTTCTTTCTCATCACGGCACCCGAGGAAGGTGAGGCAGAGTCGTAGCAATTCCTCGTAGCCATCACGCAATTGTTTAGACTCCAGTGCGTTTGTGAAGTATTGGATCATTTCCTCTCGATAAGGAGGAGGAGGATAAGGAGGAAATCATCCAGGTCACGCTTCATTGGCCAGATACACAAAATATTGTGTATCTGGCCCATGAAGCGTGACCTGGATGATTTCCTCCTTTAGGTAAATGATCAAGTCTCCTCCATTAAGTTTAATTTAGAAGTGGAGCAAAACAACTCAGTCCCGTTTTTGGAGGTGCGTGTACATAGGGAAAGCCCAGGTTTTAAGTTTAGTATTTATCGGAAAAACAAACAATTTGTCCTACGTACACTTTTACTCCGGGCATTCCACCCCTATTAAGAAGGCCATATTTTCTTCAATGTTTCTCCACGCTCTTAGGATCGCCAGTCCGGAATATATGGATGGTGAATTGGAAAAATCAACGGTATTGGAAATGATCTGTGCTACCCACCTGCGTTTAAGGAATCTTGTCTTAACAAGGCAAATAACCTTCTATCGCGTGAAGAATAACCCTCGCACTTTGTCGAAGAATATTTTAGTACTTCCATTTTTCCCAAGCTTTTTAGGCATTGCTAATATACTTAAACTTTTGAATATTTAATGTACTATTTTCATATAACAATATTGTGAGAAATATCATAG
This sequence comes from Bathynomus jamesi, assembly GCA_023014485.1. Taxonomy (NCBI): domain Eukaryota; kingdom Metazoa; phylum Arthropoda; class Malacostraca; order Isopoda; family Cirolanidae; genus Bathynomus; species Bathynomus jamesi. The sequence continues at coordinate 1,464,591 of JAJOZX010000030.1, forward strand.
TGAAAAATAGCCCCACCAATAATTCAGGCATTAGCTATAAAATTGGTTGTAAACAATGTGATTCACATTTTACATTGGTCAGACGGGAAAGGATTTGCACACGCGTGTAAAACAGCATCAATATTCCGTTAGAACGGGACAGTCGTCCAGTCTTTTCGTCCATTTGTCAGATATCCCACTCTATTGATTGGAATAATGCTTCAATTTTGTTTCACTCTAGCAACATTGTTAATAGAAATATTCTTGAGTCTGCTATTATTTATCTTACAAGTAATTTTAGCATGAGCCAGGGTCTTTTTTCACTTGATCCTGTTGTTTTGAATTCGTTCAGAACGGATATAGACAAGAAGGGCAAAGTGCGAAATTTGGTAGTTTTTCCTTATAAATTTGTATGCTCCTCCCACAATTTTTATTTCTCTATTTATTATTTTTTGTGACCTATATGTAGTCTCGAACTTTTTATTTACTTCAGTGTTCCTGAGGATGTCATTAGACGAAAGCTCTTGAGCACCATTCTGTGTTTCCTTTCCTTCGTGGTTGTTTTCATCATATATATATGTGTGTATGTATATATATATATATATATATCCTTGGTGTATACATATATATATATATAATATATATATATTATATATATATATATATATATATATATATAAGATATTAAGGACTAACTGTGATGATGGGAATATACGGGCTCCAATAAACCTTAGCCCCCGCGCCCATAGCCTAAACCATTAGAGTTACAGTAAAACTAAACATACCTTACAAAAGAGAATTTAATCCTGCATTTAATGAGAAACAATTAAAACTTGGTGTTCCCGCCATTGGCTTCCAAGACAGCCTGAATTCGCTTTGGGTAGCTTGCCAAAAGTGACGTGAATAGATCTTGATCGTTACGAAAATTTGCCAAAACAGTTTCAATGTGTTGCGTCATTGTATCCTTCGAAAATCGATTTGCCGCAGATTCTTGAAACAAGAGACATTCAACCTTGTCCTTTATAACTGATCCAATGTGTTCACAGACGTCCAGGTCAGGAGAATTTCCTGGCCATTCTTCATTTCCAAAGAAATCGATCTCATGGTTCCGCAACAACTGTTGAGTGGCTAATGCCTTAAAGCAAGGGGCCTTATCGTACAGAAGTGTGACCTGATCGACATCCATAACATTGTTTGGGTTTCTTAGGAAAGGAATGACATGCTGGGATAGAATAATATCACTGTTGGGGTTGTGAAGTTTCTCATAAACCCCCCTTGATTTTCAAATTCCCCTTTCGGGGGTTGTGGAGTTTTTCACAAAAACCTCACCCTAATTTTCAAGTCCTATCTGGTTCTTCTCACAAGTTTTTCTCTCCCCACAGGAGTTTAGTTAGTATCCTTTAATGGTAAAAAAAAAAAAAACCAGCGTAACATCCACACTATTTATGATTAAGATTATGAAACCCGAGTAGACCATTAATATGGACGTGTCCTGTTGGAAGCCAAGGAAGTGTGGAAAGCCTTTAAAGGTATGATGTCTTCGTATTCGTAATCCTTGTAATCCTTTGGCTAGAGTACAATAGGAATAAAGATTTTTTCATGATCCTTATTCCTAGTTATTGTAGTGTTGTCATTTGTATTTCACAATCATTATCATTGTTAATTATTATTAAAAGTAGACATATATAGGTTGTTGAAACTGTGACTGAGTATAGATAGGTTTGCCACCCTGCCATGTACTGTAACTAGCTAGAGAACCAATTATCATTATTATAGGTCACCAGTCATATTATTCCAGTTAGGTTTTTGCCCATGCTTGTTTGGCACTGATTATAGGTTGATTAACTCATGTGAGATAGGTTTGCCATAATTGTCAATGTTTATAGTTATTATATTTTATGTTGGTTATTTATTATTTATGTGCTTTGATTTCATGAGTAAAGTATGTTTTCCAGTGATCAATTATGAAGTCATGATTCCAGTTAATGTTTGTGGTTAATTGCCTGTTATGTTATGTTATTATTGTGATTAATGGTGCTTGGTGCATATAACTAATAATCTTGTGACGTCTAGGCAAACCAGTTGGGATTCAACTCACGTGGTCCAGATTCATCAGGCTTGGATTGTGGATCCCATCCAGTGGGAGCTACGCAGTTTGTTTCAACCACTGTTAGCCACTGGATCTGCCCTGAAATCAGGCCTGTGACCCTAACCCTACTAACTAGCCAGCCAATAAAGCAATTGAAACTCAGGTCATAAAGGTGGGAGTCAAGTTTGGAGGATAGCTAGGCTGGGACAAGGGTTAACATTCTGTGCAAGTCATTTCCGGTACTTGTCTCCCACTTGTTTTCTATCCTTTTCGCCAAATCTCACTAAGTGTTATTGGGGCTCCAGAGGTTTTGTTAATTGTGATTCATTGCCAGTGCTTTTGTTATGTTTATACTGTCACACTGAATAGTTGTTTATTTCAGATATAATAAAGAGAAAAACACAAAGAGTAGTTTACTTCTATTAGGTCTCCCTTTCAATTCCAGCCTTTTCTTAGACTCTGAATGGTTGGGTTTCCTACTCAGTGGAGAGTCAGATTGAGACACCTGAACTAGGGGAAGTCCTTTACAGTTAACGTGCGAGTCGGACCTGAATAATCTGCTGGAAATAAACCACTGACCAGAGAGGCATTCCTAGATACCAGAGGAGATTACATCTTTGCCCAGTCTCTTGACTATCCCGAACCCAGAAACGTGAAAAGGTGCTGGGTGGTTCGACAAAACACATACTTGGGGACTACGGCCTATGCAGCCACCGCAGCATACTTTTTGGCATCCCCAGGCGGATAAGTTGAGAGATTGGTTGGAGATAGTCAAGTTTAAAAGGGGAACAGGGGAGAATGTCTAATCCAGAGATGACCCAGAGTATGGCTGTTGCTGAAGAAGTTAGTGGACAGCTTGGTGAGGGAGCAGTGGCATCCGCCACCCAATCCCCACTGAGAGTTATCGAGGATCAACTTTTAAATTACCGGTCTACCACTGCTGGTACAACCTCTGACCAGGATGTATATGCTCTCAGAAGATTGGCATTGACAGTAGCCACCTGTTTAGAACAAGTGAACAGCCCTGAACAGTCCAGGTTTCGAACAGAAATTGGAACCAATTGCCCTGCTATGAAGTGGGGAGAAAAGGGAATGATGGGTCCCTCACAGGAGAGTGATTCATCTAGGACAGAAGCCGAAGACCTGAACAGACTACCAGGAGCCCAAAGGCGGGCCCAATCAACCCCTACCTCTCGGGCCTCAGAAAGCAAGCCCAGACCAACAGTCAACCAGAGACCTCCTATGAAGTCTCACCGAGAGCTTGGGGAGACAAATGGGGAGGATGAACTCGGGATGTTTACCGCAAGAAAGGGGCCCCACCCACTCAGCCAACCACTGCCAACACTGGCAACAGAGAATCTCCTGGAACGTCTTGCTAACGCCCTAGAGAAACTAGATGGGCGCCGCTTTCCTCGACCATTGCCATTTGATATATCAGATGGGAGAACATTCGAAGAATTTAGGAAGGAGTTTGAGGATTATGCTGAGAATACAGTAGCAGGAGGACACAACTACTGGAAAGCGGCATTGCGAGAGAGTCTTATGGGACAGATGAGAGGGGGCTTTGATTTAATTGACCGACCAGGGCACGACTGATACGTGGAGCTGGCCACGGCACGACTGATACGTGGAGCTGGGACCCAGTTGAACTGGCAGCTAGTGAGAGGGGACCTCCAGTGCAATCTTTAACCTTATCTAGACCTCTACCCAGCCTGCAGGAGGCCTGGAACATAGGAATGTCTCCTTTGGTACCCCAACCACCACCAGGTGGCCAGAATACAAGGTCAGTTAGTGATCAAGGTCAGCCCCAAAGGAACCCGAACCAACAAAATCACCAGTCTCACCCTCAGTTGTGGGCCCTGCAGCAGGGTTCAGGGCTAGCCAGCCATCTAACCACCCCTCCACCACCACCATCTGATCGTCCCTGGGTGAGCTGTAATTACTGCGGAAGGAGAGGTCACCTAGAACGGGATTGCCGTCGGCGTTTAGGAGTGTGTTTGCGGTGTGGTGAGAGGGATCATTGGGTGTCACGATGCCCTTATCCCCCTAATGGGTATGGTCATAGCCAGCGATCACGCGAGCAGAGAAGGCCCAGTTCAAGATCACCGAGTCCTACCATCTCAAGAGAACCATTTCTTGGGCTTAACCAGACCAGCCCACGAGGGAATGAGACAAATGAAGAACTGAGCCCTTTAAACCAGTGAGCTCTGAGGCCAGAGGGGAACCCCCAGAGCTCCTAGCAGGACGAATATTACCCCTAACTAGTGGACCAATACCAGAACAAGAATTTATGGGGGAAGTACAGATGGGGGGAGATCCAGTGTGTGTTAACCTAGTTTTGCCTGTGAGAATGAATGCGAGTGCAGTTCCTTTTGTCCCCCAGGGATATGAGGGATATGAGGCAACAGAGCTAGTCCCAGTTTCTGGTGGTAGGAATGAATCATGGATTGTGAATCCTGGTACTGATTGTCCTGATAGGTCCCCAGTTAGTTGCGAACCTGCTAATAATAACCTAGGGTGTCTAGGTCCATTTGGTCTGGATGAGAGTGTAAATATTCCTGAAGAGTCTGATAGGGACCAACCCCCTGACCAGAATAATGAACCCGAAGCTGAATCTCCTGAAACGTATTTGGTAAATAGTAATGTCTTTGACACTGATGGGTTGGATGAGGAGATGTCTGGACAGTTAGCACCTCAATCTTTACTGAAGGTGGATATACGGATTGAACATTCGGAGAACTACTTGGCAGTACTTGATTCCGGAGCTACAGTTAGAATCCTGGATCACTCTGTGGTAGAGGAACTGGAGTTAACTCCAGAGATGCAGAGCTGTAACCTGAGGATTCGAGGGATTGGAGTGAACAACCATGTTAAACCACTGTGGGTGATTACGCTGGGGTTATCAATTCATGGAGTGGAGATGGAGCCTGTTCTGTTTGCAGTGGTCAAAAGGTTGAAGTTCTCAGTTGTATTGGGAATGAATTTTCTTGTTGAAAACAGTCCCCAAGTTAATGTGAAAAGAAAGAGGATAACGCGAGCTTATAAAGATGGGCATATGGAGGAAATTTACTTGAGGAGTGAGAATGCACCAAGTAGAAGGGTGATCCAGAATGTTTCCTGGTATGTATCAGCAGATGTAAAATTAAGTACCTGCAAATATCACCGAGTTCCTGTACAGTTTGCTTGCTTGAATGTAATCGAAGGTGAAGGAGGACTGGAGTACTGTTTTGAGGATGATGATGGAGACCCCCGACTCAAGGGGAAAGTGTATGGCCACCCTGGGTTCTACAGATCTACAGAAGCTAAGGCTAACAAAGACCCTAAGATCCACTCTAAGGCTAGCCCGAGAGAAAGGAAAGAGTAGGGGGTTAAGAGAAGAGAGGAGAATAAGGGGTTAAGTAAGGAGCAACACCTATCATTCGTGGGTTAACATTCATTCAGAAAAAGAGGGAAAAAGTCTCACCATCATCATCCGCCGGCCACTGCCGACAAGTCAGAAAAATAGTCGGAGAATATAGGAGAGGGGTGAAAAATGAAAAGAAGTAAAATAAGAACGCTTACAAACCATGCAAACACAGTCTTAACTCACTGTCATACCATGCAAACTACAAACATGCAAGGAAAGAGTTACAGACATGCAAGTAAGGAGATAAGAAAAAAAAAAGTAGGTAAAGTTAAAAAAAAGTGGGTTAGTTTACGCTACAAGCTACATCTACATTCGTGTTAGTCTAATTTTTTTTTTTTTTTTTTTTTTTTTTTTTTGAATTATTATTTATAATTTTTTTTTTTTTTTTTTTTATAATTTTATTGCTGGCATCACACGCTGGCATGTCACAAGCTGGCATCCATCGTCAACAGACTCATCCTCGAGCACCACCACCAGAGCTCCTGTTAACTTTCTTTTTTTTTTAAACAACGCTAATACTTTTAAAATGTCTGTCAAGACGGTTCTTAAACATATTAACGCTGGTAGAATGAACGACTGACGCGGAAAGATTATTCCATTTATCAATTACTTTAAACGTAAAGAAGTTTTTAGCGATATTAGTAATGAAACGTCTGCCACGCAACTTAAATCCGTTATTGCGAGTATTACTATTATCGAAAGTGAACAATTTGTCAAAATTTACGTTATCGATGTTATTAACGATTTTGAAAACTTCAATAAGCTCCCCCCTTAATCTCCTAGTTTCGAGTGAATACAAGTCTAACTCTTTAATCCTATCTTCATAAGGCTTATTGCGCAATGACGGAATAAGTTTCGTGGCACGACGCTGAACCCTTTCTAACCTATCAATATCCTCACGCAAGTACGGGCACCAAAACTGAACTGCATATTCCAAATGAGGCCTGACTAGGCACTTGTAAAGGGGCAATATAATATCCTTCGATTTAAATTCGAAATTACGCGCTATGAAGCCTAACATCCTATTCGCTTTTGCGCAAGACTCCAGGCACTGGTTCCTAACCTTTAAATCTTTAGTTACGCGTACGCCTAAATCTACTTCCTCGTCAACGCTCGCTAACTCCCTATCATCCATCGTGTACGCGTAATTATTGTTGCGAGAACCTATATGCAAAACTTTACATTTATCTACGTTAAATTGCATCTGCCACTTATCCCACTTATCCGCTGGGATGACAGAAGTGTTGGTAATGAAGCTGACTCCAGAAGCACAGAGAATCAAGGCGGGTGAACGGATAGGGACTATAAGATCAATAGTCTATGAAGAAGAACTGGACTTTACAGTGGCGGAAAGTGAGAGAATTGAGGTGTTCATGACTGGAGCCCAAGCTGAACAACCAGGCTGGACAGAAGAACGCCTACGGACCGAAATAACCATGTCACCAGAGTTGAAGTTAGAAGAGAGGGAGAAGGTTTTACAAATGTTGGCGCGCCGGGAGAAAGTGTTGAGTCAGGGGGATGACGATGTAGGTTTTGTGAATTGTGTACCACACCGGATAGAGTTGTATAACGATACCTCTATCCGATAACGACCCCGTAGATTCCCAGAACCAGTCGCAGAAGCGGTGGAAGCCCAGTGCCAGGAATTACTGTTGCTTGATATCATAGAACCTAGCATTTCCCCATGGAGTTCGCCCGTTGTCCCTATCCGGAAGAAGGATGGTTCAATTAGAATGTGTGTTGACTATCGAAAATTGAATGAAGTGACCATACCAGACCGATTTCCAATGCCCAACTTAACGGATGCAGTTTTTAGTCTTCATAGAACCTGTTACTTCACTTCCCTAGACATGGTCCGAGGTTATTATCAAATGCCAATTGCCGAAGAGAGCCGAGAAAGCACTGCTTTTTCAACCACCAGAGGGCATTGGCAGTTTAAGCGACTGAGTTTTGGATTAAAGAATGCTCCTGCTAGTTTCCAACGGATGGTACAAGAAGTGTTACATGGTTTTCCGAGACGTAGAGTTATCATCTACATTGATGATATCCTAATAATGGGCGAGTCGTTTGAAGAACATCTTCAACTGGTAGATAAAGTCCTGTATACTCTGGAGAAGTCTGGCATAAAGGTCAAACCTGTGAAATGTCAGTGGTTCCAACCTGAGGTTGCATTTTTGGGTAGGCTGACCATATTTCCTTGAGACAAAAACGGGACATTGGGATGGCAAAAAAGGGACGGGGGTCATGTAATATTCTGTATTCATGAAAAAGTAAGTACATAAACATATTGAGCTTACAATTATTCTTCAGTGACAGAACCCATACAAAAACCCATACAAAACGGTACTGTCCCGTTCAAAACGGTACGTATGGTCAGCCTATTTTTGGGACACTTGGTTGGGAGAGAAGGTTTGCGGAAATCCCCAGAATATATGCAGAAGGTGCACGAGTTTCCAAAACCAGAAACTGTTCGATAGATGAGGGAATTTTTGGGTTTAGTGAATTTCCAGAGAAATTTTTGGGTTTAGTGAATTTCCAGAGAAATTAGTTTAGAGGGAGCGAGGTTAAAGAGAGTAAGTAAGTTTACGTACTTGGGATCGACAGTGGCTGAGGACGGTGAGCTGGACACAGAAATAACACACAGAGTGCAATCTGGTTGGAAAATTTGGAAGAAAGTTTCAGGGGTGTTGTGTGACCGAAGAATAGGCGCAAGGGTTAAGGGAAAGGTGTATAAGACTGTGGTAAGACCGGCTATGATGTACGGGGCTGAGTCTTGGGCTATAAAGAAAGATCATGAGAAAAGACTAGATGTAACGGAGATGAGAATGCTGAGATGGATGTGCGGAGTGACAAGGTTGGATAGAGTAAATGAAAGGATAAGGGGCACAACAAAGGTTGGAGAAATCTCGAGGAAGATACAAGAAAGTAGACTGAAATGGTATGGACATGTGATGAGAGGGGACGAAGATTATGTGGGTAAGAGAACGATGAATATGGAGGTGCATGGCAGGAGAAAGAGAGGCAGACCGAAGCGAAGGTGGATGGAGAAGGTGAGGGACGATTTGAGGGAGAAGGGTTTGTCGGGGGAAGAAGCCCAGGACCGGGCTGTGTGGAGGAGGCTGGTCAGAAACGCCGACCCCGCATAGAGGCGAGAACGGGCGAAGAGAAAGAAGAAGAAGAAGTGAATTTCCAGAGAAAGTTTGTACCAGATTGTTCAGTGATAACAAGTCCTTTGTCTCGTTTAACTGGAGGTAGATCAAGATAAAGATTGAAATAGACACCGGAGATGGACAGGGCTTTTACGGCAGTGAAAGAGGCCTTGGTTAAGGAAGTGCAACTGTCATATCCAGATTACAGACCTGAAGCCGAAAAATTGGAACTGTATGTGGATGCTTCCGGGGTTGGTGCTGGTGCTTGTTTAGGACAACGACAGAATTGTGATTTTAACCCTTTAAGGACGAGTCCGCAGCATATGCAGTCACTCTTGTTACCAGAACGTATATGTTTTATTGTTCAAAACTAAATATTTTAGTAATTAGTCACTGAAATGATACACATTTTGGGATCCTTTCTCGACAATTAAATTATATCTATATAAACATGTAGAAACATTTATAGAAACGAGGCATTGTAGTACAATTTATATTGTTATTTCTGGTGGAACTTAAAGTACCATCCGTCGTTAAAGGGTTAAGGTGATTGCCTACGCATCAATGACCTTTTCCAATGCCCAGAGAATGTACTCGGTTATAGAACGGAGAGTTGGCAGCCCTAAGAATACCTGGAATACCTGAGCAACATGAAGATCGTTGATAGTAGATTGGCCCGAACTTGTGAAGATCTCGCTGACTTTGAGTTTGAAATTCGATATCGCCCTGGGACTGAGAATGGAGCTGCAGATGCATTGTCACGAATAACACCTGCTGGGAGTGACCAACTGGAGAAGATAGAACACCTCACTAATCGCTTACCACCTGGACTGCGAGTACTCATGAAAGTTGATGGAGGTGGTGATTCGTTGTTTATTAGCCTAGTACAAGTGTTGCAGGATCATTATTACGAGCATGGGCCACCTTGGAATCCTCCACAACACCCATTGGAATTACGGAGAGAGCTGATGGATGAATTGATCACCTTTCCCAAGAGGTATCGCCTGTCAAATAATGCCCGCCGCATAAAAGACCTGAAATGATGAGACAACCTGGAGTTGGTAACTCCAGAAGTACTGTTAGCTGCAAGCCATTGTTATTCCTTGAGGGTTTGGGTTCACTATGGTGTAAAGCCAGTTGTGTACGTTATGGATGTAACTGTCCCTGATACCCCAGAAAGAAGGGTCCATTTGCAGTGTATATCTGGAGTACACTACAATCCACTGATAGAACACAAGTGGTTTGCTGAGCCAGCAGAGTTGATGGTGGAACAGGTGGACACTATGGAGCAGGAAACTGGCCAGGAGGTAGCGCGAAAAAGTGATATAGAGCAGTGTGAAGGGAATTTGTTACTGCAGAATCCAGATCGGGAAGCCAGGGGTGAAAGGGTCACTTGTGGACACCAGGGAGGACCAGTTGCTTGGACTTGGGTACAGTTGGGTGCAGTCAATTACTGTGCTATGTTGGATTCAGGAGCAGAGATTAGCTTAGTATCCGAGTCAGTGGTCAAGAGTTTAAAAGCGAGAGAAGAGGAAGAAATATCAGTACAGCCTTGCCAGATAATCTTGACTGGGATTGGTGTGAAATTGGTACCCTGTCAAGGACTAGTAAAATTGACTATTCAGGGTAGAGATGAAAAGATCCAACTACCTTTTGCAGTAGCCCCAGAGAATAGTCTCCCGTACTGTTTCTTGTTAGGTTCAAACTATCTAATTATGGCTGACATTGAAATGAAGTTTGATGTAGCTGAATGGTCATATGGAGACCCAGAGTTAGTGGATTGTTTTGGAGTAGAGGCGCTAGATGAGGCAGCATGCATGGAGGAAGAGGTACCAGACATCGAAGCAGAGGAGCCAGAGTTGGGTACAGTATTTGAGGAAGGCAAGAAGTGGATAGTGAACCGAGAGTTGCTTGACTCAGAATCAGTGATTCTAATGCAAAAACGGAACCGATTGTTGCGACAGGTGCATGGACTATTGGCCCAGTCAAAGCCCCTACCAAGGGTAAACCTGCCTTGAGGCAGTTTAAGCGGAACTGGGGGAATTACAGTTAAGGAGTGGGGTGATAGTACATCAAAGTAGGACTGGGTATATTAGCTGTGTAGTACCTTCCACATTGCTCGTGGATATGGCCCTCAGTTTCCACACGGAAATGGCACATATTGGGCGTAATAAGTTGGTGGAAGCTTTGCGACTGTTTGTGTGGCACCCGGATTTGTATAAAGTAGCTAGTGACATCTGTATTACCTGAGAAACCTGTCAGTTGTATAAAGTAGCTAGTCAGCCTATCATCCCACCAACCTTGAAGATAAAAACTGAACATCCTTTTGAATTAGTGGCTGCTGATATTGTGGTTTTCCCACGCACCCAGCTAGGGTACCTTGGTTGTCTGGTGATGGTTGACCATTTTAGCAAGTGGGTTGTGGCTCGCCCATTAAGAACAAAAAGGTCATCTACCATTATCCAGTTGATGGAGCATGATATTTTCCCCAACGTGTTAAGAATTCCTCGGAGGCTCCTGACAGACAATGGGCCTGAATTCCGTTCGGAGGAGTTCCAAGAGTTCCTTGATCGCTATGGGATTATGCATGTTTATACTAGTCCACTTAAGCCTGCTAGCAATGGTGCTGTTGAACGTGTAAATAGAACAATTGGAGAGTTCTTGAGGAGCTTGGGACAAACAGGAGCGGAATGGGATACGAATCTGGTAACAGCTGTGATTACCTAAAACAATACCTTCCATGCTGAAATAAAGACCACCCCCGCTGACTGTCTCTTGGAACAACGTCACCAGAATATTGCTACTGTAGTTGTTCCCCCTCAATTGCGGAATATGGAAGGAGGGCCATCCACGGTTTGCACCCTTCCAGGTTGGCCAGAAAGTAGTCAAGAAGATCATTACCAGTGACCGGAGCACCTCACGGAATTCTCCCCCAAGTATACTGGCCTTACAAGGTTAGTCAAGTACACAGTAATGGAGTATCCTATGAATTGACATCAACTGTTGAGGGCACCCCCCGAGTTTAAAAGCTCATCATACCCATTTGAAGGCCTGGCATGAACCCCCAAAATATCTACAGAAGCATAGAGAGAACAGGAATTGCAGAAAGTACCTGAGATGCCTGAGACCTGGATCCCGGACTTACCATCAAGTGCCGCACCATACCCTTTCCCTGGCATAGGGGTGAGTTAGATGATGGCCCTGAATATTCCTTTGAGGGCTTTGGTACCCCTGAAGTGGAATCCCGGGTAGCTTTCATGGGGAACTCCAGTGTTGGGACCAGTGCTTCGGATACAGATGAGGAACTCTTCTTCAGAGAAATATCACCGGTTGAATACACTCCTGAATGCGCGACAAAGTATTACCTGGAGAGACCCTTTGGTAGAGTATTGGGAGTATGATGGGACCAGTAATTTTAGTGCTGAGACAACTGCTGGAATGGAAGGGTGTCCGCCAGTGGAGCTAAACTGTGGAGATGTGCCTCCAATTACTCAGCATTCGGGGGAGACATTTTCAGACCCAAGTTGAGGAGATTCAGGCCGGGGCATCCAGCGGGGGAGCAAGTTTTTCGAACTATAGGAGTCAGAAGGTAATGATATACCTTCACTTGGTTATGAGAATTCTCCGATTTTGGTAGGGTCATTAGAATCAATTTTCTCCAGTACTCCCATAGTGAGTCTTGCCTCATGAGTCCCCAAACCATACCCCCTCAAGAAAATCAGTTGTGGGGTGCTGTTTCTGAAAATGAGTCTGGGGAAACTGAGGTCCAGGGTAATGTGACAGATTCGCATGAATATGGACACACTGGAAGGATGCTCCATTGGATGGATTAAAATTGGCCCAGCAATCATTGAGACTTGTACAACAGTCGCTAGACCTAGCTAATGATGCATTGAGTACTTGGAGAATTCGTTCCTTGGGTTCACTGATTCCATGCCGGCTCACCTCAAGTCCCCAATCTCAGTCTTGCCATGTTAGTTTTAGCCCTGTGCAGTCAGGATTCACCACATGTCAAGAGATACTAAATGAGTATAGACAAAAGGTTCGTGCCTGGACTAGCCATCATCGTCATTTCCAAACTGAGACCAAGACTTCACGATCAGAGAAACTTAACTTAACCCAGTCAGGGCTCAACCGGCCATTCACACGCTCCTGTGGCAATCCTGCAGAATTACCAAATGTACAACCACAGACCCTTGAGTACAGAATCAGAGGCAACAGATTAAACTGAAGTGAAGTATTGTGGGGAAATCTGTTATAAAATACACCCTAAAATGACTAGATTTGGGGTTTTCTTTCCTGTGAGAGGATACCCAATATACTCGGCCCTCGAAAGGGATGTAAGAATGGATTATTCATTGATTTCTGCTTTATTTTGGGTGTATAACCAGGGGAGGGGTAGTTAGTAAACCTTTTGTTCTGAAGGGGTCAATAATTAATTGTTCTAGGGGAGTAAGCAGCATGGAAACCTCTGAGGGAGAGATATGGAATGATGCATGCTACTGACTTACTACTAATTGACATTCCAGTCGTTTGAAAAAAAAAGGGGGGGGTTAGAGTGAAGATTTGGCCCATTCTTTTCTTTCATTTGTTTCCTTTGACGGATACAGTGGCACTTCTAGCCTTGATTTGGTTTTCCTTCTTTTCTTTTCACTGTTCCTACTGATACTCTGGTTTAAAAAAAAAAAAAAAAAAAAACCCTCCCAACTTCAATTCCCAGATGATTTGAGTGAATACACCTGGCTGGAGTGGTGGATGAACAAAGGGGTTATTGGCCAGATTTCCCCCATGGTGGGAAGAACACTACAGTCAAATTTATGGGTCCTGGTCTCTTGATCCAGGTTGAGGGAAATAGAGCAGTGAAGTGAATCAAGCAAGAAAAACACAGTGAATGTTGTGACCCAAAAAGGGGGTTGGAGGATTTCTGGGTAGAAACTGTAGGTTGTGCCAGAAGCAAGGAGGTATACCAGTGAACAATGTGTAGTTAAGTGAAACAAAAGTGGTGCTAAAAAAAAAAAAATGCCAATACCAAAAAAGTAATGTATAAGGTTTAGTAGCTACATATCTGGAATTAATGTACAATGTTAGTGGTACCAAATGATTACTGTAATATGAGATTTGGGCATTTGCTAAGTTCACTGGTTATGAAATGGTTTTCCCTATTTGTTAAATTGGCCAGTTTGAGTAAAGCAATTGTTATTAATAAGCTGTAATAATTTGTGGTGCTATGAGTTTTAATGTAAGTGTAGGTTAACTAACTGGGAGGGTCAGCATGGTTTTGATGCAATAACTTTTATAATGTATACTCCCATGTTTAGATTGTCAAGATGCATTATCCTGTAGGACCATGAAGGAAGGAAAGAATTGTGAGAGGGGTTTTTTCTTAGGGGGAAGGAATGTGGGGGTTGTGAAGTTTCTCAAACCCCCCTTGATTTTCAAATTCCCCTTTTGGGGGTTGTGGAGTTTTTCACAAAAACCTCACCCTAATTTTTCAAGTCCTATCTGGTTCTTCTCACAAGTTTTTCTCTCCCAACAGGAGTTTAGTTAGTATCTTTTAATGGTAAAAAAATAAAAAAATAAAACCACCGTAACATCCAGACCATTTATGATTAAAGTTATGAAACACGAGTAGACCATTAATACGGATGTGTCCTGTTCGAAGCCAAGGAAGTGTGGAAGTTCTAGGTATTTTCGCCGTAAACATTTTCGCCGTAGGAAAATTCGCCGTAGGATTTTTCGCCGAAAACATTTTCGCCGCAAAGAAATTCGCCGTAAGGCATTTTCGCCGTAAGAATAAAAAGAAAACGAACAAATATGAAAAACAAGCACCAATAAATGAAAAATCCAACCACCTTCGTCAGAATTAATTTAATTTAGCTTTCCAGTTTAGTTCGCAGTCTGATTGTAAGTCTTTTTGGTGGAAGTTCTCCCGTTACTCCTATTTTTAAATTATACAAATCTAAGCCCTTATAATGGCCTATACAGTAAAGAGTAGTCGTGATGGTCAGAAATTAGTGGATGATAAGAATTACATATACCGAATTGATAGAAAATACAGTGATAAAACTTACTGGAAGTGTGAAATGAAAGAGTGTAGAACTAGAGTGCACACTATACTTGAAAATGATGCTATATCAATATGCAAAATATTCGGTGAGCACAGCCATCCCTCTCATCCTGCGAAGCCTAAAGTTTACCAAGCTATTGCAAACATAAAATCAGCGGTTACTAATTCACAACTCTCTACGAGATCTTTAATTGCCGATGCTTCTGCCAATTTAGATAGCACAGCTTGTTCCCTAATGCCCTCTTTGCCAAATTTATCACGCAATATTAGAAGTTGGAGGCAAAAAAATAAACAAGCTCCCCCCATCCCTAAAGCAAGAAGTGGTTATGTAATTCCTGATGAGTACAAATTTCATGAAAATGGTGAAAAAATTTTATTATTTGATAGTGGAGAACATGATGCTGACAGAATTTTAGTGTTTGGCACAGAATCTGGTTTAGACGATTTGGTGAATCATAAGGATTGGGCATGTGATGGAACATTTAAATGTAGTCCAGATATATACTACCAGTTATATACGTTGCACATAGTAATAAGAAATAGTAGCATTCCTCGTCTATTTGCTTTACTTCCGGGGAAATCTGAAGAGACTTACAGCAGACTTTTTCATATTTTAAAGGGCTTACGTTCATCATTAACTCCCGAAACCTTGATGATCGACTTTGAGAAAGCAAGTATCAGCGCATTCTCCAACGTATTTCCAAATGCAACTATAACCGGATGTTTATTTCACATGGCAAAAAATATTTACCGCAAAGTCATTGATATCGGACAAAAGTTGCGCTATCAAACTGAAACTGAATTTAACACAAAAATTAAATGCTTCACAGCGCTAACATTTCTTCCAGTTAGCGACGTTATTGACGGATTTATCGAGCTAACAGATGACGATGATTTGCCCCAAGAGTTGGTATCTTTTTTTGAAACCCACTATATTGGAGGAAAAATAGGCCGAGGCCCGCGAAGACGCAGAATGGAACCCACATTTCCTATTGAACTGTGGAATGTCTACGAAAGAACGTGTAGTGGTATGCCGCGAACGAACAACAGTGTAGAAGGCTTTCACAACGCAATACAAAGCTCTGTTATTAATATGCATCCCAGTATTTGGAAACTCATATTTATTTTAATGAAGGAAGATATGTTAGCGAAAAAGAAGAAGTGCGACGTCGAACGAGATGAACCAACCAGAAAAAAAGCGTATAAAAATATTAGTACGCGACTTCATAATCAAGTACTGAGGTACAATCCAGAGCAAAAACTGCTTTTTTTACGCACCATAGCTTTGAACTTGCAGACTTTCTAATTTAAAAATATTGTTTTATGTTTTTCCTATTTCTTTACTTTTAACGTATCAATAAACTATTTTTAATTGCCTTTAAATCTTATTTTTTTAATCTGCTCTTTTTATTCTTACGGCGAAAATGCCTTACGGCGAATTTCTTTGCGGCGAAAAATCCTACAGCGAATTTTCCTACGGCGAAAATGTTTACTTCGAAAATACCGGACACGATAATTTATATATACAATTTTTCTTTTCAGAATTGATTATTTGAATAGTTAAATACACGTTGTTACACTAACAGAGTGACATTCCCAAATCAACTTTCCCTATATGAAGACGTTTTAAAAGAATATTTGCAAACAAGATATCTCTTACTTATAGCTAGTGAGGGGAAAAAAGAGCCAAATGCTAATGATGTGGCAAGAATAGTTGCATCAAAGGTAAAAGAGATCTGGAAAAGTGCATCAATTCCAACAATATGAGAACGGCAAATATTAGCCAGAGTAAAGGATTGTCATGAAAAATCTAGAAATATGATGAAGACTGGTAGAAAAAGGAAAGATTTTTAATCTAAACTGACCGCATTCAAATCCAAAAATCAAAGGCTTTTTGATATTGCTGCCTGCAAATGCCATGATCTGTTTTCTTGCACTTGTGAAAAAGAGCTAAAAGTTCCTGCCATGGAACGTTCTGGAAGATTTTGGTCTCATTACCTCTGAAAATTATCACAATGTTGTGGATAAGAATAAGGTGAGACGGCAGAGAAAGAAGATCAGAGAGGGTTCGGTAAATCAAGTGAAGAAAGTATAGAAACATTGTATTTTGATGGAAGAAAGAACTTAACTAAAGCAAATCTCTGTAAGGATGGGAGGTATTACAGTACAACAATTACTGAGGAACACATCACGCTTATAGCTCAAACAGAATCAAAATATCTTGGACACTTTATTCCTGTGACTGGAAATTCAACTAACATTTCTAAGGGAGTGATAAAGTTTCTTAACAGTAACAATATTAAGGAAGACAATCTGAAGGTCATTGGATGTGATGGAACCAATGTAAACACTGGCATACATAATGGAGTTATCAGGCAACTAGAGGTACACGACAATACTCCTTTTCATTGGTTCGTGTGTTTGCTGCATACGAATGAGCTGCCTCTCCGCCATTTGTTTAATTATTTGGATGGTAAAACCAAAGGACCAAAAGCCCTTGCTGGAAATGTTGGCAAAAGTCTTACTGCGTGCGAAAAAATGCAAGCTGTCAAGTTTGAAGCAATCAAATCAAGTAATATGCCTTCTATTTCGGGGGATCTCGATCTAAGCCAAGATCAAAAGTATCTCATGGAAATTTGTAATGCAGTCATAGAAGGCCGATGTTCCCAAAACCTTGAAAACCGCAGCCCAGGTTCTTTGAACCATGCCAGATGGCTTACGACAGCCAACAGGATAGTTAGACTTTATGTTGCGACAAAAAAGCCGTCAGAAAACTTGAAAACTCTGACCGAATTCATTGTTCGTGTTTATGCCCCAACGTGGCTTAATATAAAGCGAAATCCTTACTATTACCAGGGACCCAGGCACCTCTGGTTTATGATATCTAGTTCAAGATACCTATCTGATGAGCTTAAGGCAGTCATTGATCCTGTTATTGAAAGAGGGGCATATTTTGCGCATTCTCTTAGCCAGGTAAAGTGTGTCCTCGGGCATTAGAGAATTTAGACGGCCTAAAATTAATTTCTTGGCAAGAGACTACACAGATTTAATTCGATTTGGAGATTACCCAAGACATGAACCACCTCTGACAAAAAGCTTGACAAACACCCAGTTAGAGCTTATCGTAAGGGGTGATGAAACTAACCCTCTATTGAAAAAGTACCCATGTCATTCACAAGCTGTGGAAAGACATGTCAAACTTGTAACAGAAGCATCAGCTTCTGTCTTTGGCCAGGAAAATAGAGATGGCTTTATAAAAGCAAGAATTGCTTCAAGATCAAACATGCCTACATTTGAGTCAAAATGCGAATACAAATGTCAATAATCTACATGTAAAAACTAATGGAAGGGAAGATGGGCTGGGCATGGTGTGGAATTCGACCTACAGCCACATCCTCGTGGTGAATTCTGGGTGAGTTGCCTGTAAACTATTATGGCAAGTCAGCAAAGAGCTGTAGTTTACTACACGGAGTATTGGAAAAAATCACCAAAAATTTAAGTGACTTGTGGAACCTCAAAATATTTATATAAAAGCTTGAAACTTTGTCATGATACTTCTTATGTAGGTACACAAACTTTCGTAATACAGGATAAATTAAACTTCCCCCAAAATTTTTTTGAAGCAAAAACGACCCGGCCTAATAATCATCCAGTTGGCTAAGAAGCCCGATTTGACAAATAACAATTAATTAATTATTCTGAAATCCGAAACCAAGCAATTATATAATTGTGTACAAGCAACAAATAAAACGCCAATACATCATTCTGTTTATGAATTAGTGGATATACAACGGGGCACATATATATATATGGCCAAATAATAGATTTGAAATTATATAATCATTCAAAACGATGCATTATTGCAAAGCGCAAAACTCACACGTAAGAGAGCCAGGTGTCACAGTGTACGTGCGCTAAAAGGGGCTGGGGTCGAACCCCAGACAGAGATTGTTACTCAGGATGCCATAATGCCATAATACCCCAGTGATTAATTTTCCCCAAAGTAAGCGTGAAATTATTATTATTATTATTATTATTACCACTATTATATTATATATATATATATATATATATATATATATATATATATATTATATATAAAACATCCTATTCTGAACAACTCAATAAATTTGTAACATCATTCTGTTTATGAATTAAAGGATATACAACGGGGCACACACACACATATATATATATATATATATATATATATATATATGGTCAAATAATACATTTCAAATTATATAATCATTCAAAACGGTGCATTATTGCAACTAAAAGGAGCCGGGTTCGCATCCCGTCTGGACTCGGTCCCTGTTGCTGAGAGCCCTGCACCTCACCCAAGTATCACAGCGCGCTAAAAGGAGCCGGGTTCGCATCCCGTCTGGACACGGCCCTGTTTCTGAGAGCCCTGCACCTCATCCAAGTATCACAGTGCGCTAAAAGGAGCCGGGTACGCACCCCGTCTGGACTCGGCCGTGTTGGTGAGAGCCCTGCACCTCATCCAAGTAACACCGTGCGCTAAAATGAGCCAGATGCGAGCCCAGTCTGGACTCGCTCACACAAATATATATATATATATATATATATATATATATATATACACGTAGACAGAAATCATATACAGTATTAAAATTATTTGGTGTATTTAAATTCGTGTCTCGCAGATAAACTCATCGTATCAATCCTTGAATAATAAAAATATAAATTTAAATTTAATAAGCAAATTTTGAAATATTTTAAAACAGTATTTTCTTGCCTTGCGTCATATATATATATATATATAAATATATATATATATATATATATATATATATATATATATAATATATATATATATATATAAAGGGTGATCCAGAGAAATGGGACCCAAAAGAAACCCCTGTAACTCTTAAAGTACTGTATAAGTCCTTTTATAAAATCATACGCATCATTCGAAAGAGGATAGTTACAAGTTTGTACAGGATTGTATAGGTTTTGACAATACAAGACAAGATAAGATACAAAACAAAATAAAAGTGTTAGTTAAAACTAACCCTTCAAGATGACTGCATGGACTGTGGAACAGCTGCGTTTCATAACTGAGCAATATTATGAGCATGGAAGAAGTGTAGTTTCAGCTCTTAGAAGGTGATTTTGACATCTGAAAATTTGTCTTGAAAGATCTTTGAGCTGAAACTACACTTCTTTCATGCTCATAATATTGCTCAGTTATGAAACGCAGCTGTTCCACAGTCCATGCAGTCATCTTGAAGGGTTAGTTTTAACTAACACTTTTATTTTGTTTTGTATCTTATCTTGTCTTGTATTGTCAAAACCTATACAATCCTGTACAAACTTGTAACTATCCTCTTTCGAATGATGCGTATGATTTTATAAAAGGACTTATACTTTAAGAGTTACAGGGGTTTCTTTTGGGTCCCATTTCTCTGGATCACCCTTTATATATATATATATAGTTACGATAGAAATGTTCTTCGGGAACCTTATCCTCAATAGGAATATGAAAACAAGAGATACGACTCTCAATATTTATTGGCCAAACGTTTCGGTCCACTCAGGGGCCATCTTGAGTGACTAAATAGAAGCATCTAAAAATAATCATTAAACTAAAGTTTGTTTTATAATCCAGATAGTTTTTTAACAACTTTTTAACTTTTTTTGTTAGATTTTATTATTGTACAGTTTGACATCTGTATTTACTTTAGTTTTATGATTATTTTTAGATGCTTCTATTTAGTCACTGAAGATGGCCCCTGAGTGGACCGAAACGTTTGGCCAATAAATGTTGAGAGTCGTATCTCTTGTGTTCATATTCCTATTGATTATATATATATATATATATATATATATATATATACTCCCCGCAAGGGGGTTCTAAGCTCGTGCTCTTGAGTGCTCTTTGTGCTCGTTTGTACGTGCTTGTTCCTGGAGGTTTCACGTGCGCCCTCCCGGCCCTAGCACCCAAGGATGATGGAGCTCGACCCTGCAGTCCTTGTCATCCTTGGTCTTTTTCCACTTCGACTGTCCCCTCCACCCTTTCTTTTTCCTCTGTCTTTCCTCTCACTTTTTCTTTGTTTTTCCGCCGAGATATGCCCTTTTAAATAGAGGCGAATCGGTTCTTCGGGAACTAAAAAAAAAAAAATATATATAAATATATAGGCGGTCAGACAAATAAGCGGACTTATCACCACAACGCACAAGGTTCGAATTTAATTATATATACGACAAAAGAGGTTCCAGATGTTTTTCAACCCATCACACACACATACATACCATATAAATTGTATTTAATCTATTTTTAAAGTAAGTTTAGGCCTATCAAATTAAACATTACAAAACAAGGGACGATTTGGGGCTTTTCAGATCAAATAACGTGTATCTTCAATAACAAATCTCCCCTTGGGCCAGCACACACAATACAATATATATATATATATATATATATATATATATATTATATATATAATATATATATATATATATTATCATAGTGTAGTACAATACATCACAGAAAAATATCATATACGAGTCTTTTCTAATGTGTAAGTGACCATATATATGTAGAAATGAACCATAAATAATTCCCATATTCCTATACTATCATATTCTTCATGTAATTCTTGTATTCATTTATATAGTTCTTGTATCCATTTTAAAATTCATGTGTTTATATGGTTCATGTATTTATATAATCCTGTATATTCTTATATATTTAACCTTATATAATGCCTATATTCATATGTATGTACGATTGTACGTGTGTGTATTCATTTTTACATAAGGACCAAAATCGCCCAACGCGAGTTTGGATAAAATTTTTGATTTGCTTTCTACTTTGCCAAAGAATTGGTGACCTGTTCTTTTTTAAAATCTCATAATCTTTTTTTAGGTTTCGCTTAATAAGGAATCCTGCTTAAGCTTTGCGATGTTCACATTTTGTATACATTCTCTTTCGTTATAAAAGATGAGATCATGTCTTGCCTAAGCATTTAAATTGTACATCTTAAACCTTAAAGTTTTAATCATATGCATATTTTAGTGTAAAGATGCATAGTCCGATTTCCACTTTTAGTTAACTTGGCAGATCATGATAACATCAGATCTGAAAAGTCACGGTTTAAGATAAAAATATGGTTTCATCTTCAAATATTTTGTTTACTCGTTCAAGCCTTACCACAGCTAAAAAATTTAATTTATTTTCGAATATTGTGCAAAAATAATGCAGCCTTTTTAGCATTTAATAATAATGATGTTAGCAGTTTTGGGGTATATAATCCCCAGTAAAAATCTTCCATTGTCATTCAGAAGCTAATTGAGAGGCTGAGCACTACCTGTACATTTTAACAGTAAATTACAGTAAAAGATAGTCTTTTTCTTATCCTTCGAGCCTTGCTCTCTTCAGAAGAACTTAGTCATTAAACTTTCCGGATACGCTACAAGAAGAGTCCGGAATCTTCAGAAAATTTTAGTAAGTCTACCAGAGTCCTCCGAGCCACTACACTGGCCTACAGCCAAAATGCCTCGGAAATAAAAGTAGTCAATCTTTACTAATTTTGGGTCACTAAATACGAAAATGATGCCTAAAATTGCCAATTGGCTCTATTTATAAAGATATCAGGCAACCCTGCACCCTACTATACTAACTGGACTGCATCTGTCGCGTAATATGTAGATCCCTGTGACACATCGAAGCATTGACTCTACTGCGCATGCGCGTAGTTATATTTTTTATTTTAATAAATTAATGTAAATATATACATATATATACAATAAAATGTAATTTTAAATTTATCTATTACATTATGTATTTGTAAATTATTTATTAAAAAATAGATTGGATCATTTTAACATATTGTTTCCCATAATGTTTTTGATATAAATATAAATGGAATACTAACCTAACTTAACCTTACCTAATTTAAAATTATTAAAATGCAATGTAATTAGTAATTACATCTGTGACAATAACTCTGTGACAATAACTGTGAAAATCAACTTCTGTGACTTTAACTCTGTGACTTTAACTCTGTGACTTTAACTCTGTGAGAATAAACTTCTGTGAGAATAAACTTCTGTGACTATTAACTTCTGTGACTATTAACTTCTGTGACTTTTAACTCTATGAAAATTAACTCTGTGACATTTAACTTCTGTGAAAATTACTCTTTCAACAAAAAAATGTATCACTGGTGTCTGAAATGTTCACTGTTTCTTGTTAACTCTGGCTTGATACTCATTATTAACTGTTAATAATACTGATTTTTCAAGTGCTTACAAATTACTTAAAAAACAACAACTCTGTACTTAACAAAATTTCTAAGGCGAAATCCTTAGAGACGTGTCCTGAAGACGTGTCTTGCTGGCTACTTCTTCTTGGATGAAAACTAGGCGTGGAGAACTTGGAGTCGTGACACACCGGTTCAAGGGTGGATGTTACGAACTGGAAGTCGTGACACGCCGGTCAACTGGTGGGTCTTATTATCTTGGTAGTAGGGTCGCCAAATGTTATCCTGGGCAAAGGGTCGCCAATGTTATAAGATCCTATCTACAGGGTAGCCAGACTGTTAAGATCTTGGCTACAGGGTCGCCAGAATGTTAACCCCTCCTTTTATGGCCTGGGTTGTCTCGGAGTCTATGGGCGTTCTTGTTTGGAGGCAGCAACGGATATTTTCTTGCGATACTTTTCTTCTATAACATTCTAATTCTTTTCTCTCGCTATAGGGTCGACAGTTGTTAATTCTTCTCTTTCTATAATACTCTGATATGTTCTCTTGGTACTAAACTTATCGACTTTACTGACTAAGTTCTTCTGAAGAGAGCCGAACTCGAACGGGAAAATTAAAAGTTTCTCTTACTGTAATTTACTTCTAAAAATGTACAGGTAGTGCTCTGAATTTACAGGGGTAGAGGTTCGCCCTCTTTCGACCATAGCTCTGGCCGGAATCTAAAAAGTTAAGGAGGCAAGGGGCCTCTGCCCCCTCCTTGCAGCGAGACTGCTAAAAAGGGAGTCTCGTAGTAGTGACCAAAGAAGAGAGCCGTAATGAAGTGAAGTTAATTTTACAATTACATGTATCATATAAGTCTAAATGTTGTGGGAATGCAGTTGAAGGTTAAGTTTCCCTTCTTTTAAACACATGATCAGATGTTTGAAAGATTCCATATAAAAATTTAAAAAATAAAAATAAAAACTAATCGTATTTTTCGCCGTCTACATTTCTGAAGGCGATATCATTTCGTAGTAGTACATAAGTACAGTCTAAGTACATTACTGAGTACATTTTAGTTTTGGTTTATTACAATTATGATTGCGATTATGGATTACTTCACATTCGCTTATGATTGTCCATTACAGTTCTATTAAAGTACATTCTTTCATTATATATTAAATCATTACATTTAATTACAGTTTCATTGAAGTACATTACGTCGTTTACAATTCTTACAGTGTTTTTATATTTATATATGGTTATAATATATGGTTATTATATATGGTTATTAATCTTATTATATATGGTTATTATAAGCACACCGGACAAAAAATTAGTCACCCCTCTCAGAATGTACCTAATAACGTGTGACGGCGCCTCTGGCCTTGATAACCGCACGAATCCGGCGAGGCAGAGACTCTACGAGGTTGTGCATGTACTGAACATCGATTTGCTGCCACTCGTTCATCAGCCGGTCCCGAAGTTCCGCCAGAGTCCGTGGGTGTCTATTCCTGCGCTTCACTTTCTGTTTCCAGCCTGAACAACACCTTCGACGCATTCAGGATTAAAGGCTTCATTGGACCTGCGATGTACTCGTCGCCTCCCATCATTGGAGAACAAACAAAAACGGGACTCATCGGACCAAATTACACGTTTCCAATCTGCCGCAGTCCGGTTTTTGTGCCTCTGAGCCCATTTATAACGTGCCAATTTGTGACTTGCTGTTAACAGCGGCCTCTTCCGTGGTACCCTGCTCCAGATGTCCATCGCATGCAGTTCTCGTCGCAATGTCCGTTCGGAAATTGGTCGCTGGAGAACCTCATTGGTTTCTTGGAGCAATTGTTCTCTGGTTTGAAAACAATTTGCAGTTACTTGACGAGAAACATGGCGGCGGCCCCTATTGTCGAGAATTGTTTTCCGGCCACAGTTACGCCGTCGATTGTCAGTTGATTGCGAACTACACCACTCTTTATAAACTCGCTGGACAGTACGCGTTGACACACCAACAAATTGGGCTACTTCAGACATTTTGTGTCCGTGGGCTCTGCCAAACACGATGGCTCCTTTTTGCCACTGAATAACGTCTGCCTCACGACCCATTTTGCAGACTATATCCAACACACACTTTGTTCTTCACCACCTCACGAAACAGATCTGATCCTGTGTGCTACGTCACCACTACTTGTCACTTACCAATGCTACATCAGCGCCCTCTGTGTGACCTTGAACTTCCTACTATCGGTGCTATTAGGGATGACTAATTTTTTGTCCGGTGTGCTTATATGGTTATTAGAACAACACAAGTACATGGGCACATACGAGATAATTTATATACAACATAATATGTTATAATATGTTATAACATGTTATAAATTTGAAATCAGAGGGACAGGAGGTTTCACGTTTTCAGATGTTCGATTTATGCTGATTTGCGAATTGCGTCCACTTGCATAAGCATTTACGAATATCTTGCGAGGGGTGAACGCACTTGAAAAAAAAATAATAAAAACATAATACAAGAATGTATTTGCGCGTTTTCGAACGAATGCATAAAGTTTTGCATTTCACGAGGAAAATTAATATTTAATAAAATTGACATAGGATAATGGTCAAGATAAGATATGGACATATGGGGGGGGATACGGTCGAATAATAGTTATATTTATACTACATAACATATAGATAATGACTTCTATAGAGTGTACAGTTTTTATTATGATGTTAAAGAATTTTCATACATTGAATACTAGAGATAAGATGAAGGGAAATTAATGACGGGAAAATGTGACGTCATAGTTATTGAATTTATACGTATAGTACAAATCATTATTAGGAAGATTTACACGAACGAATTAGAGACAAAGTGTGGGTATTAATGACTAAGAAGTACAACTACGGGTTCCAATCCTGTTATATGCAATGTGTATGCATAATCTAGGGTCGAGGGTGAGATGCAAGACAATCATAATTAATTATAATAACTTCTATAACAAATGGAAAATGGATACGACTAAACCATAGAAATGGTAGATCGTAGGGTTGTGACACAAACAAAAATAGAAAGCTACAAATAAAATTTTTATCCAAACTCGCGTTAAGCGATTTTGGTTCTTATGTAAAAATTAATATTGATTGTTCATTGTTCATTTTTACATATATATATATATATATAAGAGAGAGAGAGCGCGCGAGAGAGATCCCTGCTAGAGCACTCTGGGTACCCATTTTTCTACCAACCGTGGAAAGATGTTTTCGGGAATTTTTTTAGATGAACTTTTTGCAGGAACTGTACATATATAGGCTTTCTTTGGTTAACCCTTCGATTGCTTCCGCCCAAATTGTTCATTCTGACGAAGGTCAAGCTTTACACTCCACCTTAGATCTACTTTTTAACGGGGATATATATATATATATATATATAATAAGAGTGAGAGAGCGAGAGAGAGATAGAGAGAGCGAGAAGGAGAGAGGAGGGAGAGAGAGAGGGAGGAGGGAGACTGGTTACCCATTTTATCTACCATTCGTGAAAGGATGTTTACATTCCGCCTTAGAGCTACAGTTTAACACGGATCATTAGGCTACAAGGCTACCAATCGTGGAAAGATGTTTACACTCCACCTTAGACCTACAGTTTAACACGGATCATTAAGTCACCCTGGCTACCAACCGCGGAAGGACGCGCCGCCGCCGGGTCTCGAGACCGACGCATATAATCGTTTGTGGGTAATATTTTATGAGCGTATAGACGGGTGTGTACGTGCCAAAACGAAGTATACACTGTGCCAACTGGCTGATAATGCCTGGAGGCACTGGCTGATTAAGCCTGACTTGGGCCTTATAAGGCAACGGCCGCTCGGCTGAAGTCTTAATGCGCTTCGCTCCTGTGAAGCGAACACTCTCTCCTCTCTCTCTCCTCTCTCTCTCTTTAGGTTAGGTATACCCCTTTGGGGGGGTGAGGCCGTCCCAACTTCTCTCCGAAAGAGGTCTCCCCAGCAGGAGTTCATTGCAACTTGGGGGATAACTCCGCCTCCAAGTTGCTTAACCCCTTGTTGCTCTTGGAGAAACCCCCTCCCCCTTTAAGGAGGGGATGCCTTACAACAAGGAGGGGTTTGGCACTGGCACTGTGGGGTGCCTTGCAACAAGGGGGAGGGGTTGGCACTCTTACAACATTGATCAACATTTGCAATTGCATTGCACTCTCTCCTTTTGCGCCCAAACTACTTACCTTCACAGGTGTTTTGGATCTAAACTGAAGTACCCAACCGCTAATCCCTCACAGAGGTTATAGACCGTGACGAAGTGCTCTGAAACTCCAAATTTTATTTTCCAAGCAGTATTCTCCACCGCTATTTAAAATAATAATATTAATAATACTCACAATAATACACTCAAACTTCTCTCTCTTTCGCTCCATCTACTCGTATATTGGAAGCATATCTCTGTTCAATTTATGAAAAATCTGTTAATTTTTACAATGATGATTTTAAAAACATTGAATTTACGTTTAAATCTTTTTTAAAATACATACTAATTAATGTTCAATTTTTATGCTGAAATTCAAGTAATTAAATAAGTTTTTAATTACACAATAAGGAATAATCACCCATTCATTTACATACTTTAGGACTCTCTGAACGCAATTAAAAAATTTGAGGACTGTTTAAGCCAATTCTGATAAAGACGCCTTCAGAATCGGTACTGGCGGCCAATCAGAATTTCTCGATCTAACGAGTGGGACCGTTACTTCGTGCCTATGACATTTGATTGGTCCAAAAGTAGCATACATATGATATAGTCATGCCCAGATAAATTGTCCCCAAATCAGGAGGCCTTGGAATCGCCGATTGGTCTTCTGATCGCGACTACACTTGGGCAGCGTACCGCATATAAAAATGGGGCATTTTCAGCTGGACACCATAGCAGTTATTTTTGTCAGTGAATAAACACGCAATCCTACAGTCATAGACACTGCCAGTCGATCAGAAATATATTGTTCACCGACCTTATATGATGTTGGAGATCTTGGGTAAGCCACACACAAACACACACACACACACACGTGTGTGTATATATATATATATACACATACGAAAAAGTGATTTTTATCCAGCCTTACTTCAGGGATGAAGCTGCTAGGCTAATCTTCGCAGCTTTCGACCAGGGAATTTTGCTTTCATCGCAAGCCACTGCGAACATTTGTGATGCAACGGCTGGAGATACCCTTGAAATGCGAGTATAAAACTAGTTACGGTCAATGTAAATGTGTATATGTGAATGACCCGATTAGGTAATTGCTTACTGTTTATTATATACCCGGTTTACCCGGGTGTCCTATTCGACATTTTCTCTTAAAGGGGATTCAAATTTCTACTTGTACGTATATATTTAATAAATGAATTTATTTCCAGTAACTCGACTAAATAAGCAGAATGATATAGTTGTATCGACAGACGGTCCCTGTAAAATAAAGTAATTCTGGTTAAAGTATCTGCTTTTAGAATTACTAATTGCATCTTTCTTTGCAAGCTATTATTTATGAATATATTTATATATATATGGTCTAATATGGCTGCTATTTACCTGATGAGTATTCAATAATTTTCCCCATATGAAAAACTCATTTTGAAATGCAAAGCTATTTGACCGGGCTCGAGAGCCGGTGTTGGCAGGCGGTGCGTAGCATGTCTAGCAAATCATCCTTCCGCACAATAAAGAACGTATCAGAGTATATGTGAATGACCCGATTAGGGTAATCGCTTACTGTTTATTATTTACCCGGGTATCCTATTTGGCATTTTCTCTTAAAGGGGGTTCAAATTTCTACTTTTACGTATTAGTTATATCATAATCCATAGGACTGCAGACTTTCTTCAGGAAAATGTATGAACTTGACTACCCAAAAATAATTTAAAAATTTCCGCCTACAACAGTGTCCTTTCTCCTTAAAGGACCGATGAAGAATTCGATCGTGCTATAGAAACTTTTCATAATAGTTTTGAAGAAACTCAAGTCCTGGACAGTGACCTGAATAGGGAGGTAGAAGTTTTGCAGCAAACCCGGTCCACTGATTGCTGTAACATCGACGAAGTGCTGTGAGTTTTTTCCTTTTTTCTTTTGTCTTTCGGGATAAGAAGAAACAATGTATTTTCAGCAATTCATTAAGTGATAGAACCATGAGGAGCACTTTATAAAATAGTACATAATAGCGTTTACTGTATACAACACAATTTTACATAATATGGCCTTCAATGTTTCTCACACATATAAGAGCGACATTGGTGTCAATTTTTTGTACATTATAAAATTTTAGACAATATTTTTGCAATTACTCAAGTTACAATTTATATATATATTCGCGTAAAACTTCATACAATACACCGAGTGCGTACAAAGGAGAACCGGTTTTTTATCTGTCTGCATATCAGAACATCATTTCGTTTGGTGTGGCACAAATCGAATAATTAAAAAATTTGTAAATTCCTTCCCACGAGCCATACCCGAGAGAAATGAAAGGCAGTACATACCACAAGTATTGCTATACGGCCCTTGTAATTGATAAGGGCTCCAGACAATTTGAGGTAATTTTACAATAATAGCGTCATTCCAGGGATGAACCCCAAATGAGTTAAAATAGTACTTTAATTCCCGATTTTTTAAATAAACGGCAACCCAATGAAGCCATTCACCTCCGCTAATCCGCTAACATCCGTATTTACAATAAGTGCTCCTCATTGTCTCGTGTCTGGAAGCTTCAGCGTTTCGTTCTTCGCAAAAACACCGATAAATTTGGAGCGTGTGATTCAGTCACTCCAGAATACACTCCAGGTATGCGAATACACTCCATTGATGTATAGGGTTATATTTTTAAGGCCGAAATTTTCGAAATTAAAGGCGTTCTTTTAATATTTTCCATTCACAGAAACGTGTTCCTGTATTCCAGTTAATAACCCTTCATGAAGAGATCCGAGGGCGACGTTTTCTATCTCATTCGATGAAACCCTGCTGGCACCGTGTATAGT
This sequence comes from Bathynomus jamesi, assembly GCA_023014485.1. NCBI lineage: Eukaryota > Metazoa > Arthropoda > Malacostraca > Isopoda > Cirolanidae > Bathynomus > Bathynomus jamesi. The sequence goes on from JAJOZX010000030.1 coordinate 1,494,510, forward strand.
TTGGTCTGTACTCTGTTAATTGGGTATTTTACTGTGAGGTGTAGGAAATTTTTTTCATTTTCTAATTGTTTAGCAGAGCTTAATTTCACTCGGCGCACGCGAAGATACGTTTCCATAACATGAATCACCGCGGGCTTTGCGCACTATTCTTGGTCAGCCCCCAGATTTAAACAGATCTCAGGATTCGTGCGAATGAGCTTTATTTTCCTATCGACCCCATTCACAAGCAGCTTCTCCTGGAATATGAAGTCTGTATGCAGGCGTTCGAACCATTCATATATCTTTTTTTTAGAATTTTTAAATTTGTCCTTTATACTGCTTTCGTCTTTAGTTTGATAATAACCCTCGGCAGTTAAAAAGGTGCCCTTCGCTTCTTTTGAAAAGTTGAGGACGTTTTCCAGATAGGCTCGTAGGTGATGGTAACCCGTTCATGCCGAGATGTTAACCTGGTTTAAATACACCTCACACTGACTGAATATGGAGTTTAGAAAGTTTGTTTCTGGATATACAGCGTATTTGTCTTCACAATCCGTTGCATCTGAATGTTCTATACGCAGTTTAGCGTACATGTGCACACAGCTTGGATCAAAAAAGTAAGGGCCTGAGTTGGGGATGACGAACTCTATAGGGGCACTCGGCGAGCTGATGGTGTTTAACGGGTTAATTGTAATAAATTCACTTTGCTCAATAGAAACTTGAGTTGGGGTCATGTCAAAGACGGACAGCCCGATTTACAACACTGTGAACTACACGGATGGATGAAACGGGCCATAACGAGCCAAAATTAGTGGCACTTCTCTCAACAAGTAGTAAACAGCCTATGATTTATGAGAGCAATGTCCTTAGCTTATATCAGTTAAAAAAATGATCAACCATAGGTTTCAGTCGCTTAAAACACGTCCTTTTTTAAGTCCTTTTACGTTTAACGACACGTGTTGGTAACCCCTTCTTCTTTCGTACAGACCACTTCTTCTTCTTCTCACCACCGCGCATTTTTCTCTTTGCATCTTTGATGATTTTATCCCGTGTACACTTTAAGTGCTTTTTTAGAGCTTCTTTAGGCTTAGCCCCCGTTATTATGTCTTCTACCTTGTTAAGCCCTGATTGTAACACTTTCCTCCCTAGATATCTGGCACCCCTCTTCAACAAGGGGACAGCCGTACGCAGTATGGTTGAACAAAATGGAACCAAGCCCACTCCCGCGCTGGTATCTCGCCCCTCGATAGACTGTGAAAGGCCTTCGGGTCATTATAGCACAGTGCGAGTAAAATGCAGCTTCACTGTTGTTCTCCCGTCACCTAATGGAAAACTTTTCCCCTCAATCGTTGCTTTAATATTGAGGTATTGGTTAATAGATTAGTTGCGACATTGACATAATGGGGCTTGCCATATGTAATGGCGAAGCTCTTCCCTCTATGATTGGGGATGTGAGTGATGCGCAGAAGACGCACCTGGGTATCCCCGACAAACTGATGCTCCATGATATTGCTGTAAATATAGCACATGTCTGTGGGTGGATATCTATCGCCCAATTTCTCCAATTTCAGCTGTTACATTAGGCTGGACAAGTCATGTTCTGCTTCGTGAAAGGTATTTCTTTGGAGGGCTGCTCCATATCGACCCCTCGGTTATACTTTTGAACAGTCTTTTATCTTTAATATTTCTGTTAGCCTATGATTTTCGGGTCAGAGTATGTACAGGGGTTTGTTTGTTTACTATTTCGTATGCTAAATCATCCGCAAGATTTGAGCTTTTTGAAATGCCGTTTAAGTCTCTCACAACATCCTCGGCTGCACCATAACGACCCGGGCCTAGTTTTACTTTTGTAGTGTAATCCTGTGCCTCCCCACTCCGAGAGGCACGCATGGTTTCATCCCGAGTTACTCCGGCCTATTCATACGCATCACGGTCCCTAAGAACCGTAAAAACGGGTTCTTTATAATCAATACTTAAAAAGTTGGTACCCAGCTGAATTTCGCATATTCGAACCTCATACGAATCACGACTGAATTCAATGGGCCCATGCAGTTCTGTTACAAAGTTGTCCAGGGTGTTGCGAGGATGTACAGACAAAGAAGAGGACGAAGTAGTGTGAAGTAGAAATGGTTAAGCGCCATGTTGCATACTATTTAAGCTTCATTATTGCATCAGCTTTTATATAGGTGTTGAAGCTTTCTGGTTACCCTAGCCATTTCACCAGGTACATTTTTCTCTTTCGTGAACCTTTGCTTCCTAAAATTTTTTCAATTTGAAACATGTTTTTTCCTAAATTAAATGTCACTTTCTGTAGCTACTCTCCGTAAAAGCCTCCTGCAATTTCTTCCCCATTCAAATCTTCAACGTAATACAGCATTTTCTCGCCTTTAGGTCTCATGGCCCTAACTTTAAAAATCTCACGTGTCCAATCTTGCTCAAATCCCTTCGCGAATTTATAACTCGACCGCGACAGCCTTACATAATCTTCGATTTTGAAACGTGGAGAGTGTGGCGGCGCTCTACAAATATCTCTTCTCACCTCAAGCTCTGTGTGCGTACCTCCTTCTAAAACTTCGTTAGGTGTTGTCCTAATCGCACGGTTATCTGCATGTGTTTTTATGTGTAAAATAGCGATGCATGCGTTCCTTTATAGTACGTTGAACTCTTTCAGCTAAAGAGGCCTTATGTATAGAATTGCTGGTGTAGAAGCTGATATTGAACTCTGTCAGCATGTTCTGAAAAGCTCGGCCTATAAATTCTTTCCCCATATCCATAAAAAAATAGCAGGAATCCTGTTTTCTTTCAACATCAGTATTTTGGTGGCTTTAGCAACTGTTTCAGGCGATTAATTTTTCAGAGGAATTAGCCAGAGATATCTAGAGAATACATCTATTATGAATAGGATGTAGCGGTAGCCACCATTATACACTGAATATCTTTACGTGTCTGTTAAATCTGCTTGCCAAATAGTCAATCGATGCTGCTGTTGTCCTGGCTGTTTTAAACCTTTTCCTCACCGGCTTATGAAATGTATAAGCATCATACTCCCGCAAAACCCTCTAAACGTCTTTTTTCCTTACTCCCTCATTACAAACGCCTCTGTACAGTCTATCAACGCCGCCGTACGAGGCTGGGCTAGAAATGTTATAATAGCGTTTTCTTAATATGTTAGTCATTTGTGTATTTTAGAGGCACGCGGGGAGGGTTGTCCGTTGTTGTTTAGTCTCTTCTTTCTCCTCTTCGGAGATTCCACCGTTGAGGGTGATGGCGTGGCACATGGAGGGTTGCTCCAAGTCTTTTAACCTGTTCAGATTTCCTTTGAATGTTTTGAGAACATTTATTTGTTGTAATCTTACATTAATATGCTTCCATCCTGATGGTGAGGGCCTATCCCACTTTCTCACCAGGTCATGGACGATGTCAACGATATTCGAGCCCTGCACCTTTGTTCCTTCAACAATGACCTCACCTGTATCGGTCCATTGTATAATGGGGTCCTCACTCAATAGATTATAAAGACATAAGCCTTTATTCCTCAATGTATGTGAGAGACTGCTTTTTAATACATGCTCGATATGTTGTGGGGGTCGATCCATTATTCTTTGACTGGTCTTCTCTAGCATCGACCCCAGGTCCTATGCCGCCATGCTCAACGTCATTAGTGCTGTTCCTAATAACTACGGGGACCTCTGTCGGATTCTTATAATTTTCGTAATCATGAAGAAATTTCTGCACAGCTTCTTGGTATAAGATTCTTTTCTCATCAGGTTACTTTTCACTGTTTAATAGGTCTAACAAATCGCTTTCCCTTCTTTTAAGCGTGTTTTACGGGGTTCTAGAACCGTATTTGGACTCTTTGGGCTTTGCAGTGAAGCATACACCTCGTGTGGAATCACGACTACTTTCTTCATTATATTAATCTAGTCAGTAAAGGCCCCAAAAACTGAAAATAAGATGGGGAGGAATGAACTCCCTCTTTGTACAATAATTCGTGTTTCCTTCCCCAAAGTTTGACTTTTACGAGCGAGTGTACGTATTATGTTCTTGTAACGGCGAAGGCGAGCCTTCTGAGGGGGTTTCATTGGTACATTACATTTTATAACGTTAAGACAGATTTCACAGATGCATTATAAAAAGTCGGAGTCAATATTTTTAACAAACATCTGTTGCAATGCCCGGGGCAGTCGATGACAGATTTTTATTAATTCATTTGGGAATATATTCGTTCTTAGAAGCACCCTAAACGTGTGTTTCGCGGGTGAAGGTCACAAAGCAAATATCTGTGACGTTGACTTGTAGCTTCTTTATAAACTTCCAAAAACTCCTTACGCTGATTAGGGAATATTTGATTGGCTAATACCCCAATTTATGACACATCTCTCCGTTGTGCGAATAAGACTAGATATTGTGTATTTAACGACACATCTCTCATGTATCTATTTTTGAAAAATAGATTCTGATTGTTGAAGAATACGCTTATGTTAAGATGGTGGGAGATCACTGTAAATCTTCAATTACAATGACTGTATGTTCATTTCCCTTTAAGGAATTAACGTCATATACACCATTGTGGAACGAAATATCATCTTCGTACTCGTTGAATACTGACTGGTATGTCAAATAGCACCATATAACTTTATGCACAAATTTTGAGAACATCTCCCACTTATCTTTAATGATTTTAAGCAAAAACACAGATTTGCCACATTTTGTAGGGCCAGATATAATACATGTGGACGGGCTCGTGAACCTGAATTTTTCTACAGAATCCATCTCTAAAACGTCACACTCCTAAGTGGAACATTTTCAAAATATAAAAAAATTTTAAGTGATGTTCCTTATATTCTACAATCTTGTTTTTCCTCTTCCGCAGAACCGTGAATGACGATGAGGTACAACAACATGTCCCAATCATCGATATTAGAGACGATTCCGATGACAGTGTAGTTTTGGCTACAGGCTGTACCTCGATAGCGAACCCACAACAGCGACACTTGTAGCGCCCCCACGCGACAATTCAAAGCGGAGGCATGATGATGAACTGCCTTCCACGTCAGGTATAGAGCGTGCAAGGAGTGCACCTGTTGTTAGACCATCACTAATAGATCCCGAGCCCTCTACGTCTTACGACACAAACCCCACACTAGTTCCTTCCACTAATAAAAATGTGCCACCTTATTCCTGCTCAATTCCGGTCGCATGCTCCACAGCAGCACCAGCTTCTCGTTCTGTAGAAGCTGGTATAACATTTGAACTGGTGCGCACTGCCATCCCCACCCCAGCCCTGACTAGAAATCGGTACGTAGTCAAGGTTGACCAGCGAACCATGAATAGCAATGGTGTTGAACAGTGACTGCGACGCTTAGTTGAACGTATTGTGAAGTTTTTCCCTTCAGAACAGCGACGAACGTGAAGTCAGGACGAGGCTGTCGAGTTTGAGTCAGATGACGGGGATGTAATGATTTTTGGGTAGTAATACCATACAGCGCTTAGCTGATGTAGATATAGAATATATTTTGAGCCGTATAATGCAGGCCTCTCAAAGTAGTACAACCTTCAACGTGGACAACTTCACAATAGATATTGACCGTGTATTCCTTGTTACAGGTCATACGGCCACACCTTATACTCTTAACTTCAATACTCAGGCTATTTACAGATGACATATAGACACCGAGCGTGGTTGCGGCATTATGTATTAGTCTTGGCCCAAATGTTTACTGTGCTAAATAGACGGGCCCAAAAAAATGGTTGCCTACGGTTGTGCAGCGTGCTCGTAAACTGGCTTCAGATTGCAAGGTGAGTTTGACTGTAATATGAGTCCTGAAGAGCTGAGAAGGGTAGAGTAGGAAATGAATGTTCGTATAGATGTATTTGGAGTGGATGATCGTCGTAGGACTATATGTTTTTAAAAGCTGTGTGAGAGACCGTACAAGACCCCTACTTATTTTAGGGCTGTCAAAAACAATGTATCTCCCCATCCGTAATATAACGGGCCCTTACGCGACTTCTGATAAAAGTAAAAAATATGGAAGGCATCATGATTTGTGTAAGGGTTGTCTCGAGTTTGCGGATGATATAGTGAAACATTGTAAGAAATGCCACATGGCATGTGAACAGTGTAAAATCTCCAAATGTGAAAGTCGTGTAGTTGAAGCTGAGAAGAGGGACTGTAATGTGTGTAGACGTAAATTTTTCAATAATAACTGTTTTTCTCACAATAATTCAATTGGCACTTACAGGAAAATGAGAATCTGTGAATGTAGTATGTTTCATATGATGGATAATTGTGGGAACTTCACTCATGAATGTGATGAAATTCATTGTTCTACATCCCATGAGGAATATAAGGTGAATGAAGTAAAACATGAATGTTATATGAAATATGCTAAGCTTAAACATAGACGTTGTATAACTGTGTACTGCGATATAGAAACATATCCGTTTTCTGAAACCAAAGAATTATCACACATCTACTTTTAAGCCAAACTATCTGCGATGAGTGCATGGAAGTCGAGTGTGATGAGTGTCACAAATGTGGTAAACGAAAAAAAGTTTGAATACGAACACAAACGACAACCAAGTGAAACTCTTTGTCATATATTGTCAAGTTAGCGGACAAGTTCAAAAAAATAACTCTGTATATACTTGCCCATAACGGCGCAAAATTTGACACACAATTCCTTTATAAGGAGCTGCTTGAACACGAGTCATCAGAGATATTTACAGGCGATCCCTTTAAAAGAGGAAACAAACTTATACAGATTCAGATAAGTAGTAATGTTCAGTTTAAAGACACTTTATTATTCACACCTTGAAAATTAGCCAAGCTACCTAAGGTGATGGCCGCAGAAGTTTTAAAAGGGTATTTCCCTCGCACTTTCCTCAATAACGACACATTAAATTACGTAGGCCTGCCACCCCCCAAACATTACTTTAACTACGCCAGCATGAGTGATACAGTAGTGAACTTGAGTATTTTGATAGCTACTCAACAGTTTTAATGAAGAAATTCCATACAATATAGCAAATGAATGTGAGCGTTATTGCGTGAATGATGTGTGCGTGCTTAGAGTATATCCCAAGGCCTTTAGAAGGATGTACATAGACCGCTTCAACTGTGATCCGCTGCAAGTTGCAACCACAATCACCTCATTGTGCTTTACGGTGTTCAACAGCAATTTCATGCCTAAAGTCATCTTGGTCGTCGTTCACAGAAACAATCAACGCAGTTATGGGCATAAGGCTATTTACTGGCTCATAAACCTACAGCAGCAGCCGATGTATATATAAAACATGCCCGCAAAACGGGGGAAGTCCCCATCAAGGTCAATGGTCGTATTTTTTGGGTGGACGGTCAAAGTGAAGACCGTGTCACTGTTGAGAAGAGAGGGTACTCCTTTAATAGTTGCTGGTGGCATGGATGCCCACGTCCTGAGTGTGGTGTCATAGGAGATATCCATGGTAGATCTCCAGCCGACAGTCTTGCATGGACCCGCACCCACGATCAGCTTATAGGTTCCCAGTTCACTCACAAGGTCTTGTGGGATCATGAATATGATGCACGGATTGAAACAGATGGGCAGTACCGTGAAGAAATAAATACCATCAAACGTTCAATGGAGTTGGATCCTCTCAGATGCGGCGATAGCTTGTTCGGAGGGCGTACAAATCCCTTCAAGCTATAATTTCCACGTGCGGAGGGGCGTGTAACTCCATTACTACGATTTCTGTTATTTATACCCCTACGTGATGAAGAACAATCCGTACCCCGTAGGAATACCTGAAAAACAGTTGGGTCCAGCAATTACCACCATCGAAGAGTTCTCAGCAAATTTGAACGAGAACTATTTCGGTCTTTCTTTCGTAGACGTGCTCCCCCCTCGCTTCTTATGGATACCGCTCTTACCCGTCGTTATAGACCACAACTCCTTGTTTCCCCTGTGCTTGAAGTGCGAAGAGGAGAACAATGGGACCTGTAATCACACAACCAACCAGCAGAAGATTAGAGTTGTATATACAATAGGCCGGGTCGTTTTTGCTTCAAAAAAATTGTTTTGGGAAGTTTAATTTACCCTGTACTACGAAAGTTTGTACACCTAAATAGAAGGTATCATGACAAAGTTTCAAGCTTTTATATAAATATTTTGAGGTTCCACAAGTCACTTAAATTTTTGGTGATTTTTTCCGTTACTCCGTATAGTAAACTACAGCTCTTTGCTGACTTGCCATGATAGTTTACAAGGCAAATCACCCAGAATTCACCACGAGGATGTGGCTGTTGGTCGAATTCCACACCATGCCCAGCCCAACCTCCCTTCTATTAGTTTTTACATGTAGTTTATTGACATTTGTATTCGCATTTTGACTCAAATGTAGGCATGTTTGATCTTGAAGCAATTCTTGCTTTTATAAAACCATCTCTATTTTCCTGGCCACAGACAGAAGCTGATGTTTCTGTTACAAGTTTGACATGTCTTTCCACAGCTTGTGAATGACATGGGTACTTTTTCAATAGAGGGTTAGTTTCATCATCCCTTACGATAAGCTCTAACTGGGTGTTTGTCAAGCTTTTTGTCAGAGGAGGTTCATGTCTTGGGTAGTCTCCAAATCGAATTAAATCTGTGTAGTCTCTTGCCAAGAAATTAATTTTAGGCCGTCTAAATTCTCTAATGCCCGAGGACACACTTTCCTGGCTAACTCTCTCATCACTTGCCTTTCATCAAATAACATCGAGACCAATAAAGTTTCTGAGTGAGCAAAATATGCCCCTCTTTCAATAACAGGATCATTGACAGCCTTAAGCTCATCAGAAAGGTATCTTGAACTAGATATCATAAACCAGAGGTGCTTTGGTCCCTGGTAATAGTAAGGATTTCGCTTTATATTAAACCACGTTGGGGCATAAACGCGAACAATGAATTCGGTCAGAGTTTTCAAGTTTTCTGACGGCTTTTTTGTCGCAACATAAAGTCTAACTATCCTGTTGGCTGTCGTAAGCCATCTGGCATGGTTCAAAGAACCTGGGTTGCGGTTTTCAAGGTTTTGGGAACATTGGCCTTCTATGACTGCATTACAAATTTCCATGAGATACTTTTGATCTTGGCTTAGATCGAGATCCCCCGGAACAGAAGGCATATTACTTGATTTGATTGCTTCGAACTTGACAACTGGCATCTTTTCTCACGCAGTAAGACTTTTGCCAACATTTCCAGCAAGGGCTTTTGGTCCTTTGATTTTACCATCCAAATAATTAAACGAATGGCAGAGAGGTAGCTCGTTGGTATGCAGCAAACACACGAACCAATGAAAATGAGTATTGTAGTGTACCTCTAGTTGCCTGATAACTCCATTATGTATGCCAGTGTTTACATTGGTTCCATCACATCCAATGACCTTCAGATTGTCTACCTTAATATTCTTACTGTTAAAAACTTTATCATTCCCTTAGAAATGTTAGTTGAATTTCCAGTCACAGGAGTGAAGTGCCCAAGATATTTTGATTCTGGTTCAGCTATAAGCGTGATGTGTTCCTCAGTAATTGTTGTACTGTATTACCTCCCATCCTTACAGATATTTGCTTTAGTTAAGTCCTGTCTTCCATCAAAATACAATGTTTCTATACATTCTTCACTTGATTTACTCAACTCCTCTCTGATCTTCTTTCTCTGCCGTCTCACCTTATTCTTATCCACAACATTGTGATAATCTTCAGAGGTAATGAGACCAAAATCTTCCAGAACAGCAGAGGCAACGGCTGCATCAGCTCTGTCTGATATTCCGAATCGGTCACAAGTTTTTGCTAATGAAGGCAATTGCGGGTGAGCTTATGTGCTTCACCTGATTTCTTTATATCTTCCTCAATGTGATCATCATCATCACGCTCTCTATCTGTATCTGTTGATGTGTCAGAATCAGGAATTGTATGAAAGTTATCCCAGTCCATTGGCTCTTCCCTGGAAGTGGGTGGGTTATTGATATCTGCATCTTCAATGTTTTTAGAAAATCGTGCTCTTTCTTGTTCTTTACGCTCAGATCTTATTTGCAGTTTCTTCGTTGTCTGTAAATCAATACTGCCTATTGCCATTTTTCGTTCACCGCTTTGGTCAATTAGGAAAGAACGTTCCATGGCAGGAACTTTTAGCTCTTTTTCACAAGTGCAAGGAAAGAGATCATGGCATTTGCAGGCAGCAATATAAAAAAGCCTTTGATTTTTGGATTTGAACGGGGTCAGTTTAGATACAAAATCTTTCATTTTTCTACCAGTCTTCATCATATTTTTAGATTTTTCCTGACGATCCTTTACTCTGTCTAATATTTGCTGTTGTGATATCGTTGGAATTGATGCACTTTTCCAGATCTCTTTTACCTTTGATGCAACTACTCTTGCCACATCATTAGCATTTGGCTCTTTTTTCCCCTCACTAGCTATAATTAAGAGATATCTTGTTTGTAAATATTCTTTTAAAACGTCTTCATATAAAGGAAGTTGATTTCCACTGAGCTCAGCTTTCCCAAAAAGGGAAACAGCTGGACTCATGATTTTTTCAACAGTTGCTTTCACTTTTACGGCCTCAGCCATTTCGGATAATTTGGGAAAGTCACTCTGTTAGTGTAACAACGCGTATTTAACTATTCAAATAATCAATTCTGAAAAGAAAACTTGTATATATAAATTACATATATTCTGGACGAAACACAGTCAAGAAAAAACTTAATAGCAACAAGAATGCAAAAAATACAAGAAAATATTAATAAAAAATCATAATTGCCAAATAATTAATAAAGTTTACGTATTTAAATAAAGTTTTAAAAGTTTTAAAGTTTTTTGTAATGATTTACGTTTTACTCGCAATATTCAGAGGACTTGCGGAACATCTAGACCTTGATTAATTTAGTTTTTTTAATCATTGTTGAGCATTTATTGTGCAACTTAAAATTTCTTGGACACAGGCATGTGGAAATTCACAAATTTAATTTTTCGACCAGGCCTAATATTCAAGTCCTGAGCTGTCCTTAGCCGTTCGCCACGGCTACAGAATATTGAAGTTATATGAGGTATGGAGGTTTCGGAAGCTACTCAACCTTTTCACGCCATATATAAACACTTTTTTAAAGGATAAATTAGAAGCATCATGATACCCGCGAGGAGTTGAGACCGAAATAAAAAATCGGCGAATATTCAGCGCTACCGTGAGCGTGAAGGGATACAACTTGATTTGTCTCAAATTGTAAAGAACCCTGGCAAGCGCTTTAATGCAAAGTTTTGCCTAATAGTCTTTCGGGAAAATTTGCACAGAATACAGGCAAGGGGAATATTCATCTAGCCGAAAGTTATAACGAGGTGTGGGATTATGCCAACGATCCCGATAAAGAGGTCATGGTGATCGTGAATGTGGGTAATACGGACATAATAAAGTACAATATTATCGAATTGGCTACAGATTCACGTGTTACAAACATACCTGTAGCCAGCTTCACAACGGCATACGCTCGCATCAAACTTTGGGGACTACTGCATTTTCTTTGGCGGAGGATTCTGTACGCAGATACAGATAGTGTGATATTCACAGAGAGGGAATGTGGGAATTGAATGATGAGATCAAGGATGAGTAGGGTAATAGTGCCTACGCTGATTCTTTTTATCAACAGGTCCAAAAACTTATAGGGTACGGTTGAGGGTGGGGGAGGAGATGAAATATATCGTGATGGCGAAGGGCATCACGCTTAACGAGGCGAACCGAGGGATCGTTAAATTTAACTCGGTGAAGGAGCTAGTGAGCTTAGAAGATGAGGGCGACCAACCGCCCCAACTGACTGTAGGGACCCACAATTTTCGGGCACAGAAACTTGGGGGGCGTGAAGGAACTTCGAGGTACGAAAGTGTGTCCTAACACGTATAGGAAACGTTACCAGGTGCCTGGGACCTATGATACCGTACCCTTTTGGTAGCATAGCCCTTGAATGTTTATATATATATATATATATATATATATATATATATATATATGTGTGTGTGTGTGTGTGTATTTACTTGTTAACGATATGTTTATTTATTTATTACACGTATTTGAATTTTTTCCATGAATTAGAGACTAATTATTTATTGATGATATGTTTGTTTATTTAAAATAAATTATGTTTCAATTGTGTTTGTTTCATTTTCTCCGTGTGTGTGTGTGTGTTCACAGGGAAAGGCTAACCACCGCCCACTGTATGGCCGATCAAAGGGGTTACGTGACTCTGGCCACTAGTTGATCATATCTCTGTCCTACGTGCTCAGTTAACCTCAACAAGCCCTGGATCTCAGACGTGTATTTTGAAGAGTTCTCGCGTAGACAGTAAACGTAATGGCTACCTTTCATATTGCGTGTTCGACATTCATGAGCTGATATTCGATAAAGTCTACAGATGTGGTGAACGCTCAAAGAATCCCTAGGCCTCCCACCTTTGAGGCTTTTAAGTTCATATTGAGCGGGGCGAAGCGTAAGGAGCAGGAGGTTCAAATACTCTACGGTTATTCTGGGGAGAGCATTGCGGGCTTTCGTGGCTCAAACGATATAATGGACTACGTCATAGGACTAAACTGTGTAAAGGCGCACATACACCGCGAAGTGAAAGAAGCATCACGTGCAGAAGAGAAGCAACGGGTATGGGTAGTGAGTCTTGTTGATGAATGGTGTGACAAGCGGAATTATGTCATGTTACATCACACCGAGTACGCATACCCTGCGTTCGAGAATGTAAATCTTGTTATCATGGACAGTCTAAAATATTTTTCGCATTACGTTCATATATATCATTATGAGGTTCGCAGTGAAGTTGTGGCTAAAGGCCTGTGTGAGTTTTTAATAGAGTTTAGGGATGAGTACCGCTTGTTAAGCAAAAAGGACAAACATGGGCACATGTTTCACTCCAATAGAGCGCCGGAGTGTTGATGTGAGGAGAAAATGGACGAAGCTGTATGGTTTCAATAAAACATTAAAGCCGTTATTACTTCATGTATCAGAAAAATTGTCCGGCATAATGGGACACAAGCATTCACATGGCTCTTTCATGCTGGAACAACCCCGTACACGAATCACTGACGCTTGGTTGTGACACGCCCATGTGACTCATTCCCCCACACCTCCACCGTGCCAAACCGCGCACAGGCTGCTCATAGTCACCTCAGAGCTTGACCCGTCTGGACGTGCACTCCTCACAATACGAAAACGATGGAGCTTCCGTTGAGCAGCATTCTCAATGCCGTATACAATCTGTCCTTGACGAAGTCAGTGCTTGTGTTCAGGCGTAAAACCGGCTCTGTTAACTATGTACTGGAAACGCTTTGTAGACAAACAAACTCTGGTAAACGGAATGTTATTTATTTAAGTGTTGAGGAGATGAGTAGAATCTTCTTGAAAGTTGAGAGGTGGGGCAAGGATCGTTATAAAATACCTGTAGGTGTAGGCACAAGAAGAGAGCAGATTAGTGATGCAACCTCATATGCCATTATGTATTTGGACGTTGTGTATAAATTACGACCAGCCATGCATTGATATACGATTGATGTGGAAGAATGCGTCTCATAATAACGACCTTGTCTCCACGCGAATCAGTTTCCTCCTTGACAGAATGTTTGAAATCGTTGGTTTCCACAAGCTAAAGCCTATATTAGACGCACATGTTACCGATATGTTTATTTTGACACAGTTCTTAAATACGTATACACCGCTCTGCTCGACGGGTTTACCGAGTGTAGGACTGAACTTGGCGAGAACGGTGGAGAAATAGATGCGTATTTAAAAGGTATAGACTCTTCAAAATACCTTGAATTTTGGTACAAAGGACTTGAGATGTACAGGGGTGAGCTCACCTACACCATTCACCCTGAATAGCTATTTCTTTATATAAGGAGCTGGTGTCTGCAAGACTTCGAAGGTTATTTCAACTGCCGATATGCGTTGTGAAGAAGAGAACACGGTTGAAAAGCTCGGATTGGAAAGAATAAACCCTCATTTGGAAAGGAGTGTTTATGAACTTGAATTTAATAATGATGTTGTAGCAAGCGATACCCTATTTGTGCGTGCTTTTGATTGTATTCTACCCGTGTTTAAAGAGAGTGATAATTTGGCAACCAATTTTAAAGTGGGCACAAAAATAGTGTTAAATGAACTAAAGGCCCTTTACATTGATTACACTAGGCAACAAATTTCAACTTTTTTTTTGTTACAGACACGTGAACTACTGATTCCTACTAAAGCGCTGATGCTGATTTCAGATCTGATATCAAAATTTCTCTATCACGTCCAGATTTTGTGTAACCGAAAACCCATATTTTTCATTTTTTTTTCTCACCCGCTTCTATTACGAAAGCCGTCTAAGCTACTTTTCCGTGCCACGTTTTATGTTAAGCATACTTAAATAATTAGTGAACAGGGATGTCTTTCCTCCTTTATTCTGGCTTAAGACAGACAGCGGAATTCCGCTGGCGGAATTAAGTTACCACCCCTGCGCCCAACCATCCACCCAAAGCGCGTTAGTATTTTGTTGTTACTACTGAAAGGCAAATTCCTGTTCTTAAGTGAAACTTTGGTGTGTTCTCTTCCTTTGTCGCTTGTAGGATGACGAGCTCTCCTTCTGCAGGAACCAACAATAATCTCCCATCATATTTGGGTTGAAATTACCTTGGTATCTGTTTTCCATAACTGAGATCTGTTGGTGGAAGCGCTCACCATGCTCGTCACTTACAGCCCCAAGGTTGGCCGGGAAGAAGTCAAGATGAGAATGTAAAAAATGAATTTTCAAAGACATTCTGCATCCCATTATTTCATAAGATTTAAGCATGTTTTCTACGAGTTTACGGTGGTTTTCAGCTTTGTGGTTTCCAAGAAAATTTTTGACAACTTCAACGAAAGATGTCCATGCTCCTAGTTCATTCTCATTTAGGTTAGATGGAAACGATGAGTCGTGGATGACACTGCGGATCTGTGGTCCAGTGAAAACTCCAGCTTCTAGCTTAGCATCTGTCAATATTCCTTTGAATTTATCCTTTAAATATTGGAAACCACTACCTTGATGATCCATACCCTTCACGAAATTTTTCATAAGGCCAAGTTTAATGTGAAGTGGTGGAAGATGTACTTTCTGAGGGTCAATAAGTGCTGGGTGTTTCACATTGTATTTACCAACAACATGTTCAGTTCTAGATGGCCAATCATGTTTTTTGTAGTGGTTCTTGTCATCTCTGCTGTTCCATAGACACAAAAAGCACATATGCTTTGTGTAGCCCAACTGTAACCCAAGAAGTAATGATACAACTTTAAGGTCGCCACAAATATTCCATGTGTGGTCCTTATATTTGATGAGTCTTAGCAGCAGTTTCATCGATTCATAAGTCTCATTAAGGCCAGTGGCATGTGCTACAGGTATTGAAGGTTTTTCATTGCCGTTGTGCAGTAATACAGCTTTAAGGCTAGCTTTACTAGAGTCAATGAACAGTCTCCATTCTTTTGGATCATAGCGACAGCCAATCCCTTGCATCAGACCACTGATATCGTGGCAGAAACAAACGTTTTCTTCCTGTAAGTAAAATGATGAAAACTGCAAATGGCGATGGCGGAAATGGGAAACTTTGGTGTTTGGTTGGAGAAGATTAAATTCTTGAAGTCTTGAACCAAGCAACTCTGCCTTTTCTTTTGGTAATTCCAAATCGCGCACTAAGTCATTTAACTCCGCTTGACTTAACAAATGTGGGGAAATATTTGCATCTGGAACATATATGCCATCTTTCCCTGTTTCTATATCACTAGCAGAATCTTCAGATGAACTGCTGTCTGTTATCGTTGCTGGTGGAACTGGTGGTGGATTTGTTTCATCATGTGGTACTGGTTTCATTGCTGATTCGCAGTTTGGGTACGTGATCTTTGATTTGTTTTTCTTTGTGAAACCAGCAATCTTTGTCAAACAAAAATAACAATCATTGAAGTGATTTTTCGGCTCACGCCAAACCATGGGGACTGAGAACGGCATAGCTTTTCTTTTACCATTCATCCAAGCTATTAACATTGCATTGCACTGTGCACAGCAAATATGTGGTGCCCAGTCCCACTGTTGGTCTCCTAACTTACAGTCAAAATAACACTTGTAGGCAAGTTTAATCTTTGTTGTTATGTTTCTACGTTGTGGCTTAGGTGTATATTGTCCACAGACAAAGCAGAAGTTGTCTGGGTGATTTACACAAGCACGTCTATTTGATGCCATTTTGAATTACCATACAATATCTGAAAAAACGTAGAAAGTAATTATTACGATGTGCAAAATAAAAAGAAATACACACCGTAGTACAAAACAAATGCTATAAAAACACACAAGTCACCACAACCTGTCACTTGCTCATCAGCAGAGAGCTTCAACAACCGTTCTGCTTGACTGTCACGTAGCGACTGACCGTTGGGCCGTTGCCCGTTACTATGCTCTTGACTCAGTGTTGCCAACTCGGGATAAATTTTATTTATCAAAATTGTTCGAATTTGTATATAGTTGGCAAAAAAAATTGCTTTAACCTTGAAAAGCAAGTTTCATATTACTGGCATTAAGCCGATTAAAACCAAAATCTGGACGTGGTAGAAAATTTTACTAAAAGTGATTTGCATTTTACACAAAATCTAGACGTGATAGAAAAAATTTAATTATAGATTTGAAATCAGCATACCGAAATTAGCTAGGAGCACCTATTTGGTCTTCTGTAAAAAAATCTTTGTTGCCTAGTGTTATAGGCACCCGTGTACTTTGAGTGGTAAAATAATGTTAAAACGTGTTTATTGCAAGGTACAAAGCAACGATGATGTAACTGTAGAGTCGATCACACGCGAGTTTAGTTTTTTAATTAAGCGCAGTAGACCATAAAACACGTGTATTTTGATGTAAATATATATATAATATATATATATATATGTTATAAACGAGCCGACGACCAACTTCTTGAACTCATTTAAAATAACATGTTATTTAAAATAATATATAAGAGCATGCGCCAGTCATTATTTTTCTTACACAACAATCAACGTCTGCTAAATCTCTTCTAAGCCCTTAACCACACGCCCGGAGCATGATTTACCATATAAAAACAATTATGAAATCAATCTAAAGCGCACCGACAAACTTTGGCGATATGCATTCACCGTTACTTGTTTGTCTCCAACGACAACACCAAGCCTTCGTCCCAAGGGACTTTGGCTCTGAGAATCAAACATTCTCTTGTTCTCACTATGACTCGCTTATGACGCATGTGAGAATGGATTCCTCGTATATAAGGAGGGGTCCAGCCATTGAAGGACAGATTCAAGATTTAGATTTCAAGATTTAGATTTCAAGATACGAGATTCAAATCTTGGTCTCCGGGGGTGACGGGTTGTGAGTCGTCTCGTATGCATTAGTTTTGCTTCGAGACGATGTAGAACGGCCTGAAGAAAGGGCTTAGAAGGAATCGTTTAATTGTTAAAGCGCGGTGGCGAGGGAGCGCGATAGACCGCATTGATTTGTTTTACGACGGTACCTAGAACGGGCACGAGGGAAGTGTTTCAAGAAGACGGGCCGTCGGGTTTTTTATCTTAAAGTAACGTAATTACATACCCTGGGTGAAGGGTGAATTTCACTTCAATTAGAAATAAGTTTTTATCGGAATATTGGAATTGAGGATCTAGCGGAAGAAAACACCAGCAGACTTAATTCATTTATTTCTTAGTGACCTTAATTGTCACTCGTAGACTTAAGAACAATCCAAATATAACCCGGTGAACTTACCTTATAATCTGACCTTGTGAACTTATGAACTAATTCAGTTATTATAATCTTTCGCCTGTAAGCTGCTTATTTGAATTTAATTAAAGTACCTGAAGATAAAATTGACTCTTAGTTAATCCCGGCGTAATTAATCCTAAATTCGACGAGTGATGGAAAGGGCTGGGGAAACTCCAGGACCCCGTAAGTGACTGACTCGAAAAGGGGGTCAGCGCACTCTGTAACAATAAAGAGTATTTCTATTGTACTTGGGGGTGAATAAAAACTCACTGGGTAAAACCACCTCCCGAGTATAATAGAGTGGTGTCAGGTGTGGGGTGTAGGTAAGTATTTCCTACACCTCTTTTCCTAGTCACTCGTCGAAGCACCAGAAGCCGACGAAAGTGTGTATGCGGACCATCTACACGGACAAGAGAAAAACGGAAGCTCCATCGAGAAGCACAAGGTCGAGAGCAGCTATTCAGGCGCGATTGGAAGCGGCAACAAGACTTCAGGTAACAGGCGAGGACGAGAAGATAAATCTTTCGAACGAAGAAGGAAAAACAGAGGTAAGCAAACCTGTTTGTATTGCAACCAATTTTAGGGGTCAGGAAGACAATTTTCCTGTGGCAGGTAGCACACCTAAAGCACACCC
The DNA here is from genome assembly GCA_023014485.1 of Bathynomus jamesi. NCBI lineage: Eukaryota > Metazoa > Arthropoda > Malacostraca > Isopoda > Cirolanidae > Bathynomus > Bathynomus jamesi. The sequence continues at coordinate 1,512,904 of JAJOZX010000030.1, forward strand.
TTCAGGATTAAAATTCTTTCCACCAAATTTTGACATAAATATAATCCCTCACTTTCCCTTCTGGACTCCTGAGAAAATTAAAGGCGAACTTGAAAAGGGAGATAGCCCTTTATTAGCAGATTTACGAGATAGCTTAGAATTTTGGCCTTTCTCGTTACATAGCGTAGAAATGTCTCTTAGTCAGGACAGTAGGCAGGCTAGCTTAGGAAGCCTAGAAACGGCTTGTAGGCGTAGCCCGTCACCCCCAACTTCTCCTGCTCTTCCCCATAGAATGCCAGGGACTCCCGCCTTTCCTCAAAGAATACCGGCCACTAGATCATTCCAAATATCCTCTTATACGGAAGAAAACGACCTTTCCCCCGACGAAGAAAAGAAGCTGCGACATGCGGCTGAGATCTGTTCCATATTTTGTGGGACGTATGCCGAATACTTAATTTCTGCCGCTCAGAGAGTGGTAAGAAGTTAAGTGTCCTTTCAGGATTTCGTCTTTGAAATCGCACTGTTAATCCCCGAGCGGGGACTAAATTCCGATAAGATGCTATAGCGCTCGCTATTAGATGCTCAGTCCCTCCTAGTTGATTAGTATTGGTAGGATTCGAAGAAAAGGTAAAAACATGAACGGAGTTTTTGGATATTTGTTCTGACCTGTATTGCCAAAATAGGAGAGACGAAATAACCAATAGATTAATGAACATAGAAAGAGAGTGTAGAAGGCCAGACGAGTCGTTTACCTCTTTTGCTTATAGAATACAAAGAGAGGTCGAAGGACTGAAACGAGACGCAGGGGACGTGGTGCAAAACAATATAGATGTTCCATTTGTTTTAAATAAAGTAATTCTCAATTCAATACCTCGTAAGCTATGGAATAAATATGGAGACCAATCCGAGGAAATACATAAAAAGATCAAACGCATTAGGTGCGATGATCGAATTGTTTCTGAACCGATTACTCTTTTCAATCCCATAAGTTATCCAAATAAAAACTTAGGGTCCATACCAGCCCAGGACCCCTCATATTATCAAAATCCGAATTATGTTCAAACCCCTTATTCGCAAAACTATCCACTTAATGTTCTTCAAAATCCAAAATATTACAGCAATGCACCACCATATGATTTAGCAACCCACCCTTGCTCCTCTATGCAAACGGAGGTACCAAGTGTGAATGTAGTGCAAGCACAAATGCAAGCCTATAAACCAAGGTGTTACATATGTGAGAGTGCCGGGCATAAGGTCAAATTCTGTCTGATGATTGAACGAGTGAGAGCATTCGAAATAGATAAAAATTAAACGCTAGAATACATAAGAGAAGGAGAGCGAAGGCACGCGTCTCCGTCACGGTATAATGGATACAGGAACTACGATGAAGATCGTGAGAACCGACGACGATACTCATTCCCGTATAGGCCACATGAAAACCGAGGAAGAGAAGAGGATAGGCAGATAAGAGAGTGGAGAGAAACACCAAGAAACGCAGATCGTTATTATTATGACTAACCACGAAACGACCATTCTGAAAATCGAAGATGGCGAGAGACAGTAAGAAATAACTACCCCCAACGACGGGATAATCACCATCCCCCTATGAGCAACGACGAGGGGAGAAGAGAGACGACTATCCTCGTTATCGGGGAAACCACGTTGAAAGATCACCGTCACCGTATGAACGTAGACAGGAGTACCAACGATACGATACCAGAAATCGATCACTTTCACCATACTCAAATCAGAGAAGTTATTGCCCTCGAGACACCCACGAGGGAGGAAACCGAAAGCCGAAAGACAGAGGATGGTCTCCGACGAGAAATTGGGAAGGTCGCCGTGACAACTCACCCTGGACAAAACGAACGGAATCCCCACAAAATAGAGATAAATCACCCCGAAGAGTTTCTTTTAAAGAAACTGGGGAAAAGAAAACCCAACAATGACAAGAGGCCTTCAATAGCAAGAATAATCCCATGGCGAGAGAAGAAGAAGAACGGAAAGAAGAAAATAAGCTTGAAAATATGAATATAGAAACCCAGAATGCAAGTGAGATGAATTTATATAGCTCAAGTGTAAATGAAAACGAAAGTAAAGGCAAGGCAAGAGGATGCCGCGCGACCTTCATCTCGGAGTCTGACCGTCCGACCTTGAAATTAGACCCTGAGGCTGATCAACAAACGAGTGAAAGAGCTCTTAGAATTGTATCGAGAGAAGAAATTAATGAAAGGCGTGATTCTATATTAAGAAATGGATGTTTGGATAAAGCGAGTGAAAGGGAAATAGATGAAGATATAAACGAAGATCAAAAGGAACGAAATTGTGTGAAGAATGTTTATAACTTAAACGCGGAGGAAAATGAATTTAAAGAGAAAAGTGGTATAAATGATTTTTATAAATTAAGCGCGTGTGAGAATAAATTCGAAAAAGATTTAGTGTTCGTATGTGTGAACGAAAGTATAAATAAAAGTACGGAAATTGCACTACCGGAAACCTCTCGTGTGAATGGTATATACGACACAAGTACATGGGAAACGAATGACAAACCAAATGACGCTTCAACCGTTCGGGGAATGGAAAAAGAAGTAAGGTCTCAGGGATTACAAAAATCGGAAATAAAGTCGTATGTGAGAATTATGACGCGCGAGCTCAAAGTAATAATGAAATAAAACAAATTGAAAAATTAAAATCAAGGGTCAATTTGTGCGGTTTCTTTTTTCTTTTTCAGTTTTTTATTTCTTGCATCGAGCGCGTTTATATCTCCACTTGTAATTGGGTAAACCATCCTAAAACATACTCAGGGATGGGAAAAAAACAAGCAAATGAAATAAGTTTGGAAGAAACCTGTAGTAAGGAGGCAAAATATGAACAGGAACAACCCATCCTTGAAATAAACGCTGATTACTTGATTGAAGAGCAACTTTCGCCTCGAGTGACACGCTTTACGAGAGTATTTCACTACCCGGTCATTCAGGAAATAAATGAGGAAAATTCAAACGAAAAGACCATAGAAATGAAGGAAAACGAATTGGTCGTTGGGACGTTTTAGCAAATAGTGTATGGGTGAAAGAAGAGAAATTAACTTTCAATATGGTGGAAAGAACCTCTCCTCCACGAACCGCCGCACCAGATATTTGTCTGAATAAAGAAAAATCGAAAGCGACATTAGATGATGTAGAGACCCTGATCAACCATCGTGAAGGAGATATAAAGAATATCCGAAAAGAAGATGATGCCAGAAGTATTTCTACAGGAACCAAACCCAAGGAATTTAGAAACGAACCAGCAAAGTACCGAAATAGATTTGAAGTCAGATCCAAGGAATTGAGAAACGAACCAGAAAAATACAGGAGTAAATTTAATGAACTAAAGTGTCAGTGGTGGCACACAAGACCGCCAGATTGAGCTTATCAATCGATGACTTTTGTAAGTATAAGTAATTGTTAATGCGCTTCAAATGAAATAAATCGCTTAAGAAAAATATAAAGCTTACAAAGTAAAACAATCATTTACTATTACTGCGCTTCGGCATAAAAAAGAAATAAATCGCTTAACAAAAATATAAAATTTACTAAGTAAAACAATCATTTACTGTTACTGCGTTTGGCTTTAAAGACACAAATTGGATAAAATAGGAGTTAAATGAGTGTGTTTGAAATAACAAAACAAGCATTGAGAAGAGAAATAAAAACACATGCATGTAAAATTAGATGATTAATGATTTGACTCGCAAAGATAAATGAAATTGAATTTCGTCTATATTTATTCATAAGATATCGATAGGTATTTTCAGAAAATAGGCTTTTGAAATATAGGCCGGCAAAGGGGCACTTTCTAAGTGTAGGCTTGTAAAATATAGGCATTTGAAAAAAATGTAGGTAGAATAGTAATCAGATCAATGAAATTCCCAGACGAGGTTCGTGTTGAAAAACATCGAATCCTGTTTAACACGAGACTGCGATAAGAAATTATGACAAGTAACAGGATGCGATGGAAAGAAGTGTGAAATTATAGGCAGATGAGCTAATGTCCCGAGTAAAGTTATTTTTGATTTTATATTTATTGACATGAGTTTATGAGAGTTTATTTTTATTTAAAATTTATTCAAAGGACAGAGAAATATTCACTCAGTTCGTTTTGAGCTGTGAACAGAAGGACAAAAGGGATAGTGAGAGATAAATAATTTCCCCATTTCAATTTAAAATTTTAACAATAAGATTAACTTAAATAATAATTTAATAATAAAAATAATATAACAATTTAATTTGTTTTTGTTTTGTTTTACGAAAATTTTCAGTTAATATTAAAAATGAAGAGCCCCAAAGAAATCCTGCTAAAGGAGGTGGTCACCTTCCTCCTACTTTTGAGTGTAGTACTTGAAGGGGCGCAAACCTTTGTGAGTAATGGAGTCTTATTTGAACCTCTGTTCCCTTTAATTCCCCATGGCTCAGTTTATACTTTTAGTGTACGACTCCATCTGGGACCTTATTATCTACATCTGCTAGCTTTAAACGACAAAATGAAGAAACTTATAATTCAATGCGAGACAGAAGAACAGAAGTTGAGTGAAGCGAAAGGCCCTACGGAAATTATGCGGAAGGATTTAAATATTTTAATGATCACTCTACACGGTGTCCGCAAACAAATAATAGCCACGAAGAAGGAACTGTCGAAGTTCGTCATGACTATAAATCAAGAACATTCTCTGGGAAACCTCTCAAGACATCGGCGAGGATTAATTGACGCGTTAGGCGGCTTGATGAATTTTGCCTTCGGTACCGCGCAGCAGTCCTCAGTGGACGAAATCACCAAACGGGTACAAGTAATTGAAACGAACGAAGAAAGCTTGGCTGACAGTTTAAATTCATACATAACAGTGCTAAACGCTACCATCTACGATGTCAGCAGTCTCAGAAAATATATGGACTTACTCTCTGAAAACATCCATTCCTTTCAAGAGACGGTAACCCTTTATCTAGCGAACTTAAAGGCAGATATCAAGAGGGAGCAACACATGGTCTTTTTGACACTTGTTGCTCAAAGTCTCTCCACCTATACGGAAGGACTTCACTTGAGATTAAATAGACTGACAACAGCTTTGATTAATGCCAACCAAGGGAGGTTGGATTCATTCTTATTTGAACCCAACTTTTGTCTTCAAGTACTAAAAGGAATTGAACCCAAAGTCGAAAGATTACTACCTTACATCCTAAATATGGTAACGATCCCACTTTACTTCAGACTGGGAAGAACCCGTCTACAAAGGGTTTCGAATGAAGAACTTCGGATCATCATCTTCATCCCCCTCAAAGCACTGTTTAGAATACATCATTTGCCAATTTGGATAGAAAAAGACCTATATACCGAAATTATCCCAAAGGACCATTACCTAGGCGTAAGTCAAGACCGCCTAAACTATTTGCTGATGGACACTCTGGAAAATTTCGTACAAATACAAGATACGTTCCATTGCCCAGTACCAACTTACATTCTAACCAAGGGATCAACGGATTGCGTAGTCCGTCTTTTCCAAGCTGGACCCTCAATAAATTTAACAAACTGTCATCGAATCATCAAGAGAAATTTCCCACCATATTTCTGCGATATCAAGAAGTATACTAAAGCGTAGCAAGTCCTTTGACTTTGCTCTTTCGCTGTGGGTTGGAGAAAAAGGGCAAACATCGACTGGAGATAGAAAAGACCGGAAAATTTCCATTACCAGAAGGCTGTGAAATCCTGACGGATCATAAGATAATTACGTCAGTTTCCCTTTTTTCGGACCCTCGGAATTTTACATTAAAAACAGAGCTCCCATCGTTAGGAAACGATGCCGAAATCACTTATATACAACAATCTCTTCATACACCAGAAGCCATCCACCACTTTAACGCTTCGCTCTCGAAGGGAGTGAACCTGAAGGAGATGACCCGATACATAAAACAAATCACCTTGAAGAAATACTATGAGAAAAAATCATATTTAATAAATTTTTCTACACTGGCCCTATGTCTCTTACTGGGAACTTTTGGGCTGGGACTCATTCTAATACGGAAGTATCGTCGAAGCTGACGTCGTGCGCTGCCTATCGTCAACGTTACAACTCCTATGGAAGCGATGGCACCGGCATTGCTTCCGGCAATCGACCAAACGATGCTACGGGAGCCACCCCGGTCGAGACTTTCCGCCAGTCCGGAACGAATCCAGAGACCAACACGGTCTGTCCGATTCCACTAACGGATCGAAGCGATGCAGAATCCAGAATATCTGGATATGACCTATAAACAGCTGCCGGGAGGTCTCTCCTAAAAAAGAAGAATCAACAATACTACTAGCTTAAAGTCTAAATTTAACAGCATGCTCAAACTTAAGTGTTTAGTATTAAATAAATTTAGTATTAAAGAAATTAAAGTGTTCCTTATAAGTTAAAATTAAGAGACAGTTAAACTACAGTGGAATGTTGTAAAGAAAAACAGTTAAAATTAGAATGAAGCAGCAAAATTAAAGCTAAGTTAAATTGTGATAAATTGATATAGAAATAAAAGTAAAGAGAAAGATGATACCTTAGTGAGTAAAATAATTATAAATTGTTCTTTCAGACTAGAAACTTAATACAGTGGAAAAATGAATATAAACGACCTCCCTACGGAAATGTTATTACACCTCTTCCGATATTTGAAGGATTACAAGTTTGTCTTAAAATTTGTTTGTATTAGATGGCGAAATATATTATTTAAAGAGCTTCCTAATGAACACCTTCTATTTATTATACGAAATTACCTACCTTTGCGGTTAAACATTAAGTCTTTGGAAATATCTGTACCATTTGGTCGTCGCATCCTTGAAAGAAAAGAGTTAAAGGCTCTACAACGTTTTCACTCAATTACCACACTGCATTTGAACAGGGTAAAATAGGAAAAAATTCATCTCCGACTTTTGAATAGTTGTCCCCATATAAATGAATTACAATTGTCAAATTCAATAATACCCTCTGATTTTTTAAGTAGCTTGTGTACAGTAGAAAAATTAAAAACCCTAATATTAACTAATATTAACTTTAACGGTAGTAATCCCACCAAAAAATTAATTACGTTAAGTTAATCTATAATCTTGATCAATTGCAAAAGGTAGTTTTGTCACAACTATGCCTTCAAAGGAACCTCTTAACCTTGTTTAAACATCATTTCATCGAGAAGGTTGCCACAACCAAAACGATAGCACAAAATGAGTATAGTTCTGGAGTTTACCAAATGACAAACAGAACTCATACCAGTATACATTATGACCACATAATTTTAGGATGTATTCCTCACTCATTAGATGATGAGGAAGTTGACCCTTTTGACTGGGCAAGATTTGAGGTTATATAAATACAGTAAGAAGAAAATTATGGTTACACTCTTACTATGCATTTCTCTTCATGCTATTTTTGTTTCCCCTCATTGAAGTAGTATATAAGAGTTATACCTTTGAAAATGTCAACTTTCCAAGAATTAAAAAGGTTATTACATCATAATTCATGATAAGCAATGGTTTTAGCTTAAATGTGTTTACAACTATATTTTCGTCCTCAATGAAGAAACTCTCGACATTTATTGTTATCAGATTAAGGATTCTAAAAATAACACATCTTAGTATCGAAAAACATTCTGCAATGCTCTATTACTGAAAAACATTTAGTATTAAAACAATCGATGTAAAGTAACACCGAGCCTCTAATATAAACTTACTAAGAGTAATGTTTCGCGCTAATTTAATTGAGACAGATAAAATGTTAAAGTTTCCCCTAAAGAATGTGCCTGAACGCATAACAGAGAGAGGCATTAATATTGAGGAAGTCAATTTAGCTTAAGATGATAATTACCTCCACTTTTAAAGAGTGATTGAATAATGAAGATTAGAACTTTTCTTAAGACCATTCAAACTCTGCAAGAGATTATAAATACAGGAGCACATATTATTCTACTGATGCGCATTTTGGAAAAGGGCTCTTTAGAGAACCCTTAATAAGGCATTGCATAATGAAACGAAATATTAATCTTAATCTTTGTATTTCTTTTCTCAGCTATTCTTTCTTATGAAATTTAACTTACTACAAAATTTTGTGTCATGTGTTATAAAGTAAACCCCGAACTAATGGTATAAAACGTTTTAACGTTCCTGCTAACTGTCTGAATACTTTAAAAACTTTCATCAAAGAACCAACAACAGTTATTTAAAAAAAGTAATTATATAACGTATTCCTTTAACTATGTGCTTATTTTCTAACTTTTAGTTTCCTATACGTGCAAAAAGGACACCATTTTCTCTATTTAATTCTCAATCAGAGGAGTCAGCTTCACAGAGACTCTTCCCCTACAATTAATTAAATAAGTTAGTCCTCAGTAGAAGTAAATCTTCTCATTTAATTACTAGACCTTGATGGGACGAAGATATTCTTCAAGAAATTATCTTCTCTTATAATTCAATAAATATTATCCTTTCAAAATATCCAAGATAAATTAAGAAGCTTATCCTTTCAAATCATGGATAGAATCACTGCTACAGTGCCCGCGAAAAGTATCCGATCACCCTGGAAATTTGTATTTTTTACATAAAAAACAATGTTTAAATGTATACTAACCTTATATTAGTATTTTGTCATCTGTCCTTTGGTTTGGATGACTTGTTCTAGACGTTTTGGCATGGATTTAATCAAGTTTTGACAAACTTCCACTGATATTTCCTTGCATCATACCTTTTTGATGGCTTCTTGTAATTTTTCGACTGAGCCAGTGTCGTGGCATTCAACCTTATTTTTTATTATTAGCCACATATTTTCTATAGGATTGAGATCTGGACTATTACCAGGCCAATCCAAAATATCAAATTTATTGTCAGTAATCCATTTTGTCACTATTTTGGCCCTGTGACATGGTGCACCATCATGCATGTATGTTTTTGTCCTTTGGATTGCCATTGCCATTGGAAGTTTATCCTGTAGCATTGCTAAATACCGTGCACCATTCATAGTTGTGTTCTTCGGAAGAAAATATAGGTTTCCACGCCCATAGTAACCGAAACAACCCCAAACCATCACACTTGGAGGGTGTTTCATTGTCTTTAGGGTGTATTTAGGGTCCATCCTATTTGAGCCAATGGGCCGGCGAACCTTTTTTGGACAACTTCTGAATGTCAAAAATGTCGACTCATCACTAAATAAAACCTTCTTCCAGTCATCAACAGTCCAATGAATATATTTTTTACAAAATGCGACACGTTTTTTACGCATTTTTTCATTAATGAACGGTTTCTTAGCAGCATGGCGAGATGGTAATCCGAGTTCTTTTTGGAGCCGCTCCTGGATAGTTCGTTCAGAAACACCAGATAACAAATTATTCATATTAAATTTTATTTCTTTCGCAGTTATTGTTGGGTTTTTCAATACTAAACGTTTCATAAGTTTGTCTGTTCGTGAATTTGTTTTTCTCGGTCTGCCAGATCGTTTTTTAGGGACTGGCGTGGTTAGGCCGGCATTGTTCTTAGCCCGTGAAACCCATAAATTAACGGTACTTTGGGATATGTTTAATTCCTTAGCTATCTGTCTCTGTGATTTCCCACATGTATGCAAAGCAACAACAGCACCTCGACAATCACTCTTAAGTTGTTTTTTAGCACACATTATATATAAATTTTATTTACACCACTTTCTGTAAAAAATAACAAAATATCAATAAATTTACACAAACAGTGAAATCTGACAACTTTGAGACACAGCCACCCGCAACGAAGGCTACCAGAACACTAATTTGAGAATGCGTTGGATAGCTCTCATATCAGCGAGCAACCTCAAAGTTACCAGATGTCGCTAGAACAAATAGAAAGTGAATTATGTGTCTCTGAATATCAAGGGAAAATATTGTATTTTCTTGAGTGATCGGATACTTTTCGCGGGCACTGTATATATGCAACGTAGGTAACTATTCACAATCCTGCGGGTGTTCTTTCAACCCACTGTAATTTTTTAAATGATTTGAAAATCCTAATAAAATATTCAATATCCTACCGAGCAGTGAATTATTCTTTTGATGTCCTCTTAGCACCTTATTGTAATTTACCTTACCACTGTGAATTTCTTTTCCCACTATACTTCTTTTAAAAAATGGCTGTGAAAATTTTAAGTTTAAAATATTATGGTATTCAATCTCTCTTAGGATGATGTGCCTTGTAAACTGTTTTCTATAACTCAGAACTGAAATTCTTTAGTTACCCATACCTTTTATTAAAGAAACTTAAAATTAATTTCGAAACGCAATCTTATTAGAAGTTTGTGAAAAACCAACCTTCCTTTTGTCAAAGTCATGAATCATATGAAATTGTATTATACATTTTTCTAAATCTTCCGTCCCCAATCCAATATATAAACATAGCTATATTTATATTGTAATATAAACCTTGTCTCATATCAATTCAATGGCAGTAATGCAGACTCTGTTTTATCATTCAATGATGAGATAAAAATTTTTTGTGAACCGGCGGGTTCCAAAATTTTTTCATAAAACCCCTAAATTTGACAGCCATAATGTCTCCCTTGCTAATGTTAAAGGGTACCTTCGAACATGCCCGAGAGAATCTATGTTATATTCTTTAATTTTTTGTTGTAAATATTTACGTCTTTGCGTATAAATTTCTCTATATACAGGGTGGGGCACGGGAATCAAGTGTTTTTTGAATAGCTAGTAATCGGCCATTAGGAATGGGAGGGGCGTGCGGTAGGTAGCATTCCATTCCTGGGTTCATAGCATTTAACTTTAACTAACACTCACCTTTATCTTTCAGGTGCCATCATGGAGCAGTGGACGTTAGAACACCGCATGTTCGCGTATGATCATTTTGTTAGGAGTGGCGAGTCAGTGACAGCAGTTCAGCGTGCGTTTCGCCGCAGATTCAACATTCATCGAAATGACTCTGTTCCCGCTCGTGACACAATCTTACGTTGGGTTAACAATCTTCGAACAGGAGGCTCAATAATGAAAACAAAACCGAAGGGGCCGCAACGCACTGTGCGTACTCCAGAGAACGTTGAAAGGGTCAGACAAGCGATGTTGCAAAGCCCAGGCCGCTCTGCTCGGAGACATTCAGCTGCACTCGGAATCAGCAATCGTACTGTTAGACGGATTTTGCATGAAGAATTACATTTTCACCCATACAAGTTAGCGATGGTGCAGGAATTGAATGTAAACGATTGCCCCCAACGACTGAATTTTGCACAGGAAATGCTTGCACTTTATGAGCAGAATGAAAACATGATGGTGGTAATGAGTGATGAAGCCCATTTCCACCTTAATGGGGCCGTCAACAATCAAAACTGTCGGTATTGGGCTGCTGAAAATCCGCGACAACTCCATGAAAAACCGCTGCATAGCCCTAAGGTTACAGTTTGGTGCGCGGTGGGAAAGTTTGGCGTCATCGGTCCCTATTTCTTCGAACAAAATGGGGTTACCGTTACCATAACATCTGGGCGTTACATTGAGATGGTGAACACCTTTTTCATCCCTGAGTTACGAAGAAGGCGTATTGCTCGTCGACATTTGTGGTTTCAGCAAGATGGGGCCACGCCACACACCGCCAGAGCGTCAATGGCTGTTCTTCGCCCCCTGTTTCCCAACCATCTCATTTCGAGATTTGGTGACATTGCATGGCCCCCTCGGTCCCCTGACTTGTCCACATGTGACTTCTTTCTATGGGGGTACCTCAAGTCACGTGTCTACGAGGACAAGCCCCGTACATTAGATGCATTGAAGGAAGCGATCCGTGAACAAATCATCCAAATCAACAGAGACCTGCTGGGAAGAGTGGAGGCCAATTTTCGTAAACGCCTTCAACAATGCGTCGACGGCCAAGGACATCATATGCCAGATATAATTTTCGGTACATGATTATTATGATATGAAATGCTATGTTCTTACGAATGTTGTTCTACCAATATATTTTCTTTACAAAAATAAATATCATTTTCCTGATTATTCCAAAAACACTTGGTTCCCGTGCCCCACCCTGTATCTTCTATGTGTGTAACCCAAAGAAAACCCCCATTTGTATCTGTTATTAACCCTTAATCTTGTGGCATAAGTTGGTCTCCGTTATTAGACTCAAAGAAAATGTGAAATGAAAGAATGCGAAACGTCTGATAAACTCATTTCCCTTAGTCACCTATTTTAGTTACCCCTCCTACCAGTCATATTCATTAAATCCCAGTTTCCCTATTAATTAATCCCGCTAACACTCATTAAAGTGATTCTCTTCTATTTTTCCGAATATGTCATTTGTTTTATATAATTTCACTGATTGCTGATGAATAAGAAGGTGACGGATCAAGGATCCAAAATGTCACATTGCATACCTAAGAGGTTTTTACATACCATTTTTCTAGGGTCAAAAGCCCATAAGTTTCGCGATTCTAACATTATACAATAATCTCTAAATTTTACAATGCCAGAAATATACATCCCAAATCTTTGACGTTAAGTGTTAAATTTGCATATTAACTTTCTTTCACATTATCACAGGAGAGGAAAATGTGTAAAGAAAGAGCTCCTATTTTTGTCCACTGACATTTTTGTAGTATTGCAATCTTAATATTTATGTACAGCGTTGAATTTAAATTAAGAATTTGATTTTAATGAATGATCAATTTTAATTCCTTTTTTTGTTTAATGAAATTTGATTTGTGAAGTAAATTTATACTTAACATTATCTATTCTGATATATTGTGTTCATTGACTTTTCATTTACATTTATTTCATTTACATTTATTCTGATTTTGTATGAAATTTGACTTTAAATTAAGTTAATTAAAGGTCCATGTAATGATTATGATCAATTCATTTATAAGCTTAACTAACTTTGATTCATTGCATGTACTGGATTTAATTTCTAGAAACATTCACATTTATTCTAAATTATTTTACAGTTCCTATAAATAACGTATTGATTAATTTCTATTGATGTTGTCTGCTGTTGTAATTCATAAATGAAGATATTTTCTTTATGAAATCACATAAATGACTTCTTTTGTAAGCTGAGATCATTGCAATTTAGTCTCCATTAATGAAAACTACCCAATGATTAAATTAGTGAATTCATTTGACATTGGATCGTTTTCCCTTGAGGAAGATCGGTCATCTACCTCATTCCCTAAGTCGTTGATTTAGATTTTGGGTGCACTTTGCACATTCACGAACAATTTCGATTTGTGGAGCTTCACTCCTGCAAATAAGATTTTATAAAACAATGAAATGACCTCAATGTTTATATCAGGAATTCGCGTGCTTTTTCACGGCTTTTCCACGATCCCAATCTTTCGATGAAGGCAAAGCCCTAAGATTTTTCTTTGTTTTTTTAAAGAAGGGACGAAATGTTATAAATGAACCGACGACTAACTTCTTGAAATCATTTAAAATAACATGTCATTTAAAATAACATATAAGAGCAGGCGCCAGTCCTTATTTTTCTTACGCAACAATCGACGCCTGCTAAATCTCTTATAAGCCCTTAATCACACGCCCGGAGCATGATTTACGATATAAAACAATTATGAAATCAATCTAAAGCGCACCGACAAACTTTGGCGATATGCATTCACCGTTACTTGTTTGTCTCCAACGACAACACCAGCTTCCGTCCCAAGGAATTTGGCTCTGAGAATCAAACATTCTCTTGTTCTCACGATGACTCGCTTATGAAGCATGTGAGAATGGATTCCTTCGTGTATAAGGAGAGGTCCAGCCATTGAAGGACAGATTCAAGATTTAGATTCCAAGATACGATATTCAGATCTTGGCCTCCGGGGGTGAGGGGTTGCGAGTCGTCTCGTATGCATTAGTTTTGCTTCGAGACGATAGAACGGCCTGAAAAAAGGGCTTAGAAGGAATCGTTTAATAGTTAAAGCGCGAGGGAGCGCGATACCCCGCATTGATTTGTTTTACGACGGTACCTAGAACGGGCACGAAGGAAGTGTTTCAAGAAGACGGGCCGTCGGATTTTTTATCTTAAAGTAACGTAATTACATACCCTGGGTGAAGGGTGAATTCCACTTCAATTAGAAATAAGTTTTTATCGGAATATTGGAAATGAGGATCTAGCGGAAGGAAACGCCAGCAGACTTAATTCATTTATTTCTTAGTGACCTTAATTGTCACTCGTAGACTTAAGAACAATCCAAATATAACCCGGTGAACTTACCTTATAACCTGACCTTGTGAATTTATGAACTAATTCAGTTATTATAATCTTTCGCCTGTAATATATATATATATATATATATATATATATATATATATATATATATATATATATATAAATACATATATATATATATGTATATATTTATATATATATTGCCTATGTATTGGAATTCTTCTGCACTATTATTTTGAAGTTTATATATGTGTCTACTTGCTCATACGTATATTAAATTTGTATATAGACTTCTGCACTATTAATATATTTGATGATTATATATGTGTGTATTTGCTCGTACAAATATTAAATGTGTATATAGATTTCTACGGTACTAATATTATTATTTAAGAATATATATATATACATATATATATCCTTCACTTAAAGTGTGTATTTTTAGTGCATAGATTTTTTCTGAACTACTTCTGATTGCATATTTACAATATTTCCTATATATTTCACGTATTTTAAATTATATCCAATAATTCGTCTAAATAAACAGAATGATGTAGTTGTGTTTTATTATCCAATAAACGATTGAAATAAGTGCTTTCCTGGGTATATATATATATATATATATATATATAAATATAAACGATATTAAGGAATAACTGGGATGATGGGAATATATAAACGATGCATGTATGCTTCAATAAATAAATAAATAAATATATATATATATATATATTATATATACACTACGACAAATGGCTGGTTAAGCCATCTAGCCAAGTGGTTGCTGAAGCCAACTGGCTAATTAAGACTTCTAAGCCAAGTACTGAGAAAAAGAGCGATTATTGTGCGCCTGGATTGGCCAGGCGAAGGATGCTCTATCTGTTCCTCTCTCTCTATCTTAACCACTCCCCTTTGCTAGCATCTTCCTATTCTTTTGGTAGCACTGGCACATCGAGGAGTAGGGGAAGGGGAGGTAACACCTTGCAACAAGGGGTGTGGGGTGGCACTGGCACTCAAATTATCAACATTGCATGCAATTGCACTCTACCATTTTTAAGTCATACTATTTGACTGACCCATCTATGATTTTACTCAGATCTTCCTGGATTTTACCTCTACCTTCGCCATTAATCGCCCTACCACCCAACTTCGTGTCATCCGCAAAATTGAAAGTGTACTGACTAGGCCGACATCTAAATCGTTAATATATATAAGAAAATGCAAGTGGCCCAATACAGAACCCTGAGAAATGCCGCTCGCTACATTAGCCCAAGACATTTGCTAACTTGAAATTATCTGGTACGCACCAGTCAGAAATAGACGCATTAAAAATCTTTGTTAGCGGTACAACAATGCTTTCTTTTTAATTCTTTCAGTTGTATGGGATATATAGAATCCGGCAGGGTGATTTAAGCACTTCCATTTCACCAATATAGTGCATTACCTCCATTTCACTAACAACAATATTATCTAAGGTATTACCATCATCAAAAGGTATTATGTCTATGACCGTAGGAATATTCGTTACATCTTCTATTGTAAAAACTGACGTAAAATATTCGTTTAGCAGTGTAGCCATTTGCTTGTTTTCAGTAACTAGATCTCCGTCAGGATTTTTCAACGGCCCCAAGACACTCTTTACTGGATTCATGTTATTGACATATTGAAAAAATCGCTTGGAGTTTTCTTTGCCGTCAAGAGCTATGGAAATTTCAAAATCGCGTTTGGACTTTTTTATTACGCTTTTCGCTTCACGCCTTAGAGATATGTACTTGTTTCGCAACCAGAAATTGTCTTTATCGCACTTATGTAGCCTATAAGCCCTATCTCTACTCTTTATAATGTCTCCTACTCTAGAAGTAAACCACAAGGGCTTGTTATTTACCCTCGCACGTTTATTCTTGCACGGTATACACTTCCCATTTATATTCCTAAATACTGTTTCAAACGATTCCCACTTTATTTTTCCGTTGGAGGTCCCCACTGCGTTTTCCCAATTAACGTGTAACAATTCATTTCTAAATTTACAAAAGTCTGCGTGCTGGAAGTTAGTAATTTTAGTACTTACTGAGAGGACAAACTCTACCATATTCTGATTGCTATTGCTTAACGGTTCTATTACTTCAAGATCAGTGATTAGCCTATCATCCATAGTTATTACTAAATCCAAAATACTGTCCAACCTCTTAGGTTCCCTGACATTTTGAATAAGAAAGCTGTCCTCGAGAAAATTAACTAAACGATTACGTTCCGCGTCTCCCTACATTGTATCGTAATTCACGTTAGAGCAATTAAATTCACCCTTAATTAAGGCCTGCTCACTACCCATTACTCTCTTTAGTTCACGATATAACGCTTCGTTCGTATAAGCTGTTTGATTAGGGGGCATATATATGATGGCAACAAGAAGTTTGAAATCGTACAATTTAAGTTCTACTATAGTTGAATATTTTGGTTCTGGAATTCTGTGCTTTACTTTTATAACGTTCGCAATATTATCTTCGATATACAACGTAACATAACACCTCTTCCTCCTCCTATATACTATATATATATATATATATATATATATATATATATATATGTGTGTATATATATATGTATATATGTATATAATATATATATATATATATATATATATGTGTGTGTGTGTGTGTATATATATATATATATATATATATATATATATATGTGTGTGTGTGTGTGTATATATATATATATTGTATACATACCATATATACATATCGTGTACAAAGAAAAACTGCATTAATTGATACATAATTTGAAAATAACTCGAACGGTAAATCAGCCCCTGAGATTTTTAAATTGGCCTATACAGGAAAAGAAGGTCGGAGAAAATTTGGGAGAGCATAAAACGGGAAGGTCAAGTTTTCAAGACGAAATTTGAGAAATGAGAAGAAAGGAGGCAAAATAATTAAAAATAAAGAATAAATGAAAGAATAAAGGAATAAAGTAATAAAAAAGAATAGAGAATAAAAAATAATAAAGAATAAAGAAAGCAGAAAGGAAAGAATAAAGGAAAGAATGGCAAACAACACGAAGAAGTGTGTAAACTGCAGTAAATTCAAAAAGTTGAATAGAGCTGGATTATGTTTAATGGAATGCGCTGCGCATCAGATTTGCGATTCCAAAAATGAAGCGGACGAGACCACGGGCTTAAAATGCATTCTGTGCACTACCTTTAAACACTACGAATGCATGAACTTAAATAGAAAAGGAAATGATAAATAGAATAAATAACAAAATCATAGGCATTTACGGCTTCTTGTGCATTACATGCATGGAAAAAATAAGAATATGGTACAAATAACAATGAAAATGGGCAATACATGTTTACCGACAGATGACAAGGAAACGATAGGAAACGCTGACACAAACAAACAGGAGGCACAGGAAAACGCAATACAGGAAAGCACGCTACAGCAGGAACACGAGGCTCAGGACAACCAAAGAAAGAGATAAAAGGAACACAAAAGAGAAAGAGACGGATACCAGGAATACAAAGGAGAAAGAGGAAGATACAAAGAACACTAATGAAAACTCGTCGAAGAAAAAAAAACACTGAGTAGGGTAAAAGAGGTGGCGAAACATATATATATATATATATATATATATATATGTATATATATATTTTTTTTTAAGTTCCCGAAGAACCGATTCGCCTCTATTTAAAAGGGCATATCTCGGCGGAAAAACAAAGAAAAAGTGAGAGGAAAGACAGAGGAAAAAGAAAGGGTGGATGGGACAGTCGAAGTGGAAAAAGACCAAGGATGACAAGGACTGCAGGGTCGAGCTCCATCATCCTTGGGTGCTAGGGCCGGGAGGGCGCACGTGAAACCTCCAGGAACAAGCACGTACAAACGACCACAAAGAGCTCTCAAGAGCACGAGCTTAGAACCCCCTTGCGGGGAGTATATATATATATATAATCAATAGGAATATGAAAACAAGAGATACGACTCTCAACATTTATTGGCCAAACGTTTCGGTCCACTCAGGGGCCATCTTCAGTGACTAAATAGAAGCATCTAAAAATAATCATAAAACTAAAGTAAATACAGATGTCAAACTGTACAATAATAAAATCTAACAAAAAAGTTAAAAAGTTGTTAAAAAACTATCGGGATTATAAACAAACTTTAGTTTAATAATTATTTTTAGATGCTTCTATTTAGTCACTGAAGATGGTCCTTGAGTGGACCGAAACGTTTGGCCAATAAATGTTGAGAGTCGTATCTCTTGTTTTCATATTCCTATTGAGGATAAGGTTCCCGAAGAACATTTCTATCGTAACTATATATATATGTATATATATATGAAGCAAGGCAAGACAATACTGTTTCAAAATATTTCAAAATTTGCTTATTAAATTTAAATTTATATTTTTATTATTCAAGGATTGATACGATGAGTTTATCTGCGAGACACGAATTTAAATACACAAAATAATTTTAATACTGTACATGATTTCTGTCTACGTGTATATATTATATATATATTTGTGTGAGCGAGTCCAGACCGGGCTCGCATCTGGCTCCTTTTTGCGCACTGTGATACTTGGATGAGGTGCAGGGCTCTCACCAACAGGGCCGAGTCCAGACGGGGTGCGTACCCGGCTCCTTTTAGCGCACTGTGATACTTGGATGAGGTGCAGGGCTCTCAGCAACAGGGCCGTGTCCAGACGGGATGCGAACCCGGCTCCTTTTAGCGCGCTGTGATACTTGGGTGAGGTGCAGGGCTCTCAGCAACAGGGACCGAGTCCAGACGGGATGCGAACCCGGCTCCTTTTAGTTGCAATAATGCACCGTTTTGAATGATTATATAATTTGAAATCTATTATTTGACCATAGATATATATATATATATATATATATATATATGTGTGTGTGTGTGCCCCGTTGTATATCCATTAATTCATAAACAGAATGATGTTACAAACTTATTGAGTTGTTCAGAATAGGATGTTTTATATATATATATATATATATATATATCATTAGTACTGGTAATAATAATAATAATAATAATAATTTCACGCTTACTTAGGGGAAAATTAATCACTGGGGTATTATGGCATTATGGCATCCTGAGTAACAATCTCTGTCTGGGGTGCGACCCCAGCCCCTTTTAGGCACTTACACTATGACACCTGGCTCTATTACGTGTGAGTTTTGCGCTTTGCAATAATGCATCGTTTTGAATGATTATATAATTTCAAATCTATTATTTGGCCATATATATATATATATGTGCCCCGTTGTATATCCACTAATTCATAAACAGAATGATGTATTGGCGTTTTATTTGTTGCTTGTACACAATTATATAATTGCTTGGTTTCGGATTTCAGAATAATTAATTAATTGTTATTTGTCAAATCGGACTTCTTAGCCAAATGGATGATTATTAGGCCGGGTCGTTTTTGCTTCAAAAAAATTTTGGGGGAAGTTTAATTTACCCTGTATTACGAAAGTTTGTGTACCTACATAAGAAGTATCATGACAAAGTTTCAAGCTTTTATATAAATATTTTGAGGTTCCACAAGTCACTTAAATTTTTGGTGATTTTTTCCAATACTCCGTGTAGTAAACTACAGCTCTTTGCTGACTTGCCATAATAGTTTACAGGCAACTCACCCAGAATTCACCACGAGGATGTGGCTGTAGGTCGAATTCCACACCATGCCCAGCCCAACTTCCCTTCCATTAGTTTTTACATGTAGATTATTGACATTTGTATTCGCATTTTGACTCAAATGTAGGCATGTTTGATCTTGAAGCAAGTCTTGCTTTTATAAAACCATCTCTATTTTCCTGGCCATAGACAGAAGCTGATGCTTCTGTTACAAGTTTGACATGTCTTTCTACAGCTTGTGAATGACATGGGTACTTTTTCAATAAAGGGTTAGTTTCATCACCCCTTACGATAAGCTCTAACTGGGTGTTTGTCAAGCTTTTTGTCAGAGGTGGTTCATGTCTTGGGTAATCTCCAAATCGAATTAAATCTGTGTAGTCTCTTGCCAAGAAATTAATTTTAGGCCGTCTAAATTCTCTAATGCCCGAGGACACACTTTACCTGGCTAAGAGAATGCGCAAAATATGCCCCTCTTTCAATAACAGGATCAATGACTGCCTTAAGCTCATTAGATAGGTATCTTGAACTAGATATCATAAACCAGAGGTGCCTGGGTCCCTGGTAATAGTAAGGATTTCGCTTTATATTAAGCCACGTTGGGGCATAAAAACGAACAATGAATTCGGTCAGAGTTTTCAAGTTTTCTGACGGCTTTTTGGTCGCAACATAAAGTCTAACTATCCTGTTGGCTGTCGTAAGCCATCTGGCATGGTTCAAAGAACCTGGGCTGCGGTTTTCAAGGTTTTGGGAACATCGGCCTTCTATGACTGCATTACAAATTTCCATGAGATACTTTTGATCTTGGCTTAGATCGAGATCCCCCTGAATAGAAGGCATATTACTTGATTTGATTGCTTCAAACTTGACAGCTGGCATCTTTTCGCACGCAATAAGACTTTGCCAACATTTCCAGCAAGGGCTTTTGGTCCTTTGGTTTTACCATCCAAATAATTAAACAAATGGCGGAGAGGCAGCTCATTGGTATGCAGCAAACACACGAACCAATGAAAAGGAGTATTGTCGTGTACCTCTAGTTGCCTGATAACTCCATTATGTATGCCAGTGTTTACATTGGTTCCATCACATCCAATGACTTTCAGATTGTCTACCTTAATATTGTTACTGTTAAGAAACTTTATCACTCCTTAGAAATGTTAGTTGAATTTCCAGTCACAGGAATAAAGTGTCCAAGATATTTTGATTCTGGTTGAGCTATAAGCGTGATGTGTTCCTCAGTAATTGTTGTACTGTAATACCTCCCATCCTTACAGAGATTTGCTTTAGTTAAGTCCTTTCTTCCATCAAAATACAATGTTTCTATACTTTCTTCACTTGATTTACCGAACCCTCTCTGATCTTCTTTCTCTGCCGTCTCACCTTATTCTTATTCACAACATTGTGATAATTTTCAGAGGTAATGAGACCAAAATCTTCCAGAACGTTCCATGGCAGGAACTTTTAGCTCTTTTTCACAAGTGCAAGAAAACAGATCATAGCATTTGCAGGCAGCAATATCAAAAAGCCTTTGATTTTTGGATTTGAATGCGGTCAGTTTAGATTAAAAATCTTTCCTTTTTCTACCAGTCTTTATCATATTTCTAGATTTTTCATGACAATCCTTTACTCTGGCTAATATTTGCCGTTCTCATATTGTTGGAATTGATGCACTTTTCCAGATCTCTTTTACCTTTCATGCAACTATTCTTGCCACATCATTAGCATTTAGCTGTTTTTTCCCCTCACTAGCTATAAGTAAGAGATATCTTGTTTGCAAATATTCTTTTAAAACGTCTTCATATAGGGGAAGTTGATTTGGGAATGTCACTCTGTTAGTGTAACAACGTGTATTTAACTATTCAAATAATCAATTCTGAAAAGAAAAATTGTATATATAAATTATCGTGTCCGGTATTTTCGCCGTAAACATTTTCGCCGTAGGATTTTTCGCCGAAAACATTTTCGCCGCAAAGAAATTCGCCGTAAGGCATTTTCGCCGTAAGAATAAAAAGAGCAGATTAAAAAAATAAGATTTAAAGGCAATTAAAAATAGTTTATTGATACGTTAAAAGTAAAGAAATAGGAAAAACATAAAACAATATTTTTAAATTAAAAAGTGTGCAAGTTCATAGATATGGTGCGCAAAAAATGCAGTTTTTGCTCTGGATTGTACCTCAGTACTTGATTATGAAGTCGCGTACTAATATTTTTATACGCTTTTTTTCTGGTTGGTTCATCTCGTTCGACGTCGCACTTCTTCTTTTTCGCTAACATATCTTCCTTCATTAAAATAAATATGAGTTTCCAAATACTGGGATGCATATTAATAACAGAGCTTTGTATTGCGTTGTGAAAGCCTTCTACACTGTTGTTCGTTCGCGGCATACCACTACACGTTCTTTCGTAGACATTCCACAGTTCAATAGGAAAATGTTTACGGCGAAAATACCTAGAGCTATTATCGTGTCCGGTATTTTCGCCGTAAACATTTTTGTCGTAGGAAAATTCGCCGTAGGATTTTTCGCCGAAAACATTTTCGCCGCAAAGAAATTCGCCGTAAGGCATTTTCGCCGTAAGAATAAAAAGAGCAAATTAAAAAAATAAGATTTAAAGGCAATTAAAAATAGTTTATTGATACGTTAAAAGTAAAGAAATAGGAAAAACATAAAACAATATTTTTAAATTAAAAAGTGTGCAAGTTCATAGCTATGGTGCGCAAAAAATGCAGTTTTTGCTCTGGATTGTACCTCAGTACTTGATTATGAAGTCGCGTACTAATATTTTTATACGCTTTTTTTCTGGTTGGTTCATCTCGTTCGACGTCGCACTTCTTCTTTTTCGCTAACATATCTTCCTTCATTAAAATAAATATGAGTTTCCAAATACTGGGATGCATATTAATAACAGAGCTTTGTATTGCGTTGTGAAAGCCTTCTACACTGTTGTTCGTTCGCGGCATACCACTACACGTTCTTTCGTAGACATTCCACAGTTCAATAGGAAATGTGGGTTCCATTCTGCGTCTTCGCGGACCTCGGCCTATTTTTCCTCCAATATAGTGGGTTTCAAAAAAAGGTACCAACTCTTGGGGCAAATCATCGTCATCTGTTAGCTCGATAAATCCGTCAATAACGTCGCTAACTGGAAGAAATGCTAGCGCTGTGAAGCATTTAATTTTTGTGCTAAATTCAGTTTCAGTTTGATAGCGCAACTTTTGTCCGATATCATTGACTTTGCGGTAAATATTTTTTGCCATGTGAAATAAACATCCGGTTATAGTGGCATTTGGAAATACGTTGGAGAATGCGCTGATACTTGCTTTCTCAAAGTCGATCATCAAGGTTTCGGGAGTTAATGATGAACGTAAGCCCTTTAAAATATGAAAAAGTCTGCTGTAAGTCTCTTCAGATTTCCCCGGAAGTAAAGCAAATAGACGAGGAATGCTACTATTTCTTATTACTATGTGCAACGTATATAACTGGTAGTATACATATATCTGAACTACATTTAAATGTTCCATCACATGCCGAATCCTTATGATTCACCAAATCGTCTAAACCAGATTCTGTGCCAAACACTAAAATTCTGTCATCATGTTCTCCACTATCAAATAATAAAACTTTTTCACCATTTTCATGAAATTTGTACTCATCAGGAATTACATAACCACTTCTTGCTTTAGGGATGGGGGGAGCTTGTTTATTTTTTTGCCTCCAACTTCTAATATTGCGTGATAAATTTGGCAAAGAGGGCATTAGGGAACAAGCTGTGCTATCTAAATTGGCAGAAGCATCGGCAATTAAAGATCTCGTAGAGAGTTGTGAATTAGTAGCCGCTGATTTTATGTTTGCAATAGCTTGGTAAACTTTAGGCTTCGCAGGATGAGAGGGATGGCTGTGCTCACCGAATATTTTGCATATTGATATAGCATCATTTTCAAGTATAGTGTGCACTCTAGTTCTACACTCTTTCATTTCACACTTCCAGTAAGTTTTATCACTGTATTTTCTATCAATTCGGTATATGTAATTCTTATCATCCACTAATTTCTGACCACCACGACTACTCTTTACTGTATAGGCCATTATAAGTGCTTAGATTTGTATAATTTAAAAATAGGAGTAACGGGAGAACTTCCACCAAAAAGACTTACAATCAGACTGCGAACTAAACTGAAAAGCTAAATTAAATTAATTCTGACGAAGGTGGTTGGATTTTTCATTTATTGGTGCTTGTTTTTCATATTTGTTCGTTTTCTTTTTATACTTACGGCGAAAATGCCTTACGGCGAATTTCTTTGCGGCGAAAATGTTTACGGCGAAAAATCCTACGACGAATTTTCCTACGGCGAAAATGTTTACGGCGAAAATACCTAGAACTTCCACACTTCCTTGGCTTCGAACAGGACACATCCGTATTAATGGTCTACTCGTGTTTCATAACTTTAATCATAAATGGTCTGGATGTTACGGTGGTTTTATTTTTTTATTTTTTTACCATTAAAAGATACTAACTAAACTCCTGTGGGGAGAGAAAAACTTGTGAAAAGAACCAGATAGGACTTGAAAATTAGGGTGAGGGTTTTGTGAAAAACTCCACAACCCCCAAAAGGGGAATTTGAAAATCAAGGGGGGTTTGTGAGAAACTTCACAACCCCCACATTCCTTCCCCCCTAAGAAAAAACCCCTCTCACAATTCTTTCTTCCTTCATGGTCTCTACCAGGATAATGCATCTATTGACAATCTAAACATGGGAGTATACATTATAAAAGTTATTGCATCAAAACCATGCTGACTCTCCCAGTTAGTTAACCTACACTTACAGTACATTAAAACTCAATAGCACCACAAATTATTACAGCCTTATTTAATAACAATTGCTTTACTCAAACTGGCCAATTTTAACAAATAGGGAAAACCATTAACATAACCAACCAAGTGAACTTAGCAAAATGCCCAAATTTCAATATTACAGTAATCAATTTGGTACCACTAACATTGTACATTAATTCCAGAATATTGTAGCTACCACTAAACCTTATACATTACTTCCAAATATGTACATGGTAAATACTGGCATTTTCTTTTTTTTAGCACCACTTTTGTTTCACTTAACCTACACATTGTTCACTGGTATAACGTCCTTGCTTCTGGCACAACCTACAGTTTCCGCCCAGAAATCCTCCAACCCCCTTTTTGGGTCACAACATTCACTGTGTTTTTCTTGCTTGATTCACTTCACTGTCTCTATTTCCCTCAACACTGGATCAAGAGACCAGGACCCATAAATTTGACTGTAGTGTTCTTCCCATACCATGGGGGAAATCTGGCCAATAACCCCTTTGTCCTCCACCACTCAGCCAGGTGTATTCACTCAAATCTTGGGAATTAGTTGGGAGGGTTTTTTTTTTTTTTTTTTTAAACCAGAGTATCAGTAGGAACAGTGAAAAGAAAAGAAGGAAAACCAAATCAAGGCTAGAAGTGCCACTGTATCCTGTCAAAGGAAATCAATGAAAGAAAGAATGGGCCAAATCTTCACTCTAACCACCCCCCATTTTTTTTTCTTTTTTTTCAAACGACTGGAATGTCAATTAGTCGTAAGTCAGTAGCATGCATCATCCATATCTTTCCCTCAGAGTTTCCATGCTGCTTACTCCCCTAGAACATTAATTATTGACCCTTCAGAACAAAAGGTTACTAACTACCCCTCCCCTGGTTATACACCCAAAATAAAGCAGAAATCAATGAATAATCCATTCTTACATCCCTTTCGAGGCCGAGTACATTGGGTATCCTCTCACAGGAAAGAAAAACCCCAAATCTAGTCATTCTTAGGTGTATTTTATAACAGATTTACCCACAATACTTCACTTCAGTTTATCTGTTGCCTCTGATTCTGTACTCAAGGGTCTGTGGTTGTACATTTGGTAATTCTGCAGGATTGCCACAGGAGCGTGTGAATGGCCGGTTGAGCCCTGACTGGGGTTAAGTTAAGTTTCTCTGATCGTGAAGTCTTGGTCTCAGCTTGGAAATGACGATGATGGCTAGTCCAGGCACGAACCTTCTGTCTATACTCATTTAGTATCTTGACATGTGGTGAATCCTGAACTGCACAGGGCTAAAACTAACATGGCAAGACTGAGATTGAGGGAACTTGAGGTGAGCCAGGCATGGAATCAGTGAACCCAAGGAACGAATTCTCCAAGTACTCAATGCATCATTAGCTATCTAGCGACTGTTGTACAAGTCTCAATGATTGCGGGCCAATTTTAATCCATCAATGGAGCATCTTCCAGTGTGTCCATATGTTCATCGAATCTGTCACATTACCCTGGACCTCAGTTTCCCCAGACTCATTTTCAGAACAGCACCCCACAACTGATTTTCTTGAAAGGGGGTATGGTTTGGGGACTCATGAGGCAAGACTCACTCATGGGAGTACTGGAGAAAATTGATTCTAATGACCCTACCAAAATCGGAGAATTCTCATAACCAAGTGAAGGTATCATTACCTTCTGACTCCTGCATAGTTCGAAAAACTTGCTCCCCCACTGGATGCCCCGGCCTGAATCTCCTCAACGGGTCTGAAAATCTGTCTCCCCCGAATGCTGAGTAACTGGAGGCACATCTCCACAGTTTAGCTCCACTGGCGGACACCCTTCCATTCCAGCAGTTGTCTCAGCACTAAAATTACTGGTCCCATCATACTCCCAATACTCTACCAAAGGGTCTCTCCAGGTAATACTTTGTCGCGCATTCAGGAGTGTATTCAACCGGTGATATTTCTCTGAAGAAGAGAGTTCCTCATCTGTATCCGAAGCACTGGTCCCACACTGGAGTTCCCCATGAAAGCTACCCGGGATTCCACTTCAGGGGTACCAAAGCCCTCAAAGGAATATTCAGGGCCATCATCTAAACTCACCCCTATGCCAGGGAAAGGGTATGCGTGCGGCATTGATGGTAAGTCCGGGATCCAGGTCTCAGGCATCTCAGGTACTTTCTGCAATTCCTGTTCTCTCTATGCTTCTGTAGATATTTTGGGGGTTCATGCCAGGCCTTCAAATGGGTAGATGAGCTTTTATAACTCGGGGGGTGCCCTCAACAGTTGATGTGGTCAATTCATAGGATACTCCATTACTGTGTACTTGACTAACCTTGTAAGGCCCAGTATACTTGGGGGAGAACTTCCGTGAGGTGCTCGGTTACTGGTAATGATCTTCTTAACTACTTTCTGGCCAACCTGGAAGGGTGCAAACCGTGGATGGCCCTCCTTCCATATTTCCTCGCAATTGAGGGGGAACAACTACAGTAGCAATATTCTGGTGACGTTGTTCCAAGAGACAGTCGCGGGGGTGGTCTTTATTTCAGCATGGAAGGTATTGTTATAGGTAATCACAGCTGTTACCAGATTTGTATCCCATTCCCTCCTGTTTGTCCCAAGCTCCTCAAGAACTCTCCAATTGTTCTATTTACACGTTCAACAGCACCATTGCTAGCAGGCTTAAGTGGACTAGTATAAACATGCATAATCCCATAGCGATCAAGGAACTCTTGGAACTCCTCCGAACGGAATTCAGGCCCATTGTCTGTCAGGAGCCTCCGAGGAATTCTTAACAAGTTGGGGAAATATCATGCTCCATCAACTGGATAATGGTAGATGACCTTTTTGTTCTTAATGGGCGAGCCACAACCCACTTGCTAAAATGGTCAACCATCACCAGACAACCAAGGTACCCTAGCTGGGTGCGTGGGAAAACCACAATATCAGCAGCCACTAATTCAAAAGGATGTTCAGTTTTTATCTTCAAGGTTGGTGGGATGATAGGCTGACTAGCTACTTTATACAACTGACAGGTTTCTCAGGTAATACAGATGTCACTAGCTACTTTATACAAATCCGGGTGCCACACAAACAGTCGCAACGCTTCCACCAACTTATTACGCCCAATATGTGCCATTTCCATGTGGAAACTGAGGGCCATATCCACGAGCAATGTGGAAGGTACTACACAGCTAATATACCCAGTCCTACTTTGATGTACTATCACCCCACTCCTTAACTGTAATTCCGCCAGTTCCGCTTAAACGGCCTCAAGGCAGGTTTTCCCTTGGTAGGGGCTTTGACTGGGCCAATAGCCCATGCACCTGTCGCAACAATCGGTTCCGTTTTTGCATTAGAATCACTGATTCTGAGTCAAGCAACTCTCGGTTCACTATCCACTTCTTGCCTTCCTCAAATACTGAACCCAACTCTGGCTCCTCTGCTTCGATGTCTGGTACCTCTTCCTCCATGCATGCTGCCTCTCTAGCGCCTCTACTCCAAAACATCCACTAACTCTGGGTCTCCATATGACCATGCAGCTACATCAAACTTCATTTCAATGTCAGCCATAATTAGATAGTTTGAACCTAACAAGAAACAGTACGGGAGACTATTCTCTGGGGCTACTGCAAAAGGTAGTTGGATCTTTTCATCTCTACCCTGAATAGTCAATTTTACTAGTCCTTGACAGGGTACCAATTTCACACCAATCCCAGTCAAGATTATCTGGCAAGGCTGTACTGATATTTCTTCCTCTTCTCTCGCTTTTAAACTCTTGACCACTGACTCGGATACTAAGCTAATCTCTGCTCCTGAATCCAACATAGCACAGTAATTGACTGCACCCAACTGTACCCAAGTCCAAGCAACCGGTCCTCCCTGGTGTCCACAAGTGACCCTTTCACCCCTGGCTTCCCGATCTGGATTCTGCAGTAGCAAATTCCCTTCACACTGCTCTATATCACTTCTTTCCGCTACCTCCTGGCCAGTTTCCTGCTCCATTGTGTCCACCTGTTCCACCATCAACTCTGCTGGCTCAACAAACCACTTGTGTTCTATCAGTGGATTGTAGTGTACTCCAGATATACACTGCAAATGGACCCTTCTTTCTGGGGTATCAGGGACAGTAACATCCATAACGTACACAACTGGCTTTACACCATAGTGAACCCAAACCCTCAAGGAATAACAATGGCTTGCAGCTAACAGTACTTCTGGAGTTACCAATACTCCAGGTTGTCTCATCATTTTCAGGTCTTTTATGCGGCGGGCATTATTTGACAGGCGATACCTCTTGGGAAAGGTGATCAATTCATCCATCAGCTCTCTCCGTAATTCCAATGGGTGTTGTGGAGGATCTCAAAGTGGCTCATGCTCGTAATAATGATCTGCAACACTTGTACTAGGCTAATAAACAACGAATCACCACCTCCATCAACTTTCATGAGTACTCGCAGTCCAGGTGGTAAGCGATTAGTGAGGGTTCTGTCTCTCCAGTTGGTCACTCCCAGCAGGTGGTATTCGTGACAATGCATCTGCAGCTCCATTCTCAGTCCCAGGGCGATACGAATTTCAAACTCAAAGTCAGCGAGATCTTCATAAGTTCGGGCCAATCTACTATCAACATCTTCATGTTGCTCAGGTATTCCAGGTATTCTTAGGGCTGCCAACTCTCCGTTCTATAACCGAGTACATTCTCTGGGCATTGGAAAAGGTCATTGATGCGTAGGCAATCACCTTAACCCTTTAACGACGGATGGTACTTTAAGTTCCACCAGAAATAACAATATAAATTGTACTACAATGCCTCGTTTCTATAAATGTTTCTACATGTTTATATAGATATAATTTAAATGTCGAGAAAGGATCCCAAAATGTGTATCATTTCAGTGACTAATTACTAAAATATTTAGTTTTGAACAATAAAACATATACGTTCTGGTAACAAGAGTGACTGCATATGCTGCGGACTTGTCCTTAAAGGGTTAAAATCACCATTCTGTCGTTGTCCTAAACAAGCACCAGCACCAACCCCGGAAGCATCCACATACAGTTCCAATTTTTCGGCTTCAGGTCTGTAATCTGGATATGACAGTTGCACTTCCTTAACCAAGGCCACTTTCACTGCCGTAAAAGCACTGTCCATCTCCGGTGTCTATTTCAATCTTTATCTTGATCTACCTCCAGTTAAACGAGACAAAGGACTTGTTATCACTGAACAATCTGGTACAAACTTTCTCTGGAAATTCACTTCTTCTTCTTCTTTCTCTTCGCCCGTTCCCGCCTCTATGCGGGGTCGGCGTTTCTGACCAGCCTCCTCCACACAGCCCGGTCCTGGGCTTCTTCCCCCGACAAACCCTTCTCCCTCAAATCGTCCCTCACCTTCTCCATCCACCTTCGCTTCGGTCTGCCTCTCTTTCTCCTGCCATGCACCTCCATATTCATCGTTCTCTTACCCACATAATCTTCGTCCCCTCTCATCACATGTCCATACCATTTCAGTCTACTTTCTTGTATCTTCCTCGAGATTTCTCCAACCTTTGTTGTGCCCCTTATCCTTTCATTCCTTACTCTATCCAACCTTGTCACTCCGCACATCCATCTCAGCATTCTCATCTCCGTTACATCTAGTCTTTTCTCATGATCTTTCTTTATAGCCCAAGACTCAGCCCCGTACATCATAGCCGGTCTTACCACAGTCTTATACACCTTTCCCTTAACCCTTGCGCCTATTCTTCGGTCACACAACACCCCTGAAACTTTCTTCCAAATTTTCCAACCAGATTGCACTCTGTGTGTTATTTCTGTGTCCAGCTCACCGTCCTCAGCCACTGTCGATCCCAAGTACGTAAACTTACTTACTCTCTTTAACCTCGCTCCCTCTAAACTAATTTCTCTGGAAATTCACTAAACCCAAAAATTTCTCTGGAAATTCACTAAACCCAAAAATTCCCTCATCTATCGAACAGTTTCTGGTTTTGGAAACTCGTGCACCTTCTGCATATATTCTGGGGATTTCCGCAAACCTTCTCTCCCAACCAAGTGTCCCAAAAATAGGCTGACCATACGTACCGTTTTGAACGGGACAGTACCGTTTTGTATGGGTTTTTGTATGGGTTCTGTCACTGAAGAATAATTGTAAGCTCAATATGTTTATGTACTTACTTTTTCATGAATACAGAATATTACATGACCCCCGTCCCTTTTTTGCCATCCCAATGTCCCGTTTTTGTCTCAAGGAAATATGGTCAGCCTACCCAAAAATGCAACCTCAGGTTGGAACCACTGACATTTCACAGGTTTGACCTTTATGCCAGACTTCTCCAGAGTATACAGGACTTTATCTACCAGTTGAAGATGTTCTTCAAACGACTCGCCCATTATTAGGATATCATCAATGTAGATGATAACTCTACGTCTCGGAAAACCATGTAACACTTCTTGTACCATCCGTTGGAAACTAGCAGGAGCATTCTTTAATCCAAAACTCAGTCGCTTAAACTGCCAATGCCCTCTGGTGGTTGAAAAAGCAGTGCTTTCTCGGCTCTCTTCGGCAATTGGCATTTGATAATAACCTCGGACCATGTCTAGGGAAGTGAAGTAACAGGTTCTATGAAGACTAAAAACTGCATCCGTTAAGTTGGGCATTGGAAATCGGTCTGGTATGGTCACTTCATTCAATTTTCGATAGTCAACACATTCTAATTGAACCATCCTTCTTCCGGATAGGGACAACGGGCGAACTCCATGGGGAAATGCTAGGTTCTATGATATCAAGCAACAGTAATTCCTGGCACTGGGCTTCCACCGCTTCTGCGACTGGTTCTGGGAATCTACGGGGTCGTTATCGGATAGAGGTATCGTTATACAACTCTATCCGGTGTGGTACACAATTCACAAAACCTACATCGTCATCCCCCTGACTCAACACTTTCTCCCGGCGCGCCAACATTTGTAAAACCTTCTCCCTCTCTTCTAACTTCAACTCTGGTGACATGGTTATTTCGGTCCGTAGGCGTTCTTCTGTCCAGCCTGGTTGTTCAGCTTGGGCTCCAGTCATGAACACCTCAATTCTCTCACTTTCCGCCACTGTAAAGTCCAGTTCTTCTTCATAGACTATTGATCTTATAGTCCCTATCCGTTCACCCGCCTTGATTCTCTGTGCTTCTGGAGTCAGCTTCATTACCAACACTTCTGTCATCCCAGCCAATCCATCCACTAACCCAGGGTGACCATACACTTTCCCCTTGAGTCGGGGGTCTCCATCATCATCCTCAAAACAGTACTCCAGTCCTCCTTCACCTTCGATTACATTCAAGCAAGCAAACTGTACAGGAACTCGGTGATATTTGCAGGTACTTAATTTTACATCTGCTGATGCATACCAGGAAACATTCCGGATCACCCTTCTACATGGTGCATTCTCACTCCTCAAGTAAATTTCCTCCATATGCCCACTGTTCACTTTCGATAATAGTAATACTCGCAATAACGGATTTAAGTTGCGTGGCAGACGTTTCATTACTAATATCGCTAAAAACTTCTTTACGTTTAAAGTAATTGATAAATGGAATAATCTTCCCGCGTCAGTCGTTCATTCTATCAGCGTTAATATGTTTAAGAACCGTCTTGACAGACATTTTAAAAGTATTAACGTTGTTTAAAATTAAAAAAAGAAAAGTTAACAACAGGAGCTCTGGTGGTGGTGCTCGAGGATGAGTCTGTTGACGATGAATGCCAGCTTGTGACATGCCAGCGTGTGATGCCAGCAATAAAAAAAAAAAATATATAAAAAAATTAGACTAACACTAACGTAGATGTAGCTCGTAGCGTAAACTAACCCACTTTTTGTTTAACTGTACCTACTTTTTTTTTTTTTTCCTTATCTCCTTTCTTTTCATGTCTGTAACTCTCTCTCCTTGCATGTTTGTAGTTTACTTGCATGGTATGACAGTGAGTTAAGACTGTGTTTGCATGGTTTGTAAGCGTTCTTATTTTACTTCTTTTCATCTTTCACCCCTCTCCTATTTTCTCCGACTATTTTTCTGACTTGTCGGCAGTGGCCGGCGGATGATGATGGTGAGACTTTTTTCCTCTTTTTCTGAATGAATGTTAACCCACGAATGATAGGTGTTGCTCCTTACTTAACCCTTTATTCTCTTCTCTTAACCCCCTACTCTTTCCATTCTCTCGGGCTAGCCTTAGAGTGGATCTTAGGGTCTTTGTTAGCCTTAGCTTCTGTAGATCTGTAGAACAGGCTCCATCTCCACTCCATGAATTGATAACCCCAGCGTAATCACCCCCAGTAGTTTAACATGGTTGTTCACTCCAATCCCTCGAATCCTCAGGTTACAGCTCTACATCTCTGGAGTTAACTCCAGTTCCCCTACCACAGAGCAGAGCTGGGCAGTATTTAAATACATTTGTATTTAAATACGTATTTAAATACATTTGTGTATTTAGAACTGTATTTATAAATACAT
The DNA here is from genome assembly GCA_023014485.1 of Bathynomus jamesi. Classification (NCBI taxonomy): domain Eukaryota; kingdom Metazoa; phylum Arthropoda; class Malacostraca; order Isopoda; family Cirolanidae; genus Bathynomus; species Bathynomus jamesi. The sequence continues at coordinate 1,546,018 of JAJOZX010000030.1, forward strand.
TGTTTTTCATGTATTTAAATATAGTATTTAAATACTTTAATGAGTATTTAAATACAATGTATTTAAATACTCAAAATATAAAAATGTAAATACTTTTACTAGTTTAATACACGTTCTGTACTAGGCACAGTACGACGCGTCGACAGTGTAGTACAGCATGGTTCATGTTTCAACGTGTCAGTTCAATCAGTTGTGTGCCACTCTTAGTCGAAAGCGGTTGATTTCTTTATTGTGTGCGTGTCATGGCTTCAACAAGCAAATCCGGTGACTCAAACAGTGATATATCTGCAGATAACAATTTAGTGCACCCTCTGTTTGATGGAAAATACTTTAAAATTAAATCTAAAGACGGTAATAAGGTAAAGTGCACCTGCTTGTTGTGTAAACACGAAGTCTCTGCTGCAAGCAATGCTACAATGAATCTGTACACTCATCTGAAGGTAAGTATTTTTTTAGACATCAAAAAATATCTTGAAATTGACCGAATAATCGTACAAAACGGCTCTGCCTCAAGTGGGCCTGTGTAACTAACTCGTTGCAATCAATCCAATTTGCGATGGAAAATTCATTGATGAAAAAGCTTTTAAAATAGTCTGATCTATCGAGTGGTGTATTTATTTCGAAATTCACCGTGTCCTCTAAAGTAGAAATTTATCAAAACATGAATTAGTGAATGCATATGTTAAAATTTGTATGTATTTAAAATGTATTTACAAATGTATTTAAATACAATTGATGTATTTTTTATTATCTAAATACATTCGTAAAATGTATTTAGTATTTAGTATTTAAATACATTTCTCCCATGTATTTAGTATTTAGTATTTAAATACATTCAATGTATTTATTGCCCAGCTCTGCCACAGAGTGATCCAGGATTCTAACTGTAGCTCCGGAATCAAGTACTGCCAAGTAGTTCTCCGAATGTTCAATCCGTATATCCACCTTCAGTAAAGATTGAGGTGCTAACTGTCCAGACATCTCCTCATCCAACCCATCAGTGTCAAATACATTACTATTTACCAAATACGTTTCAGGAGATTCAGCTTCGAGTTCATTATTCTGGTCAGGGGGTTGGTCCCTATCAGACTCTTCAGGAATATTTACACTCTCATCCAGACCAAATGGACCTAGACACCCTAGGTTATTATTAGCAGGTTCGCAACTAACTGGGGACCTATCAGGACAATCAGTACCAGGATTCACAATCCATGATTCATTCCTACCACCAGAAACTGGGACTAGCTCTGTTGCCTCATATCCCTCATATCCCTGGGGGACAAAAGGAACTGCACTCGCATTCATTCTCACAGGCAAAACTGGGTTAACACACACTGGATCTCCCCCCATCTGTACTTCCCCCATAAATTCTTGTTCTGGTATTGGTCCACTAGTTAGGGGTAATATTCGTCCTGCTAGGAGCTCTGGGGGTTCCCCTCTGGCCTCAGAGCTCACTGGTTTAAAGGGCTCAGTTCTTCGTTTGTCTCATTCCCTCGTGGGCTGGTCTGGTTAAGCCCAAGAAATGGTTCTCTTGAGATGGTAGGACTCGGTGATCTTGAACTGGGCCTTCTCTGCTGGCGTGATCGCTGGCTATGACCATACCCATTAGGGGGATAAGGGCATCGTGACACCCAATGATCCCTCTCACCACACCGCAAACACACTCCTAAACGCCGACGGCAATCCCGTTCTAGGTGACCTCTCCTTCCGCAGTAATTACAGCTCACCCAGGGACGATCAGATGGTGGTGGTGGAGGGGTGGTTAGATGGCTGGCTGGCCCTGAACCCTGCTGCAGGGCCCACAACTGAGGGTGAGACTGGTGATTTTGTTGGTTCGGGTTCCTTTGGGGCTGACCTTGATCACTAACTGACCTTGTATTCTGGCCACCTGGTGGTGGTTGGGGTACCAAAGGAGACATTCCTATGTTCCAGGCCTCCTGCAGGCTGGGTAGAGGTCTAGATAAGGTTAAAGATTGCACTGGAGGTCCCCTCTCACTAGCTGCCAGTTCAACTGGGTCCCAGCTCCACGTATCAGTCGTGCCGTGGCCAGGTCAACTTCAACCTTCGCGGAAAATGCATCCGGTACAGTGTTAAGAAATTTTGAAATCAGTTCTTGGCAATTATCCACTTCTACTTCGGGCATTGCCTTCATCCACACAGTTTCTAACCTGGTTGCATACTGGTATAAGGTCTCACTGGGTCGTAATTGAGCATTCGTAAATGCCTCTCCCTTGTCTCTCGTCATGGTAGAATGGAGTTCTCTGTAGTAAATCTGCAGTCGTTTCCTGACAACTCCATATGGCATCCCTGGTCGGTCAATTAAATCAAAGCCCCCTCTCATCTGTCCCATAAGACTCTCTCGCAATGCCGCTTTCCAGTAGTTGTGTCCTCCTGCTACTGTATTCTCAGCATAATCCTCAAACTCCTTCCTAAATTCTTCGAATGTTCTCCCATCTGATATATCAAATGGCAATGGTCGAGGAAAGCGGCGCCCATCTAGTTTCTCTAGGGCGTTAGCAAGGCGTTCCAGGAGATTCTCTGTTGCCAGTGTTGGCAGTGGTTGGCTGAGTGGGTGGGGCCCCTTTCTTGCGGTAAACATCCCGAGTTCATCCTCCCCATTTGTCTCCCCAAGCTCTCGGTGAGACTTCATAGGAGGTCTCTGGTTGACTGTTGGTCTGGGCTTGCTTTCTGAGGCCCGAGAGGTAGGGGTTGATTGGGCCCACCTTTGGGCTCCTGGTAGTCTGTTCAGGTCTTCGGCTTCTGTCCCAGATGAATCACTCTCCTGTGAGGGACCCATCATTCCCTTTTCTCCCCACTTCATAGCAGGGCAATTGGTTCCACTTTCTGTTCGAAACCTGGACTGTTCAGGGCTGTTCACTTGTTCTAACCAGGTGGCTACCTACTGTCAATGCCAATCTTCTGAGAGCATATACATCCTGGTCAGAGGTTGTGCCAGCAGTGGTAGACCGGTAATTTAAAAGTTGATCCTCGATAACTCTCAGTGGGGATTGGGTGGCGGATGCCACTGCTCCCTCACCAAGCTGTCCACTAACTTCTTCAGCAACAGCCATACTCTGGGTCATCTCTGGATTAGACATTCTCCCCTGTTCCCCTTTTAAACTTGACTATCTCCAACCAATCTCTCAACTTATCCGCCTGGGGATGCCAAAAAGTATGCTGCGGTGGCTGCGTAGGCCGTAGTCCCCAAGTATCTGTTTTGTCGAACCACCCAGCACCTTTTCACGTTTCTGGGTTCGGGATAGTCAAGAGACTGGGCAAAGATGTAATCTCCTCTGGTATCTAGGAATGCCTCTCTGGTCAGTGGTTTATTTCCAGCAGATTATTCAGGTCCGACTCGCACGTTAACTGTAAAGGACTTCCCCTAGTTCAGGTGTCTCAATCTGACTCTCCACTGAGTAGGAGACCCAACCATTCAGAGTCTAAGAAAAGGCTGGAATTGAAAGGGAGACCTAATAGAAGTAAACTACTCGTTGTGTTTTTCTCTTTATTATATCTGAAATAAACAACTATTCAGTGTGACAGTATAAACATAACAAAAGCACTGACAATGAATCACAATTAACAAAACCTCTGGAGCCCCAATAACACTTAGTGAGATTTGGCGAAAAGGATAGAAAACAAGTGGGAGACAAGTACCGGAAATGACTTGCACAGAATGTTAACCCTTGTCCCAGCCTAGCTACGATCCAAACTTGACTCCCACCTTTATGACCTGAGTTTCAATTGCTTTATTGGCTGGCTAGTTAGTAGGGTTAGGGTCACAGGCCTGATTTCAGGGCAGATCCAGTGGCTAACAGTGGTTGACACAAACTGCGTAGCTCCCACTGGATGGGATCCACATTCCAAGCCTGATGAATCTGGACCACGTGAGTTGAATCCCAACTGGTTTGCCTAGACGTCACAAGATTATTAGTTATATGCACCAAGCACCATTAATCACAATAATAACATAACATAACAGGCAATTAACCACAAACATTAACTGGAATCATGACTTCATAATTGATCACTGGAAAACATACTTTACTCATGAAATCAAAGCACATAAATAATAAATAACCAACATAAAATATAATAACTATAAACATTGACAATTATGGCAAACCTATCTCACATGAGTTAATCAACCTATAATCAGTGCCAAACAAGCATGGGCAAAAACCTAACTCTGGAATAATATGACTGGTGACCTATAATAATGATAATTGGTTCTCTAGCTAGTTACAGTACATGGTAGGGTGGCAAACCTATCTACGTATACTCAGTCACAGTTTCAACAAACTATATATATGTCTACTTTTAATAATAATTAACATTGATAATGATTGTGAAATACAAATGACAACACCACAATAACTAGGAATAAGGATCATGAAAAAATCTTTATTCATATTGTACTCTAACCAAGGATTACAAGGATTACGAAGACATCATACCTTTAAAGGCTTTCCACACTTCCTTGGCTTCCAACAGGACACGTCCATATTAATGGTCTACTCGGGTTTCATAACCTTAATCATAAATAGTCTGGATGTTACGCTGGTTTTTTTTTTTTTTTACCATTAAAGGATACTAACTAAACTCCTGTGGGGAGAGAAAAACTTGTGAGAAGAACCAGATAGGACTTGAAAATTAGGGTGAGGTTTTTGTGAAAAACTCCACAACCCCCGAAAGGGGAATTTGAAAATCAAGGGGGGTTTATGAGAAACTTCACAACCCCAACAGTGATATTATTCTATCCCAGCATGTCATTCCTTTCCTAAGAAACCCAAACAATGTTATGGATGTCGATCAGGTCACACTTCTGCACGATAAGGCCCATTGCTTTAAGGCATTAGCCACTCAACAGTTGTTGCGGAACCATGAGATCGATTTCTTTGGAAATGAAGAATGGCCAGGAAATTCTCCTGACCTGGACGTCTGTGAACACATTGGATCAGTTATAAAGGACAAGGTTGAATGTCTCTTGTTTCAAGAATCTGCAGCAAATCGATTTTCGAAGGATACAATGACGCAACACATTGAAACTGTTTTGGCAAATTTGCGTAACGATCAAGATCTATTCACGTCACTTTTGGCAAGCTACCCAAAGCGAATTCAGGCTGTCTTGGAAGCCAATGGCGGGAACACCAAGTTTTAATTGTTTCTCATTAAATGCAGGATTAAATTCTCTTTTGTAAGGTATGTTTAGTTTTACTGTACCGCTAATGGTTTAGGCTATGGCGCGGGGGCTAAGGTTTATTGGAGCCCCGTATATTCCCATCATCACAGTTAGTCCTTAATATCTTTTTTATATATATATATATATATATATATATATATATATATATATATATATATATATATATATATGTATACACCAAGGATATATATATATATATATAATATATATATATATATATACAGTGCCCGCGAAAAGTATCCGATCACCCTTGAAATTTGTATTTTTTACATAAAAAACAATGTTTAAATGTATACTAACCTTATATTAGTATTTTGTCATCTGTCCTTTGGTTTGGATGACTTGTTCTAGACATTTTGGCATGGATTTAATCAAGTTTTGACAAACTTCCACTGATATTTCCTTGCACCATACCTTTTTGATGGCCTCTTGTAATTTTTCGACTGAGCCAGTGTCGTGGCATTCAACCTTAGTTTTTATTATTAGCCACAGATTTTCTATCGGATTGAGATCTGGACTATTACCAGGCCAATCCAAAATATCAAATTTATTGTCAGTAATCCATTTTGTCACTATTTTGGCCCTGTGACATGGTGCACCATCATGCATGTATGTTTTTGTCCTTTGGATTGCCATTGCCATTGGAAGTTTATCCTGTAGCATTGCTAAATACCGTGCACCATTCATAGTTGTGTTCTTCGGAAGAAAATATAAGTTTCCACGCCCATAGTAACCGAAACAACCCCAAACCATCACACTTGGAGGGTGTTTCATTGTCTTTAGGGTGTATTTAGGGTCCATCCTATTTGAGCCAATAGGCCGGCGAACCTTTTTTGGACAACTTCTGAATGTCAAAAATGTCGACTCATCGCTAAATAAAACCTTCTTCCAGTCATCAACAGTCCAATGAATGTATTTTTTACAAAATGCGACACGTTTTTTACGCATTTTTTCATTAATGAACGGTTTCTTAGCAGCATGGCGAGATGGTAATCCGAGTTCTTTTTGGAGCCGCTCCTGGATAGTTCGTTCAGAAACACCAGATAACAAATTATTCATATTAAATTTTATTTCTTTCGCAGTTATTGTTGGGTTTTTCAATACTAAACGTTTCATAAGTTTGTCTGTTCGCGAATTTGTTTTTCTCGGTCTGCCAGATCGTTTTTTAGGGACTGGCGTGGTTAGGCCACCATTGTTCTTAGCTCGTGAAACCCATAAATTAACGGTACTTTGGGATATGTTTAATTCCTTAGCTATCTGTCTCTGTGATTTCCCACATGCATGCAAAGCAACAATAGCACCTCGACAATCACTCTTAAGTTGTTTTTTAGCACACATTATATATAAATTTTATTTACACCACTTTCTGTAAAAAAAAAAAAATATCAAGAAATTTACACAAACAGTGAAATCTGACAAATTTGAGACACAGCCACCCGCAACGAAGGCTACCAGAACACTAATTTGAGAATGCGTTGGATAGCTCTCATATCAGCGAGCAACCTCAAAGTTACCAGATGTCGCTAGAACAAATAGAAAGTGAATTACGTGTCTCTGAATATTAAGGGAAAATATTGTATTTTCTTGAGTGATCGGATACTTTTCGCGGGCACTGTATATATATATACACATACACACACATATATATATGATGAAAACAACCACGAAGGAAAGGAAACAGAATGGTGCTCAAGAGCTTTCGTCTAATGACATCCTCAGGAACACTGAAGTAAAAAAAAATTCGAGACTACATATAGGTCACAAAAAAATAATAAATAGAGAAATAAAAATTGTGGGAGGAGCATACAAATTTATAAGGAAAAACTACCAAATTTCGCACTTTGCCCTTCTTGTCTATATCCGTTCTGAACGAATTCAAAACAACAGGATCAAGTGAAAAAAGACCCTGGCTCATGTTAAAATTACTTATAAGATAAATAATAGCAGACTCAAGAATATTTCTATTAACAATGTTGCTAGAGTGAAACAAAATTGAAGCATTATTCCAATCAATAGACTGGGATATCTGACAAATGGACGAAAAGGTCAGTGGACGACTGTCCCGTTCTAACGGAATATTGATGCTCTTCTCCACGCGTGGGCAAATCCTTTCTCGTCTGACCTATGTAAAATGAATCACATTGTTTACAACCAATTTTATAGCTAATGCCTGAATTATTGGTGGGGCTATTTTTCACTATGACATTTCTCACAATATTGTTATATGAAAATATTACATTAAATATTCAAAAGTTTAAGTATATTAGCAATGCCTAAAAAGCTTGGGAAAAATGGAAGTACTAAAATATTCTTTGACAAAGTGCGAGGGTTATTCTTCACGCGATAGAAGGTTATTTGCCTTGTTAAGACAAGATTCCTTAAACGCAGGTGGGTAGCACAGATCATTTCCAATACCGTTGATTTTTCTAATTCACCATCCATATATTCCGGACTGGCGATCCTAAGAGCGCGGAGAAACATTGAAGAAAATATGGCCTTCTTAATAGGGGTGGAATGCCCGGAGTAAAAGTGTACGTAGGACAAATTGTTTGTTTTTCCGATAAATACTAAACTTAAAACCTGGGCTTTCCCTATGTACACGCACATCCAAAAACGGGACTGAGTTGTTTTGCTCCACTTCTAAATTAAACTTAATGGAGGAGACTTGATCATTTACTTAAAGGAGGAAATCATCCAGGTCACGCTTCATGGGCCAGATACACAATATTTTGTGTATCTGGCCCATGAAACGTGACCTGGGTGATTTCCTCCTTATCCTCCTCCTTATCGAGAGGAAATGATCCAATACTTCACAAACGCACTGGAGTCTAAACAATTGCGTGATGGCTACGAGGAATTGCTACGACTCTGCCTCACCTTCCTCGGGTGCCGTGATGAGAAAGAAGTCAAGGTCCGCGCTCCAGGACCAACTCACCATGCACGCTGGATGGCCAAGGCCATCTACGTCCTCAAAATTTATCTGTTCAAGCATCAACTACAACTGACAGCACGTGATACGGAGAATTACCGAGCTCTCTCTGTTTATAGCCTTTGTCTACGCACGTTTTTGGAACGAAGCCCCCGTCGGAATCAACGCTCCTTTCAACGATATTCTGCTTTTTAAAATCTTGCAAAAGTACCCAAATCAGACCATTTCCAAAGCAGCATCCACAGCTCTTCAACGGCACCTGTGGTATCTTCGAGAGCATCTCATCGGCCTTGCATTCTTCGATCCTCGAGTCGATGCCGAGACCAAACGGAAGATGTTAGTAGTATGCCCGCAAAAGGGGAGAGTGCAATGTTGCAAGAGTGCCACCCCCTTTTGTTACAAGAGTGCCAACCCCACCCCTCTTTGTTGCAAGGCACCCCAACCCCTTTGTTGCCAACCCCACCCTCTTTGGCACCAAACCCCCATTGTTGCCGGCCCCAAAATGGGACTGCAAGGGGTATGCAACCTGGAGTTCTCCCACAAGCTGAACCCCCCAAAGGAGAGTGCCAACCCCAAAATGGGATTGCAAGGGGTATGCAACTTGGAGGCGGAGTTCTCCCCCAAGCTGAACCCCCCAAAGTGGCATGCCTAACCTAAGGGAGCCTCTTTGGGGAGGAAGGGGTTACTTCACCCCCAAAGGAGCAGAAAGAGATAGCAAGAAAGGAAAAAAAGAAAGGAAGAGGAGATCCTTCATCCGACAGCTGTCGGACGCATATGGCTCCGTCGTCCAGCACCCGGCCTCTTATAGTGCCCCTAAACAGCCAGTTGGCTTAGGCAGTCAGTGCCAGCCACTGCCTCATGGCGTCATCGACTTAGAACATCAACAACCAGGGTCTCAAGATGCCATCGTCTCAGAGCATCATCAGCTAAGTGCCACAGTGTGCTCAATGGATCCGGGCACGCATCCCACTCTAGGTCAGTCCTGTTGCGAGCCCCCTACACCTCAGCTAAGTGCCTACCGACTGAATCCTACAATTATCCAACCAAATAATATATATAATTGTGTACAAGGAACCAATAAAACGCCGTTACATCATTCTGCTCATGAATTAAAGGATATACAACGGAGCATGTATATATAGCCGAACAATAGATTTGAAATTATATATCCATTCAAAACGGGTAATAAAGAGAACTAATTATTTTATCCCTACACCTTAGCTAAGTGCCAGTGCCTCCCGGACGAACCATACAATTATCCAACCAAATGAAATATATAATTGTGTAAAAGGAACCAATAAAACGCCGTTACATCATTCTGCTCATGAATTAAAGAATATACAACGGAGCATGTATATATGGCCGAACAATAGATTTGAAATTATATATCCATTCAAAACGGGTAATAAAGAAAATTAATTATTTTAAAAGAAATACAATCATTCAATCTGAATATATATATATATATATATATATAATATATATATATATATATATATATATATATACAGAGAGAGAGAGAAACGACACCCACACGCACACCCACACACACACGCACACACACATGCCAGGCGTCCCACAGACAGGACTTGTTACTCAGAGTATCCTAAAAATATAAATTGTTAATTATTCTATTTTTAAAACCATTTTAATCTATCACAATACGTGGGGTGTTTTCAGATCAAAGATCACGAGCCTTCAACCACAAATGTGGCGTATGGTTGATAGCTTCGCGACACGCACAATACAACACAGAAAATAGAGAAAAATATTCTAAAACTGGTTTATACCAGAAGCGCACAGAACAAAAAAAATTCTTGGAACCTTGTAAACATATTTCCTCCCCTAAAATAAACCGAGATGGGGTACAATAGAACCGTATATTTCGACATTCCCCAAACAACACACACACACATATATATATATATATATATATATATATACATACACTCTGTTTAATTCAGTTTTCCGAAGAACTGACCCCGACTTGTTAACAATTGTAGAATAGCCCTCGCCAATGGGAAATGCGGAATAAGGCTTTGTTCTACCCGGCAAAATGTCACAGGTCCACCTTTACCCGAATATGATTGTAGTAATGCCAGACAAAGTCCCATTGTCTCACAATATGCAGGTGTCTCTCAACCAAACCTAAATAATTTTTTTTTTCGAAATTTCGGTATACGTGATCGAACGGGTTTTTCCAACAAAAGGGTCTAATGCTCCACCCAGATTTGGTGACGGTCTTCCAATCACCGTCCATGAATACCTGAATGATCTCGTTTTTGAATATGCACATGCCTAAACCACGCCCTAGCCTTCGTGGCTCCTCCCATTCATTGCTCGTGAAAAAGGAGCGCTGCTCACGGATTGGTCGGAAAAGCATTACTCGTAACCCAATAGGAAGTTAAATCATGTTTGTGGGTTGGTTACTTAGTCCCCTATAAATGGGTTCCTTCGTTATTCAGAACCAGTTTCCTGCCCAGTTCATAACAGCGTGCATACAAGCCATGGATGAAATCTATAACTCTCCCGATCTGTTTTTTGAAACTGATCACAGCAGTCACGCTGCAGTGTACCTTTTCAGTGTCACAGATAGCCGCGAACTATTCTCGTCTCAGAGCATTGCTGAAAATTGTGACGAACTGCGCGAATCCACAATCAATTCAATTGAGATGTAAGTAGCTTATATATATATATATATATATATATATATATAATATATATATATATATATATCGTAAACAGTGATGAGATATCTAGAAGCTTGACTGCTTTCAAGTCCATATTTTTTTTAGAATTTATTCAATTAGGTACGTACTAGTCTTTCCAGCTTTCACGTCTCGCTTCTATACCCCAGTTCAGTTAACTTGTCGCAGGCCTTTATTTAATGCATATTCCCGCATTTAAATATATATATATATATATATATATGTTTTATTTGTTTTTCTCATTTTTAATATTTATAGGAAATTTTCCAGATTTAATTTATCTTTTAACATTTGCATGCACTTGGAATATGCATTAAATATTGTCTGATGGCTTTGTTTTAATTATAGGAGCGATGTCGAGCTAGGTCGTGTAATCACCACTTTTGATGGAAGGATGGAATCTGACCACAACCCAGAAGCCACTGTGTCGGCGCGGGATAGCGATCGTCAACCGGTGGAGGGGATAATGTATGTGCAATGAAACTAAATAGATTGTTTTTACATTTGTTTTGGAAATTAACAAATTGCAATAAAGATGTTTTGAAAGATATGTTTATTCATTGCGTAATTACCCATATATATATATTTTCCGACATACACATTACTTTTAGCTGCAACCAGTTTCATACATCTAATTTAATTACAGGGCCGACACGGCGCCAGGCCTTGACATAAACACCTTCGGCGAAAGCAGAATGAGTGCTTCGCCGAACAGTCCACCCAGCGGAGCAGAGGTTACAGTATTGAATCACAGTCGGCCAAGCGAACGCGAAATTGCAGACGAGCTAATGTAAGTGTTTTGACCCCGTATAGTATTTTTACAGTAAGTAGACTTTTAAACAAGGTAAATTATGCTCATTGAATTAACCGGCTCTTTTCTCGATTATAATATAAACTGCCAGTCACTCACTATTAATTAGCTTTATAAGAGCCACCACAAACACGTTCTGAAAGTAGTTTAGGCCGTATTCACGACCTATATATATACATATATCGCTTCACTCGGAATTATCTTATAAAGAACCCATAATTGCAAAACATTTTCAATTATTCTCTACATCCTTCATCGTTATTTCCGGGTGTATATATATATATATATATATATATATATATATATATATATATATATATATATGATATGTTTATATTTCTTGTAGCGCTAGGTTTTTAAAAATATTAAACTTTTAAGAAGTGCATTCGTTTTTAAAAATAATTTTCTCTTTATTTTTACAGGAGTGATACGGAGTTAGACGAAATTATAAACACTTTTGGAGAAAGAGTGGCAAATGAGGTGGTACCCACACCACGCTGCGAATCAGATGTCGTGATATTGGCCCACAACCGATCAACCGATTGCGCCGTCGTCGCAGAGATTATGTAAGTATTTTTAGGATATTAACAAAACGTAACATATTTTAATTTATTATGCATGTACTGAAAGGGGCAGCGCCCAATTCTTAATTGTTACAAATGTATATACAGATTTACACAATATAGAGCTTACAAATTACAGGGGGTTGCAACATGTGGGATTTTCTTTTTATCTATCTGCATACATATTTATCGTTCATATTTGTGTCACACAAATCGAATAATTTAAAAAATTCATAAATCCCTTACCGCGCGACATGTGCATGAGAAACAAGATACAATATAACCCACATGTTTCGGTATAAAAGATTTGAAGTTGATATGGGGCCCAAATTATCTCAGGCACTCTTAATTGCGCGATAAACTTGCAATTGTCGAGTCATGCCATGGTGGGAAACCGAGTGAATCGAAATAATACATTATTTCCTTACTTTTAAAATAAACCGCAAACCAGTGAATTCCCTCGCCACCCACAATGTCGGTGTTAACGATTGCCTCGTGCCAGTTTCTCGTGCTAGTCGGCTTCATTATTTCATTGTTTATAAAAAACCCGATAAAATTGGAACGCGCGAAACAGTCACTTTTCATCTCTCTCTGGAGTGTATTTGCATCCATTTTAAAAATCTGTGCTTATGTTCCTAAATCTGTCTACTTCTATTAGGACCTGCGTCTCAAGATACATTAGTACACAAATAGGCGCCTCTGTTAGCTTGGCGAAATCCAAACGCACTGAAATCGCACCGGTCTGCTGCGGGTTTAAATGGGTGCTTACGTCGGCAGTCAAGTCAGGCTTAACGTCAAATGAGTAAATATTAAACTGTTCCACAAATTCTTTCTGTGTTAGGCCGATTCCAAGTTCACACACACACACATGTGTTATGGGCTAAACTGCTGTATGCTCTCGCGCAGAGCGGGAACACAGCATGTGACGAGTAGTCCATATTCATTGTCCCACCCAGTGGGACGCCATTGATATATAAAGTAATATTTTTAAGCCCAAAATTTTCAAACTTCAAGGCACTCTTTTTATGATCCCCATTCGTCGAAGCGTGGTCTTGCATTCAAATTAAAATCCAGGTTTATACAGATCTCAGGGCTCGTGCGGGTAAGCTTCAATTTCATATCTACCCCGTTCATAAGCACCTTCTGGAATGTAAAGTCCGTGTGCAGGCGTCCAAAACATTCATATATCTTTTTTTCAGAATTTTTAAATTTATCCTTTATACTACCCTCATCTTTAGTGTGGTAATACCGCTCGGCGGATAAAAAGGTATCCTTCGCTTCTTTTGAAAAGTTGAGGACATTTTCCAGATATACTCGTAGGTGTTACTACCCCGTGCTTGCTGAGATGTTAGTCTGATTTAAATATACGTCACACTGGCTGAATATGGTGTGCAGAAAGTTTGTTTCGGGATATGCAATACAATTATCATCGCAGTCCGTTCCCTCAGAATGAGCTATGCGTAGTTTAGTATACATGTCCATACAGCTCGGATCAAAAAAGTAAGGGCCTGAACTGGGTATCACGAATTCTATAGGTGCACTGGGAGAACTAATTGTGTTTCAAGGGTTAATTGTAATAAAGTCACTGTGCTCAATAGAAACTTGAGTTGGAGGCATATCAAAGAGGGATAGCTCCGATTTACAGCACTGTGAACTGCAAGGATGAATGAAACTTGCAATGGTGGGTTAGAAACAGTGCCACCTCCACAGATGAGTATCAGCCAATCTATGAATCGTGAGAGTAGTATCCTCAGTTTATATCAGTTAAAAAAATGATCGGTCACAGGTTTCATACGCTTAGAACACTTCTTTTTGGCACCCTTTTACGTTTAATACCTCGTGACCCCTTCTTCTTCCTAACAGTTCTTTTCTTCTTCTTTACGCTACGTGTTGGCACCCCTTTCTTCCTATCAATTCTCTTCTTTCCTCCGCCACGCATTTTTCTCTTCGCATCTTTGATGATTTCATCCCGCGTACGTTTTAAATGTTTTTTTAGAGCTTCTTTAGGTTTAGTTCCCGCGAGTATTTCCTCTGCCGCGTTAAAACCTGTTTGTAACGCCTTCCTCCCAAGGTACCTGGCCCCTCTCTTCAGTAGTGGTACAGCTGTGCGCAGTATGGATGAAAAAATGGACCCAAGTTCACTACCACGCTGGTATCTCACCATTCGGTATACCGTGAATGGTTTTCTGGACATTATAACTCAGTGCGTCGAAAGTGCAGCTTCACTGTCAACCTCCCGTCACCGAATGGGAAATTTTTACCCTCAATCGTTCTTATATATATTGAGATAGTTATTAAGTTAGTAGCGACATTCACATAATGGGGTATGTCATATGCAATACTCAAGGTCCTTCCTCTCTGGTTGGGAATGTACGCTACGCAAAGCAATCGTGCCTGGTTATCCCCAACAAACTGGTGTTCCGCTATATTGCTGTAAATATAGCACATGTCTGGAGGCTGAGAGCTTACATCCAATTTCTCCATCTTCAGCTGATACACTCAGTTGGACAAGTCATCCGGTGCCTCGTGAAAGGTGTCTCTTTGGAAGGCTGCTCGATAACGCCCCTCGGTTATAATTTTGGACACTTCCGTCTTTAAGATTTCAGATTTCTGTTAACCTTTGATTTTAGCATTAGAGTATGTGCAGTGCCTCCTCTGTTTACGATTTCGTATATTAAATCATTCGTAAGGCGTGAGTTTTTTAAACATATGTTTAAGTCTCTCACAACATCCTCAACCGAACCATAGCGACCCGGCTCTAGTGTCACAGTTGTACTGAAAAACTGTGCGACCTTAGTCCGGGCGATACGTATAGTTTCATCCCAAGTTACTCCGGCTTTTGCACACTCATCACAGTTTCTAAGAATTGTAAAAACGGCATCTTTATAATCAATATTTAAAAAGACGGTATCCAGCTGAATTTCACATATCCCCACCTCATACGAATCACGACCCAACTCAATGGGACCATGGACTTCTGTTACAAAATTGACTAGTGTGTCGTTAGGGTGTACAGACAGGGACGATGAGGACGGGAGTGTGACGTAGAAATGTTTAGGTGACATGTTGCATGCTAATTAAGCTTCATGACTGTATCAGCCTTTATATAGGTATTGAAGCTTTCTGGGTAACCTAGCCACTTCACCAGGTACATTTTTCTCTTTCCTGTACCTTTGCTTCCTAAAATTTTCTCAATTGTAAACACATTTTTTCCTAAATTAAATGCCACTTTCTGAAGTTCCTCGCGGTAAAAAAACCCGAGATTTCTTCCCCATTCAACTCTTCAACGTGATACATCATTATCTCTCCTTTAGGCCTCATAGCCCTAACTTAAAAAATCACGCATGTCCATCCTTGCTCAAAACCCTTCGCGAATTTCGCGATTTTGAAACGCGCAGATTGTGGTGGTGTCACTCCATCACTTCTCGGACGCTTGCCTCTTTCTAAAACATTGTTAGGCGTTGTACCGATCGTACGGTGGTGTGATCGGTTGTAGGATGAAGCCAATGAATCGAGAATGTTTATATATCTGTACGTGTTTTTATGTGTAAAAACCGGTGCATGCGCTCCTTTATGGTACGTTGAACTCTTTCAGCTAAAGAAGCTTTATGTATAGAATTGGAAGTGTAATAGCCGATATTAAACTCTAACAGTAGGTTCTGAAATGCTCGCCCTATAAATTCTTTTCCCATATCCGTACAAAAATAGCCAGGAATCCTGTTTTCTTTCAACATCATCGTTTTGGCAGCTTCAGCGACTGTTTCATGCGATATATTTTTCAGGGGAATTAGCCACAGGTATCTAGAGAATACATCTATTATGAATAGGATGTAGCGGTAGCCATCGTTGTACACTGAATATCTTTGCATGTCTGTTAAATCTGCCTGCCAAATAGAGTCAATCGATGCTGCTGTTGTCTTGGCTGTTTTAAACCTTTTTCTCACCGGTTTATGAAGTGTGTAAGCATCCTGGGCACGCAAAAAACTCTCAACATCTTTTTTCCTTACACCATAAGTACCTCTGTACAATCTATTAATGCCACCATAGGATGCAGGGTTAATACGTTAGCCATTTTCATATTTTAGAGGCACGTGGATAAGGTTGGGGGTTCTACTCTCTTCTTTCTTTTCTTCAGAGGTACGGAGGCTGTTGTGGGCGAAGGTGTACTCAGTTGTGACACGTACGATGCATGCTCCAAGTCTATTAACCTATTCAGATTACCTATCAATGTTTTGGGGACATTTATTTGCTGTAGTCTTGCTTTAATACATCTCCATCCTGTTGGTGAGGGCCTGTCCCACTTTCTCACCAGATCGTGAACAATATCAACGATATTGGACCTTTGTACCCTGGTTCCTTCAACAATGACCTCGCCTGTGTTGCCCCACTGTATGACGGGGTCCTCATTCAATAGATTATAAAGACTCAACCCTTTATTCCTCAATGTATGGGGGAGGCTGTTTTTTAGCACATGTTCGATGTGCTGTTCCGCTACTCTTTGGTTGCTCAGGCCCTGTGTCCACTATGCTCAGCGCTACTCGAGCTGTGCCTCACGGGAGCTCTGTAGGATGTTTATAATCTTCGTACTCATGAAGAAATTTCTGCAAAGCCTCTTGATAAAAACCCTTTTCTCATCAGGCGCCTTTTCACTGTTTAATAGGGATAGTAGCTCACTCTCCATTCTTTTAAGCCTACTTTTACGGGGTTCTAGAGCGCGTCTGGGTCCTTTGTAATGAAGCATACATCTCGTGCGGGATCACAACCACCTTCTTCATTATATTAATCTAGTCAGTAAAGGCCCCAAAATTGAAAATAAGATGGGAGAACGAACCGCCTCTTTGTACAATAATACGCTTTTTCTTACCCACAGTCTGACTTTTATGGGCGAGCGTCGTATTATGTTCTTGTAACGACGTAAGCGAGCCTTCTGAAGGATTTCATTGGAACATTACATTTTATAACATTGAGGCAGATTTCGCAGATGCATTTTAAAAAGTCAGAGTCGATATTTTTAACAACATCTGCTGCAACGACCGAGGCATCGTTGATAGATTTTTATTAATTCACGGTATTTCTTTAGCCTATTCATCATTCTGGAATATACACGGTTTCAGGCTCGTTTGGAAATATATTCGTTCTTAGAAGCACCCTAAACGTGTTTCGCGGGTGAAGGTCACAAAGCAAATATCCATAACTTTGCTTTGTGACCTCTTTATAAACCTCCAAAAACTCCTTACGCTGACTCGGGAACATTTGACTGGCTAATACCCCAATTTGTGACACATCTCTACGTTGTGCGAATAAGACTAGATATTGCGTATTTAACGATACATCGCGCATGTATCTATTTTGAAAAATAGATTCTGATTGATGAAGAACACGCTTATGTTAAGGTGGTGGGAGAATACTGTAAATGTCTCGGCAAACGTTTTATCCATCTCCAACATGAGGTCGTCAATTACGATGACTGTATGTTCATTTCCTTTACGAATTAACGTCATAGACCCTTGTGGAACAAAACATCGTCTGGTACTCGTTGAACACTGATTGGTATGTCGAATAGCACCATATAACTTTATGCACAAATTTTGAGAACATTTCACCCTTTTCTTTAATAATTTTAAGCATAAACACCGTTTTACCACATCCTGTAGGTCCAGATATAATACATGTGGATGGGCTCGTGAATCTGAATTTTTCTACAGCATCCATTTCTAACACGTCACACCCCTAAGTGACTCATTTACAGAATATCACAAATAACGAGTTCTGCTCCTTATATTTTGTTTTCTTCTTCACAGAACCGTGAATGCGACGATGTACAGCCCCCATCATCGACATCACGGACGAAGCCATTGACCGTGCATCTACAGGCCATACCCTCGATGAACCCTCACGGCTTAGCACGCTCAAGCGGCGACACGCTGAAGAGTCCTCCACGTCAGGTATAAAGCGCGCGAAATACGCGCCGGTTGTTGAAATCCGCGGTACAACCCCAGCCCTCAACATCTTACGCTACCAACCCTACATCAGCTTCTTCAGCCCCTTGTACATCCTCCACAGCCCCCACCCGTTCTGTAAAGTCTGTTGTAATAGACCCCCAGCCCTCAACGTCTTACGCGGCCAACCCCACATCATCCAATATAGGCGCTGGTCCATCCTCCTCAGCGGTGACTCGTTCTGGTGAGGATGCTATAAAGTTTGAGTTGGTGCGCTCTGAAACCCCGACCCCACCCTTGACTAGAAATCGGTATAGAGTCAGGGTTGACCCTAGAGCCGGTTATAGTAGTGGAATTGAGCGCAGGCTACGTCGCGTTGTAGAGCGCATTGTAGTGTTTGCCCTTCAAAACCGCGACAAGCATGAAGTCAGGATGAGTCTGTCATTCGGATTCGGCTCAGATGACGATGATGATTTTTGAGTAGTCATACCATTTAGACATTTGGCGGATGAGGATATAAACGTCGATCGTGGTTGCGGCTTTATAGCAGTAGTCTTAGTTCGCATGTTTACTGTACAAAATATACGGACCCAAAAAATTTGGTTGCTTACGATCGTGGAGCGTACCGTAAACTAGCTGTCGACTGTGATCTTGAATTTGACTGTAATATGGGCCCTGAAGAGCTGAGAAGGGTAGAACCGGAAATGAATGTCCGTATACAAGAACCCCTACTTATTTTAGGCCTGTCAGGGACAACGTATCTCCCCATCCTTAATATAAGGTGGCTTTACGCAAGTTATGATAAAAGTCGAAAATATGGGCGACATCATGATTTGTGTAAGGGGTGTCTCGAGTTTGCAGATGATATAGTGAAACATTGTATAGATTGTCACATGTGTGAACAGTGTAAAAGCCCCAAATGTGAAAGCCGTGTGGTTGAAGCTGAGAAGAGGGATGATTGTAATGTGTGTAGACGTGCATTTTTCAATAATAACTGTTTTGAGCTCAATAAATCAATTGGCACGTGCAGGAAAATGAGAATCTGTGAGTGGTATGTTTCACATGTTGGGTAATTGGGGTAAGTTTGAGCATAAATGTGACGAGATTCACTGTTCTACATGCCATATGAAATATAAGGCGGATGGCGTAAAGTATGTATGTTATATGAAGTACGCAAAGCCTAAAAACAGCCCTTGTATAACTGTATATTACGAAATAGAAACATACACGAACGCCGAAACCAGAGTTAATTCCACATTTACTTGTGAGCCAGACTATCTGCGACGAGTGTATGGAGATCGAGTGTGATGAATGTCACAAATGTGGTAAACGGACAAACGTTTTTAAAACGAATGTCCACGATAGCCCTGTGAAACTATCAGGTCATCCCATAAGTAATGTCGTTTTTCAGATCGGAATTTGAAGGACAAAAAAAACTCAACTGAAACTTTTTAATCTAGTATATATTTTCCATCGGTATCAATGACACTCTGCCAATGTCCTGCAAACTTTTCAATGCCATGTTTATAAAATTCAGGCGGTTTTGAGGCAAAAAACGTAAAAAGACTGGTGTGCAGGTCATCTAAAGAAGTATACTGTTTCTCGTCAAGATAGTTTTGCAGACTCCTGAAGAGATGATAATCTGAAGGCGCAAGGTCTGGAGAATATGGAGGATGTGGAAGTTTTTCCCACCCAAGCTCCTCAATTTTTGCAGAAGTGATCCGAGCGGTATGAAGACGTGCGTTGTCGTGGTGGAACACGATTCCTTTCCGATTAACCAAAGAAGGTCTCTTTTCTTTTAGTGCAGTGTTCAATCGATCCATTTGTTCAGAGTAGACTTGAGCGATAATTGTTTGGTTGTGTGGTAAGATTTCAAAGTGTATTACACCACCTTTATCCCACCAAACACTAAGCAACACCTTCCGAGGGTGAAGATTTGGTTTTGGCTGTGGTGTCGCTGGTTCTCCAGCACAAACCCACTGTCGACGGCGCTTAACATTCTGGTACAGTATCCACTTTTCATCACCAGTCACTAAACGGTGCAAAAACGGATCTTGGAGTTCACGGGAATGAAGAGCTGTGCTAATGTTTACCTGCACCCTCAGATTGTTGACCGACAATTCATGTGGCACCCATTTTCCAAACTTAGGCACTTTCCCGAGTTGTTGCAAATGTCGAAGGATGATGGACGGGGATGAATTGAGTTCTGGGTCAATTCTTCGACAGTTGTTGAACAGTCTTCTTCAAGTGCGGCTAACAGCAGGTTATCATCAAACTCAGCAGGGCGTCCAGAGCGTGCTGCATCTGTCAAACAGCAGTTACCATTCCTAAACTTTTGAAACCATCTTTGACAATTCCTCACATGCAGAATATTGTTGCCATAAACGTCCTGAATGTTTCGCGTTCCTTCAGTAGCACTGTTCCCTTTTTTGAACTCGTAAAGCATTATATGCCTGATATGCTCTTCTGATACCGCCATGTTGATGAGGGGTTAACATAAAGCAAAACACACGTCTTCACTGGTTAAGGTCTGTAAAGTATGTAGCGAAACACGATAGATCTCTTAGATATATCCTTAGGAAAATTTATGCTTAAACCGAGTAGGACTAGTTTAAACTTAATCTATCGTAAAAACGACATTACTTATGGGATGACCTGATATTTGTTTCCTATATTGTCAAGTTAGCCGACAAGTTCAAAAAAATGACTGTGTATATTCTTGCCCATAACGGCAAAATTTGACACACAGTTCCTTTATAAGGAGCTGCTCGAGCACGAGTCCTCTGAGATATTTGCAGGTGATCCCTTGAAAAGAGGAAAGAAACTTATACAGATGCAAATAAGAGGTAATGTGCAATTTAAAGATACTTTATTATTCACGCCTTTAAAATTAGCAAAGTTACCCAAGATTATGGGGGTAGCAGCTGAAGTATCAAAAGGGTATTTCCCTTACACTTTCCTCACTAGTGAGACTTTAAATTACGTGGGGCTACCTCCACCCAATCATTATTTTAACTATGGTTGTATGAGTGCAGATGAACGTGAAAACTTTGATCGATACTACAGCAGTTTTAGTAAACGTAATCCTTATAATATAACTGATGGATGTGAGCGTTATTGCGTGAATGATGTACGAGTGCTTAGAGTATGTTTCCAGGCCTTTAGAAGAATGTACATAGGCCGTTTCAAATGCGATCCGCTGCAAGTCGCAACCACCATCGCGTCACTATGCTTTACGGTGTTCAAGAACAACTTCATGCCTAAAGCCACCTTAGGCATTATTCACGGAAACAACCACCGCAGTTTCGGACACAAGGCTATTTACTGGCTCATACACCTACAGCAACAGACAGGTGTATACATAAAGTACGCCCGCAACACGTGTGAAGTACTCATTAAGATTAATGGTCCTGTTTTTGGGTTGATGGGCTAAGTGAAAACCGTGTCACTGGTGTGAAGACTGTGTACTCCTTTAACGGATGCTGGTGGCATGGATGCCCCCGTTCTGAGAGCGGAATCGCCGGAGATATCCACGGTAGATCTCCTGCCGACTGTCTTGCATGGACCCGCACCCGTGATCAACTTATAGGGTCCCACTTCACTCACAAAGTCTTGTGGGAGCATGAATATGATGCACGGATGGAGACAGACCAGGTGTACCGTGAGGAAATAAACACGATCAAGCGTTCAATGGTACTGTATCCTCTCAAATGCGGTGATAGCTTGTTCGGTGGGCGTACAAATCCCTTCAAGCTATACTTTCCACCTACGGAGGGTGTGAAACTTCACTACTACGACTTCTGTTCTTTATACCCATACGTGACGAAGAACAACCCGTACCCCGTGGGTGCTCGTGAGAAAGTGGTGGGACCTAGCCTGCTCTCCATCAATGAATTTTCAAGAAATTTGAATGATCGCTACTTTGGACTCTCTTTCGTGGACGTGCTCCCCCCTCGCGATTTATGGATGCCGATCTTACCCGTCGTCATTGACCACAAGCTCATGTTTCCCCTGTGTGTGTAGTGAGTGTGTCGAAAAGAATAACGGTAATTGTAGCCATATACCCCACCAGCCTAAGATCAGAGGCGTATATACAAGTCCTGAGCTGGCCCTAGCCTTACGCCATGGGTATAGAATACTGACGATACATGAAGTGTGGAGGTTTCAGAAGCTACCCAACCTTTTTACACCGTATATAAACGCATTTTTGAAGGATAAGGTTGAGGCATCAGGGTATCCGCGAGGAGTTGACACCGAAGATGAAAAGTCTGCCTATATTCAACGTTACCGCGATCACGAAGGTATACAACTTGATCGTGCCCAAATTGCAAAGAATCCTGGCAAGCGCTTTAGTGCAAAGTTGTGTCTAAACAGACTATGGGGAAAATTTGCACAGAATACTGGCAAGGGGAACGTTCATTTGACACGAAGCTATAGCGAAGTCTGGGATTATACCAACGCCCTCGATAAAGAGGTCATGGAAATGGTGAATGTAGGTAATACTTACATAATAAAGTACAACTCTGAATTGGCCACAGATACCTCAAGGGTTACAAACATTCCTGTAGCCAGCTTCACAACAGCCTACGCCCGTATCAAACTCTGGGGTCTGTTGCATTTTCTTGGGCAGAGAGTCTTGTATGCCGATACAGATAGCGTGATATTCACAGCGAGGGAGGATGAATACATGCCTGCTACTGGTGAATTCCTCGGCGAGCTCACTGATGGGATCAAGGATGAGTATGTGGACAATGCATACGCCGATTCTTTTGTCTCAACAGGACCTAAAACTTATGGGGTACGAGTAAGGATAGGGAATGAAACGAAATATATCTTGAAGGCAAAGGGTATCACGCTTAACCAAGCGAATCGGCGGGTCGTTAACTTTGATTCACTGAAGGATCTAGTGTGTTTGGACGATGATGAGTGTAATCGGCCTCCCCAACTAATTGTAGGCACCCATAATTTTCGGCCGCAGAAGCTGGGGTGTGTGAAGGAACTTAGGGAAACGAAGGTGTGCCGTAACACCTATAGGAAACGTTACCAGTTACCTGGTACCTATGATACAATACCCTTTGGTTACCATAAACTTTGATGGGTCTATTGCTAGCTTATTCATCCCTCGTATTTGTAAATATATATGTATTGAGAACAATCTTTGATGTGCCTATTGTTAACTTATTTATTGCACGTATTTGTAAATATATACATGCTGATTATTTCGTTTATTAAATAAATCGTGCATCGACTTGTGTTTCACTTTGCGTGTGTGCGTTTGTACAGTAAAGTTAAGCCCCGCCCACTGTAAGACCGGGGACGTGATTCATCCCGTAGCCTGAGCAGGCCTCTGTCCCCGAGTTCTCAGTTGACCTCTGTATACCCTTGAGCTCAGACGTGTATTCTGTCACCTTTAATATCGCGTACTCAACATTTATGAAGTGGTATTCAGTAAAGGGCGTAGATGTAGTGGATACTGAAAAACTCCCTATCCCCGCCTCCTTTGACTCTTTTAAGGATGCACTGAATCGTGCGAAGGGTCAGGCTATTCAAATACTCTACGGATATTCTGGCGAGGGGAATGTAGGATTTCGCAGTACAGACGATGTACTGAAGTATGTTGTAGAACTAAGCTTTATAAAGGCACACGTGCACCGCGTGGTAGAAGAAACGGCACGCTCAGAAGCTAAACAACAGTTATGGGTAGTGAGCCTTGTGGATGAGTGGTGTGATAAACGGTATTATATCATGCTACACCATGTCGATTACTCATACCCTACGACTGAAAATGTGAACCTCGTTATCATGGACAATCTTAAGTATTTTTACCACTACATTAATATATATCATGATGAGGTTTGTAGCGAGGTTGTGGCTAAAGGGTTATGTGAGTTTTTAACAGATTTTAGAGATGAGTATCGCCTGTCAAATAAAAAGCCTAAATATGAACATATGTTTCTCTCTAACAGCGTCCCGCAGTGTGAAGATTTTTAGGAGAGATAAAACATTATAAAATGTGTTTAGCTCGTGAAATTTACCCTGAGGGAAACTGTCTGGTGCGTATTCGGGAGAGTGGTAGTGATAAAACATTAAAACCGAAATTAATTCTTGTATCGGAAAATTTCCCAAAACACCTACTCAGTATAATGGAGTACAACAATTCATGTTGGGTTAGCGCCGCACAGGTTTCATTAGATTATGGTGCGACTCGCACCTCACGGATCATAAGGGTTCGAGCAAAGCCATTCACGTATCAACAGGGTGAGTCACCCACCCATCGAACCGCCCCTGACTACCTGCGTGCCTCACGTGGTTCATAGGCTTCTCAGAGCTTGCTCCGAGTGGTTGTGCCGTAGTCATCTCGAGCTGTGTGAATACGATGGAACTCCCTTTGAGAAGCGTTCTCAACGCCTCGTACGACGTCTCCGTGACGAAGTCGTTGCGTGTGTTCAGGCGGGAAACCGGCACCATTAACTGTGTTCTTGAAACGAACAGTAGACCTGCGAGCAAACGCAACGTTATTTATTTAAATCTTGAGGAGATTCATAAAATCTTCGTGATAGTTGAGAGGTGAGCTGAGGATCGCTATAAAATACCAGCTGACGTAGGTATAATAAGAGAGGTGATTACTGAAGCCTCCTCATATACCGTTGTTAGTACATTGAGTGTAAATAACAATCAACCATGCGTTGATATACGACTGATGTGGAAGAACACTGCTGATAATGGTGTTCGTTCTTGTTTCTACACGAAACCGTTTCATCCTCGACAGAATGCTTGAGATCGTTGGATTCCGTAAGCTGAAGACTATATTAGACACACGTATCTCAGACATGATTTACTTTGACAAAATACTTGAATACGCTTACACCGCTCTGCTCGACGGATTTGTTGATTGTAGGAATGAGCAGGGACAGAACGGACTAGCTCTGGATGCGTATTTAAAAGGCTTAGACTCTTCGAAATATCCCGAGCTTTGGTACAAAACGCTTGAGAGGTACAGAGCTGAGCTCGCCTACACTGTTCACTCTGAAGAACTGTACTTCTATATAGTAGATAGCGGCCGTTACGACTTGGAAAATTATTTCAGTTGCTGCTATGCCGTGTGAAGAAGAGTTCACGATTGAAAAGTTCGGTACGTTAAGAAAAAACTCTCGATTGGAAAGGCATGATTATAAGCTTGTATTTAATTACATAGTTAACGATGACGTTTTTGCGCGTGCTTTTGATTGCGTTCTAGTGGCGCTTGAAGACAACTTACCTGCCGAGTGTAAAGTGGGTACAAAAATAGTGTTGAATGATATGAAAGCCATTTACATCGAATATAAACCGCCGTCTCAGTTAAGCGGCGAGGTGATGCTTGAGCGGTTTTACCACAGCATGCAGAGTAGTGCGGATGTTGATGTAGCATCAATCAGCATTGAATTTACCGTATTGTACCGTAGAACGTAAAGAAAATATATATTTTACTTTAATATTTTGCTAATACTACGTTTTCTACGAATATATATAATTAATATAAATATATATTTTTCTAATATTTGGTTAATACTATGTTTTGTACAATTATATATAATTATTATAACTATATTTTTCCTGTACTAATATTTGATAATACCGGGTGTCCGAGAATTATCTGTACAATTTTTGGCTGTTATTAAAAGTCAACCATGAAGTGTAGAAATTCCAGTGTTGTCCCATTTTACAGAGAATCTCATTAAGTTTTTTCTGATACTACGTTTTGACAAGTTTTTTAGAAATGTACGCGGGTGACAGACATTGATGATTTAAAAGCAAGAATCACAGCTGCTATTGAGCGAATTGATG
This sequence comes from Bathynomus jamesi, assembly GCA_023014485.1. Lineage (NCBI taxonomy): Eukaryota > Metazoa > Arthropoda > Malacostraca > Isopoda > Cirolanidae > Bathynomus > Bathynomus jamesi. Next base: position 1,571,995 of record JAJOZX010000030.1, read on the forward strand.
TGGATATGCTGCAGCGTACATGGCAACATTTGGAGTATCGATTGGATGTTTTGCGAATCACTAATGGTGCACATATCGAATGTTTGTAACAACGTTACTTTAATAAAAGAAACTTTTGAAAATACAGACTCTAAATAATCTTGTTTAAGAATTTTACGTGTGTTATCAAGAATTGTATTAAAAGACGAAATTGTACAGATAATGTTCGGACACACTGGAATTTCTAAAAAACTTGTCACAACTTGGTATCAGAAAAAACTTAATGAGATTCTCTGTAAAATGGGACAACACTGGAATTTCTACACTTCATGGTTGACTTTTAATAACAGCCAAACATTGTACAGATCATTCTTGGACACCCTGTATAACTTTTGATAATATAACTATATATTTTTTCTAATATTTGATTAATACTGTGCTTTGTATAATTATATATTTTCCATGTTTTGTACGACTATATATAATTAATATAAATATATATTTTTCTAATATTTGGTTAATACTGTGCTTTGCATGATTATATATTTTCCATGTTTTGTACGACTATATATAATTAATATAAATATATATTTTTCTAATATTTGGTTAATACTATGATTTGCATGATTATATCGGGTGTTCCATTTAAAACCGGCCCGCTGGAGTACTCCAGTGGTCCGGTTTTAAGTGGAACACCCGGTATATTCCCCGTTTTATTATTTGTTCATATATGTATCCTATTGTATATCCATTAATTAATAAACAGAGCGTTGTAATGGTGTTTTATTTATTCCTTGAACATGTTTATATCATTTTCTAAAAAGAGTAATTGAATAGATAAGTAACGAGGCTGACAGCTCAGCCAACTGTAACATAAGCTTATTTAAAATAAATAACGAATCTGGCAACTCAGCAGCAGCCAACTGTCTCAATAATAATTATATATATGGCGTTGTCTGGCAACTCAGCAGAGGACTGACTGAATAATATATAGAAGAAATAAATATTTACAGCTATCTAGCGCTATCTGGCAACTCTGCTAACTGGCTGATTAAGCCAACTGGCTGAATAGGGGCACTATAAGAGGCCGGGTGCTGGACGACGGAGCCGTATGCGTCCGACAGCTGTCGGATGAAGGATCTCTTCCTTTCTCTCTTCCTCTCTTGCTATCTCTTTCTGCTCCTTTGGTGGGTGAGGTAACCCTTTCCTCCCCAAGGAGGCTCCCTTAGGTTAGGCATGCCCGTTTGGGGGGTTCAGCTTTGGGGAGAACTCCGCCTCCAAGTTGCATACCCCTTGCAATCCCATTTTGGGGTTGGCAACAAAGGTTGGCACTCTCCTTTGGGGGCGGTTCAGCTTGGGGGAGAACTCCAGGTTGCATACCCCTTGCAGTCCCATTTTTGGGCTGGCAACAACGGGGTTGGGGGGTTGGCAACAAAGTGGGGTGGTGGTGCCTTGCAACAAAGGGGGGTGGGATGGCACTTTTGCAATATTATGCAATATGATAACCACTACACCATGGTCCTCATTCGATCAGAAGTCGTAATTCCTCTACATACGCGCAGAAACCAATGCCCCGAGGGGGGCACCTCCCGCATGCCGTATCTATATATACATTTCAACTGCAAAGAACACGCAGTATAAATAACGTAAAGAACGACGCTTGTATAGGAGAACATTCCGGGCAAGATGAGAAGAGAGAACGAACAAATGACTGAGACTGAGACGTTTGAATTTGTGTATTCAAAAAATGGTGGACATATTGAGCATGTTCTGTAAATAAAAACTTTTATTTTGCCTTTTTTTATTATTTTTATTATGATGCCGGATTTATGGGACACCCTGTATATATATATATATTATATATGTATATATACACACACATAGATATATATATATATATATATATATATATATATATATAATATATACACACACACGATTAAATAAATAAATATACATCAAAACACTTTATGTTCTACGGCGCAAAACGCTAAACTCACACGTAATCGAGTCTACATTCACATCGTTATTACTTTGCACTACACGGTAAAACCGTCCAAGCAACACTTCACCGTTTAAGTTATACGGATGCCTATACTCGACATAAATGGCTTTCATATCGTTCAATACTATTTTTGTGCCCACTTTACATTAGGTTGCAAATTATCTTTAAACACGGCTAGAATACAATCAAAAGCACGCACAAAGAGGTCATGGTTAACCACAACATCATTATTAAATACAAGTTTATAAACACTCCTTTCCAATCGAGGGTTTTTCTTAGTCCCGGGCTTTTCAATCGTGAACTCTTCTTCACTCTGCATAGCGGCAATTGAAATAATCTTCCAAATCGTAACGACAGATATTCATTATATATAGGTACAGCTCTTCAGGGTAAACAGTGTAGGCAAGCTCTGCCCTGTACCGCTCAGGTGCTTTGTACCAAAGTTCAGGATATTTCGAAGAATCTAAACCTTTTAAATATGCATCCAGCTCTAGACCATTCTCGCCTTGTTCATTCCTACATTCGATAAATTCATCGAGCAGAGCGGTGTATGCGTATTCAAGAACCGTGTCAAAATAAATCATATCCGTAACACGACCGTCTAATATAGGCTTCAGCTTTCGGAATCCGACGATTTCAAACATTCTGTCGAGGATGAAACGGTTTCGCGTAGGGAAAAGAACGTTATTATCAGATGCATTCTCCCACATCAGTCGTATATCAATGCATGGCTGTTCGTTATTTATACACAACGTGCAAACAACGGCATATGAGGGGGCGTCACTAATCTGGCCACTTCTTGTACCTACACCTGCAGGTATTTTATAACGGTCCTCTCCCCACTTCTCAATTATCACGAAGACTCTATTCATCTCCTCAACACTTAAATAAATAACATTACGTTTACCAGAGTTTGCTTGCCTGCAAATCGTTTCAATTACATAGTTAATGGTGTCGGTTTCACGCCTGAACATGCGCAAAGACTTCGTCACGGAGACATCGTACGAGGCGTTGAGAATGCTTCTCAAAGGAATTTTCATCGTATTCGCACGTCTGCTCGGTTCAAGCTCTGAGATGACTATGAACCACAGGTGGACGGATCGGCTCGACGGGCGGAGTGAGTCACGCTGATAAAACGTGTACGGGTTTGTTCGAACTCGTGGGCGGCTCGCTACGGGGGAGCGAGTAACACCATAAACTGCTGAAGCGTGTACAGGCTTGATCGAACAATTGTGCCCCTGGACAAACAGAATTTTCCGCTACATGAAGCAATACCTACTTTAATGTTTTATCACTCACCAGACGTTCATTTCCACAAATTAAAGATCTTCACAATCCGGTGCACTATTTGAGAGAAACATATGCCCATATTTATCCTTTTTGTTTAACGATACTCGTTTCTAAAGTCTGTTAAAAACTCACACAGCTCATTAGCCACAACTTCACTACAAACCTCGTCATGATATATATTAATATAGTGATAAAAATACTTATGATTCTCCATGATGACAAGATTTACATTCTCAGCCGTAGGGTACGAGTAGTCGGTATGATGTAACATGATATAATATCGCTTGTCATACCACTCATCAACAAGACTCACTATCCATAACCGTTGCTTATGTTCTGAAAGCGATGCTTCTTCTACTTCGCGGTATATGTCAGCGTTTATAAAGTTTAGGTCTACAACATACTTCAATACATCGCTTGTACTACGAAATCCTACAGTGCCCAGAATACCCGTAGAGTATTCGAAAATCTTGGTCCTTCGCACGACTCAATGTAGCCTTAAAAGTATTAAAGTATGGGGGAATAGGGAGTTTTTCAATATCTACCACATCTTGGCACTTTGCCGAATACCACTTCATAAACGTTGAACACGCAATATTAAAGGGAGCCATTACTATTTTTCTTCTACGCTGGAGAATACATGTCTGAGCTCATGGGTATGCAGAGGTCAACTGAGCACGCAGGGATAGAGGTATGCTGAGGTAGTAGCAGGAGTCACTTTGCCATCTTACACACACACCCACGCACACAAAGGAGAAAATGAAACCTTAATTGAAACAAATATACGTGATAAATAAACATATCAATACACATATATATAAATACAATGAAGGATTAAGTAGCCAAAGGGTACGGTATCTTAGGTACCAGGCACCTGGTAACGCTTCCTATAGGTGTTACAGCATACCTTCGTGCCCCTAAGTTCCTTCACACACCCCAGTTTCTGCCACCAAAAATTGTGCGTCCCCACAGTCAGTTGGAGTAGCTGGCCACCCTCATCTTCCAAGCACACTAGATCCTTCAACGAGTCAATGTTAACGACTCGACGGTTCGCATGGATAAGCGTGATACCATTAGCCTTCGCGATATACTTCATATCATCCCCTACCCTCACCCATACCCAATAGAATTTTGGCCCTGTTGACACAAACGAATCTGCATATGCACCATCACCATACTCATCCTTGATCTCGTCAGTTAAGTCTCCGAGGAATTACCCAATAGCGGGCATGTAATCACCTTCCCTCGCTGTGACTATCAAACTATCTATTTCAGCGTACAGCACCGTCCGTCCAAGAGAGTGCAATAGGCCACGAAGTTTGATGCGGGCCTAGGCCGTTGTGAAACTGGCTACAGGTATGTTTGTAACCCGTGAGGTATCTGTGGCCAGTGCGGTAATGTTGTACTTTATTATATAAGTATTACCTACATTCACGATCTCCATAACCTCTTTATCGGGAGCATTGGCACAATCCCAGACTTCACTATGACTTTGTCCCAAATGGACATTCCCTTTGACCAGTATTCTGTGCAAATTTCTCCCAAAGACTGTTTAGGCACAACTTTGCACTAAAGCGCTTGCCAGGATTCTTAACAATTTGTGATCGGTCAAGCTGTATACCTTCATGGCACGGTAACGCTGAATATATGCCGTTTTTTTCATCTTCGGTATCAACCTCTCGCGGATATCCTGATGCTTTGTCCTTATCCTTCAAAAAAGCGTTTATATATGGTGTGAAAAGGTTGGGTAGTTTCTGAAACTTCCACACCTCACGTATCCTCAATATTCTATACCCATGGTGAACGGCTAGGGCTAGCTCAGCACTTGTATATACACCTCTGATCTTAAGCTGGTGGGTTGTATGGTCACAATCACCGTTGTTCTCTTCTGCGCACTTCCCGCATAGGTGAAACATGAGCTTGTGATCTATAACAATGGGTAAGATCGGCATCCATAAATCGCGAGGGGGAAGCACGTCTATGAAAGAGAGTCCAAACTAGCGCTCATTCAAGTTAGATGAAACCTCCTCGATGGTTGGTATGGTGGGACCCACCATTTTTTCAGGCGCACCTACAGGGTACGGATTGTTCTTCATCAGTTTGGGGTATAAAGAGCAGAAGTCGTAGTAGTGGAGTTTCTCTCCCTCCGTAGGCGAAAAATATAGCTTGAATGGGTTTGTGCGCCCTCCAAACAAGCTGTCACCGCATTTGAGGGGTTCCAATACCATTGAACGTTTGATGGCCCTTATTTCTTCACGGAATTGTGCATCTGTTTCCAGCCGTGCATCATACTCATGCTCCCACACGATTGTGTGAGTGAACTGGGAGCCTATAAGTTGATCGCGGTTACGGGTCCTTGCAAGGCTGTCGGCGGGGAATCTTCCATAAAGGTCCCCTGTGACGGCACATTCAGCGCGCGGGCATCCATGCCACCAGCAGCCGTTAAAGGAATACACAGTCTCCTCACCAGTGGCTGGATCTTCACTTAAACCGTCACCCAAATAACACGACCAGTGACCTTAATGGGTACTTCACCCGTGTTGCGGGCATGTTTTATGTATGCCCCGGTCTTTTGTTGTAGGTGTATGAGCCAGTAAATAGCCTTGTGCCCATAACTGCGGGGGTTGTTTCTGTGAATGATTGCTAAGGTGTCTTTAGACATGAAGTTATTCTTGAATACTGTAAAACATAATGAGGCGATCGTGGTCGTGACTTGCAGCGGATCGCATTTGAAACGGGTTATGTACATCCTTTTCAAGGCTTGAAAGCATACTCTAAGTACACGTACGTCATTCACGCAATAACGTTTACATTCATTAGCTATACTGTATGGATTAGCTTCATTAAAACTGTTGTAGTAGCGGTCAAAATCTTCACGCTCTCTATCACTCATGTTGGTGTAGTTAAAATAATGTTTGGGCGGAGGTAGTCCTACGTAATTCAAAGTTTCGTTAGTGACGGCACTAGTTAGTGACGGCACATTCAGCGCGCGGGCATCCATGCCACCAGCTGCCGTTAAAGGAATACACAGTCTCTTCACTAGTGGCTGGATCTTCACTTAAACCGTACGTCATTCACGCAATGACGTTCACATTCATCAGCTCTATTTTATGGATTAGCTTCATTAAAACTGTTGTAGTAGCGGTCAAAATCTTCACGCTCACTATCAGTCATGTTGGTGTAGTTAAAATAATGTTTGGGCGGAGGTAGTCTTACGAAATTCAAAGTTTCGTTAGTGAGGAATGTGTAAGGGAAATACCTTTTGAAACTTCAGCGGCTAAGCCCATGACCTTGGGCAGCTTTGCTAATTTACAATGTGTGAACAGTAGGGTGTCTTTAAACTGTACATTACCTCTTATCTTCATCTGTATTAGTTTCTTGCCTCTTTTCAAGGGATCACCTGTAAATATCGCAGACGACTCATGTTCAAGCAGCTCTTTATAAAGGAATTGTGTGTCAAATTTCGCCCCGTTATGGGCAAGAATATACAGTCATTTTTTAGAACTTGTCCGCAAATTTGACAATATAGGATACAGAGTTTCACAGGGCTGTCGTTTGCATTCGTTTTAAAAACGTTCGTCCGTTTTCCAGATTTGTGGCATTCATCACACTCGAACTCTATGCACTCATCACAGATAGTCTGACTTATGAGTAAATGTGGAAAGACCTCTTTAGTTTCAGCGTTCGTGTAAGTTTCTATATCATAATACACGGTTGTGCAAGGGCTATTTTTAGGTTTAGCATCTTTCATATAAAATACATACTTCACTCCATCCGCCTTATATTTTTCATGACATGTTGAACAGTGAATTTCATCGCATTTATGTTTGAAATTTCCCCAATTATCCATCATGTGAAACATACCGCACTTACAAATCCTAATTTTTCTGCAAGTGCCATTCGATTTATGGAGCTCAAAGCATTTATTATTGAAAAAAGTACGTCTACACACATTACATTCCCTCTTCTCGATTTCAACTACATGACTTTCACATTTGGGGCTTCTACACTGCTCACATACCATGTAGCAATCCCTACAATGTTTCACCATATCATCAGCAAACTCGAGACAACCCTTACACAAATCATGATGCCTTCCATATTTGGACTTTTATAATAACTGGCGTAGAGAGCCTTTATGTTACGAATGGGGAGATACGATGTTGCTGCCAATCCTAAAATAAGTAGAGGTCTTGTACAATCTCTCACGCTGCTTTCTAAAACATACGGGGTGTCAGGAAATGATTGCCCCCCTGTAGAGCAAAAACTAGAAGAGATAGATAAAAACCGGCGAGACCACTTGAAAGAGCGTTAAAATCTGAATAAAAACCATTATATTCTATTCCTGTGATTTTAATTCTTACCATTTTTTTCCCCACAGAAAACATGGCATCATCTATTTTGAACGATTTAGAGAAAAAGCGAGTTCTTGACCGCATTCGAGCTGTCACATTTCGTGAAGCAAAGGAAGCTGGTGCAACTTTCATAACTCGACACTGGGTGGCTGAGAGATTAAAAAGATCAGAAGACTTTGTCAAAAGGAATTGGAATAAGAATCCTGAAGATTGTGAAACAGAATTTCGAGGAGGAAGACCGGAGAAATTATCTCAAGAATCGAAAGACATTGTGCTTGCTGCATCACGGCGCCGAAAGAAGAGCTGCTCTGAGGTAGCGAAAGAGATACTTATCCTTCGTGGTAAGATAGTCAATCGGCAACTTGTGCATCAATTTCGAGTTCGCCAAGGCTTGAGTGCTTGGCATGAAATAGCTAAGGCACGGAAGAGTGATCTTAATATTGAAGATCGGCTATGGTTTTGTGATTATCTTGAGGAATGGACGGAAGACGATTTCCTTCACTTGGTTGTCAGCGATGAATTCTTCGTTTATATCTCCAGAAAACCAAATTTTCAGAATGATCGGGTTTGGGCAACAACTCCTGATGAAGTCCCAGACGACCAGAAGTATCGAAAAATAGTAAAAAATCCAGCATGTGTGAGTGTTTTCATTATGTTCTCTATTCGGAAGCTCATCTGGGTTATCAAACCAAGAGGAACCAGTTGGGATGGGCCTTATTTTCGAAATGTAATTTTAGCCCAACATGTAATTCCGTTTTTGAAAGACCCCGAGTGTGTTTTGAATGTTGAACAGGCAACCTTTCTTCACGACAAAGCCCCCTGTATGAAAGCACTTGCGACTCAACAACTGCTTAAGGAAAATAACATTGATTTTTTCGGAAATAATGAATGGCCTGGCAATTCTCCCGATCTTAATGTCTGTGAACATGTCGGATCCATCATGAAGGATCGGGTGGAGTCCTTAATGCTGGAACCCATTCAGAATCGGTATTCAACAGAAATTATGACTGCAAAGATCAACGAAGTCCTTGAAGAAATGAGTCATGATACCGATCTCTTTGAGACACTTCTGGGATCATACCCCCGTCGATTAATGGCCGTCAGAGCTGCAAATGGGGGCAACACCCGATATTAAAACAAGTGTTTTTTATTCAAAATTAAACGCTCTTTCGCGTGGTTTTGTCTGTTTTTTTCTATTCCTTTCAGTTTCTTCTGTACAGGGGGGGCAATCATTTCCTGACACCCTTTACACAGTCCTACGACGATCATCCATTCCAAATACGACTAAACGTGCATTCATTTCCTGCTCGGCCCTTCTCAGTACTTCAGGACCATATTACACTCAAACTCAAGCTTACAATCTGAACCCAGTTTACGGGCACGCTGCACAACCATGGGCAACCAAATTTTTTGCGTCCAAGTATTTAGCACAGTGAACGTATGAGCTAAAATTGTTGCTATAAAACCACAACCACGGTCAACGTTTAAATGCTTTCTGTAAATAACCGGAGAATTGAAATTAAGAGTATACGGTGTGGCACTATGACCCGCAACCCGGAATACTCTGTCAATGTCTACCATGAAGTTTTCCATATTGAAGGATGCACCACTTTGAGAAGTTTGCATTATACGCCACAAGATATATTCTATATCTACATCCGCCAAACGTCTGAACGGTATTACCACCCAAAAATCTTACCCCTCATCTGACCTGAACCTGAAGGACAACCTCGTCCGGACTTCACGTTCGTCGTGGTTCTGAAGGGCAAACTCCACAGTACGTTCAACTACGCGCCGCAGTCCGTTAGTATACAAGGACCCAGGGTCAACCCTGACCACGTACCGATTTCTAGTCAGGGCAGGGGTGGGGAGTGCGCACCAACTCGAATGTTATACCATCCTCCACAGTATGTGAAGTTGTTGTGGAGGAAGTACCCGGAACTGAACAATGGGGTATATTTGAGGAACGTACTACTGTGGGGGTTGTGTCGTAATACGTTGAGGGTTGGGGCTCTATTACTGGGGGTCTAAAAATCGGAGCAATCGTGGCACGCTTTATACCTGACGTGGAGGGCTCTTCATCATGCTTCCGCTTTGAACTGTCGTATGCTACAGGTGTCGCTAGTCAGGGTTCATCAGCGGGGAAGGGGTCTGTAGCTACACAGTCATCGGGTTCGTCTGTGATGTCGATGATGGGGGGCTGTACATCATTGTCATTCACGGTTCTGTGGAAGAAGAAAAACAAAATATAAGGAACAGTACTCAAAATTTTTAATATTTTGTAAATGACCCACTTAGGGGTGTGACGTGTTAGAGATGGAATCTGAAGAAAAATTCAGGTTCATAAGCCCCTCCACATGTAATATATGTGGCACTACAGGATGTGGAAAAACTGTATTTATGCTTAAAATCATTAAAGATAAGGGGGAGATGATCTCAAAATTTGTGCATAAAGTAATATGGTGCTATTCGACGTATCAGTCAGTGTTCAACGAGTACCAAGATGAAATTTTGTTCCATAAGGGTGTATATGACGTTAATTCGTTAAAAGGTAATGAGCATACAGTTATTGTAATTGACGATCTCATGTTGGAAATGGATAAAACGTTTGCCGAGACATTTACAGTGTTCTCCCACCATCTTAACATAAGCGTATTCTTCATCAACTACAATCTATTTTTCAAAAATAGATATATGCGCGATGTGTCGCTAAATACACAATATCTAGTCATATTCGCACAACGTAGAGCTGTGTCACAAATTGGAGTATTAGCCAATCAAATGTTCCCGAATCAACGTAAGGAGTTTTTGGAGGTTTACAAAGAAGCCACAAGCCAGCGTTATGGATATTTGCTTTGTGACCTTCACCCGCGAAACATGTTTAGGGTGCTTCTAAGAACGAATATATTCCCAAGCGAACCTCAAACGGTATATATTCCAGAATGACAAGTAGGCTGAAGAAATATCGTGAATTAATAAAAATCTATCAACGATTGCCCCGGGCACTCTCTTAATGTTATAAAATGTAATGTGCCAATGAAACTCTCTCAGAAGGCTCGCTTACGTCGTTACAAGAACACAATACGAGAGCTCGCTCATAAAAGTCAAACTGTGGGTAAGAAAAAGCGAATTATTGTACAAACAGGAGGATCATTCCTACCCATCTTATTTTCAGTTTTGGGTCCTTTACTAACTAGATTAATATAATGAAGAAGGTGGTTGTGATTCCGAACTAGGTGTATGCTTCATTGCAAAGTTCAAAGATTCCAGACATGGCTCTAGAACCCCGTAAAAGTAGGCTTAAAAGAATGGAAAGCGAGTTGCTAGCCCTATTAAACAATGAAAAGTCACCTGATGAGAAAAGGATCTTGTACCAAGAGACTTTGCAGAAATTTCTCCATGAGTACGTAGATTATAAGAATCCGACAGAGCTCCCCTTCGTTATTAGGCAGCGTGAGTAGCGCTGAGCATGGCGATACAGGACCTGGGCCCGACATTAGAGATGCCCAACCAAAGAACAACGGGACCCAACACATCGAACATGTGTTAAAAAACAGTCTCCTACATACATTGAGGAATAAAGTCTTAAGTCTTTATAATCTATTGAGTGAGAACCCCATCATACAGTGGACCAATACAGGCGAGGTCATTAGGAAGAAGGGGTTGCCATCACGTGGCGCTAAACGTAAAAGGAAATCAAAAGAGAAGTGCTCTTAGCGTATGAAACCTATAGCTGATCATTTTTTTAACTGATATAAGCTGAGGACACTACTCTCACGAACCATAGGCTGATTAATAGTTGTCGAGAGAGGTGGCACTATTTCTGACTCGACATGGCGCGTTTCATCCATCCGTGTAGTTCACAATGCTGTAAATCTGAACTGTCCCTCTTTGATATGCCCCCCAATCAGGTCTCTATTGAGCATAGTGACTTTATTAAAATTATCCCATTAAACACAATTAGTTCGCCGAGTGCCACTATGAAATTCGTGATACCCAGCTCAGGCCCTTACTTTTTTGACCCGAGCTGCATGCACATGTACGCTAAACTGCGTTTAGCCCATTCTGATGGAACAGACTGCGATGATAGTTACTCTCCATACCCTGTAACCAACTTTTTACACTCCATATTCAGTCAGTGTGAAGTGTATTTAAATCAGGTTAACATCTCGGTAGGAACGGGGTATTATCACCTCCGAACCTATCTGGAAAATGTCCTCAACTTTTCAAAAGAAGCGAAGGACACCTTTTTAACCGCCGAGGGATATTACCATGCTAAAGATGAAAATGGTATAAAGGATAAATTTAAAAATTCTAAAAAAAAGATACGAATGTTTTGGACGTCTTCATACAGATTTCACATTCCAGGAGGAACTGCTTATGAACGTGGTGGATATGCAGTTGAAGCTTACTCGCACGATTCCTGAGATCTGCATAAACCTGGGGTCTGATCAAGAAGGGGCGCAAAACCCGTTGTGATTCACATAATGGAGGCGTATTTGCGGATACGTCTAGTGAAATTAAGTTCGCTAAAACAAATAGAAATTGAGAAAGACTTAATACACGCTACAGTAAAATACCCCGTTAACAGGGTACAGATCAAACTATACACGGTGCCCGCCGGGTTGGCGTCGAAGCAACTAGAAAACGTGGCTCTTGGAGTTCTACCTAAAAGGATATTAATTGGAATGCAGGACCACGCTTCGACAAATGGAAAATCTAAAAAGAGAGCCTTTAAATTCGAGAATTTCGGCCTTAAAAATATTACTCTGTACGTAAATAGCATCGCTTTGGGGGGGACTATGATTACGGATTACTCATCAGACGCTGTGTTCCCCCCCTGCGCAAGAGCTTATAGTAGTCTGGCTCATAATACAGGTGCCTGTGACGAGCTTGGGTTTGGTGTAACGCAGAAAGAATTTGTCGAAGAATTTAATTTTTTCATTTAATATTACGCCTGACTTGTCTGCTGTCGTAAATACGCAATTAAGTCCACAACAGAGTGGAAACATTTCAGTCAGATTGGAATTTGACAAGCCTATAGACGCGCCAATAAGTGTGCTAGTTTACCTCGAATCACAGGCAATAATAGAAGTTGATCGTTTCAGGAACGTGGTCACAGACTTTTAAAATGGACGCGAATACACTCCAGAGAGTAATGAAAAGTGACCGTTATACACGCTAAAAATTTATCGGTTTGCAAAGAATGAAATATTGAAGTTGCCAAATACGAGAAACTGGTACGGGATTATCGTTAACACCAACATTGAGGGGGGTGAGGGGATTCATTGGTTTGCAATCTATTTTAAAAATAGGGAAAGAATGTACTATTTTGACTCGCTCGGCGCTCAGCCCTGGAATGATTCTGTGGTTGTGCAGTTTATGGAACAGATACATATACCTGAGATTGTATGGAACCCGTATTGCCTTCAAGGATATTATAGTGACACGTGCGGGATGTACGCCCTCTCATTTCTCATGCACATATCACGTGGGAAGGGATTTATAAATTTTTAAAAATTATTCGATTTGTGAGAGACTGAAATGAACGATAAAAATGTATGCAGACAGATAATAAAAAGTTTCCCATATGTTAGCACCCGCTGTATTGTGTAAAGGGTATATCTATATTGTGTAAAGGCCTATGTATAGCCACTAAGACTTATTTAATGGACACTGGTTCCGCATTGTACATGTTTTCTACCATTTAATAAATTAAATGAAAATACAATGTGTTTTTTTCTTAACCTCAAAAATACTTACATTAGTTCCTCGATGACCTTCCACTCGCTGGATCGGATGTGAGCCAAAACCTCGACTTCTGTGTTCAGATCGCTGGTTTGGTTGTAGGGTAAAGCATCCATATCATTTATTCCCCTTTCATCAAAATGAAAAGTAGCTATAACACGATCAAGTTCCGAATCGGTCCTATAAAGTTAAGTAAAAATAAAGAGCTACAATAAGAGAAAATGCCACGAATTTTAAAAATTATAATCAGAAAGCAGGTAATTCTTAAAAATTTTGGTAATTTAAAAATCAATCTTACTGCGGTGCTGTCTTTAAATTATCGAGAAAAGTATTATTAAAGCGCCACCATATGTACGGGGCTCCAATAAACCTTAGCCCCCACGCACATGTCCTAAACTATTAGAGGTACAGTAAAACTAAACATACCTTACAAAAGAGAAATTAATCCTGCATTTAATGAGAAACAATTAAAACTTGGTGTTCCCGCCATTGGCTTCCAAGACAGCCTGAATTCGCTTTGGGTAGCTTGCCAAAAGTGACGTGAATAGATCTTGATGTTATGCAAATTTGCTAAAACAAATTGTATCCTTCGAAAATCGATTTGTTGCAGGTTCTTGAAACAAGAGACATTCAACCTTGTTTTTTATAACTGATCCAATTTGTTCACAGACGTTCGGGTCAGGAGAATTTCCTGGCCATTCTTCATTTCCAAAGAAATCGATCTCATGGTTCCGCAACAACTGTTGAGTGGCTAATGCCTTAAAGCAGGGGGCCTTATCTTGCAGAAGTGTGACCTGATCGACATCCATAACATTGTTTGGGTTTCTTAGAAAAGGAATGACATACTGGGATAGAATAATATCACGAAAATACTGTCCATCCAAACTCTGACCATTTGGCTGCAGCACCCACATGAGCTTCTTTGCAGTGAACAAAACAAACACACCAACACAGTTTGGACTTTTTAATAATTCGCGATAATGTTCATTCTCATCGATTTCATCTGGTGTTGTGGCCCACACTCGATCATTTTGGTAGTTAGGCCGACGTGTTACGTAAACAAAAAATTCATCGGAGACAGCTAAATGCATGAAATCATCCACATCTCAGTCTTCAAGATAAAGGGCAAACCACATTCTGTCATCGATGTTAAGTTGAGTTTTTCTTGGCTTTGGAAGTTCATGCCAAGGCTTTAAACCTTGCCTATGACGGTACAGTCGAATGATCTCACCACTAACGATCTTTGCTCTTAACACTTCGATCTCTCTAGAAAGTTTAGCACAGCTGTTTTTCCCCTTACGCGTACCGCTTTCAATGATGTCCTTTGTTTCCTGAGAGAGTGGCAAATTTGGGCGTCCAGATTTGGTTGTATCCATTTCACATTCATCCAAAGTTTTATTTCAATTTCTTTTGACGAAGTCCTCACTTCTTCGCAACTTTTTGGCAACCCATGAACGTGTTATAAAGGTGGCTCCAGCATCACGAGCTTCCCGAAATGTTATTGCTCGTATGCGATCTATCACACGTTGCCTCTCCGAATCACCAATTAATTGAGAAGCCATTATATTATCACTTTATCAGCTAGAGTAATTTTAATACCTGCAATAAATAATTTTATATATTTTTATAATCACTAAAAACTATTTCGATATAAGTAAACATGTAAGCTGCAAATGGGGGGACTAAGGTTTATTGGAACCCCTTATATATATATATATATATATATATATATATATATACAGGGCGTCCCAAAAAAATGTATACACACTTTAACAGCTGATAGCTCAATTGATGTTTCTTTCTTTCCAAGTTAAACCCATTAGAATTAATAATGGCAGTCATACTAAGCTTTGAACAAAGGAAATTCATTCTAAAATGCTACTGGAAGTGTGAAAACGCAGTTGAAGTGCAAAGACAGTTTAGGAGGGAGTTTCAAACAGATCCACCAACGCGACTTACCATCACTCGAATTAGAGATAAGTTTGAAGCCGATGGAACTGTTCAGAATGTCCACAAGAAGCGTTCCGGAAGACCACGGACATCGACAAGCCCCACAAAGCAAGAAAGAGTACTGGAAACGTATCACCAAAGTCCAAGAAAATCTGTGCGGCAAGCGAGTCGTGAGGTAGGAATTTCAGAATCGTCTGTCCAACGCATTTTGAAGCGCTGTCAATGAAAAAGTTACATTCCAAGATTAGTCCATGCTATTAATGAAGATGATCCGGACCGAAGAGTGGAGTATTGCGAGTGGTACTTGGCACGATGTGGATGTGGATTGGACGAAGGGGTTTCGTAGAATACCCTCCGCGTTCACCAGACCTCACACCACTAGACTTTTTTTATGGGGATACTTAAAAGACAAAGTCTACGCTATAAAACCTGCAACAGTCGCTGAATTGAGAGCAGCCATTGAACGAGAATGCACACAAATACCAAACGAAATGTTTCGTGATGTTTGCGATTCCATTGCTTCGCGTTATCAGCAGTGCCTGGACCAGAACGGACGTCAGTTTGAAAACAGGCGTTGACAAAACAATTAAATAATGTCTGTAGATTCTATTACATTTTGAAAATGAAATGTATTTTAATAAACACTGCCTTTATAATTATTTAAAGTGTGTATACATTTTTTTGGGACGCCCTGTATATATATATAATATATATATTATATATATATATATATCAGGTCATCCCATAAGTAATGTCGTTGTTTACGATAGATTAAGTTTAAACTTGTCCTACTCGGTTTAAGCATAAATTTTCCGAAGGTTATATGTAAGAGGAGATCTATCGTGTTTCGATACATAATTTACAGACCTTGACCAGTGAAGACGTGTGGTTTGCTTTATGTGAACCGCTCATAAACATGGAGGTATCAGAAGAGCATATCAGGCATATAATGCTTTACGAGTTCAAAAAAGGGAATAGTGCTACTGAAGCAACGCGAAACATTCAGGACGTTTATGGCAACGATATTCTGCATGTGAGGAAATGTCAAAGATGGTTTCAAAAGTTGAGGAATGGTGACTGCTGTTTGACAGATGCAGCACGCTCTGGACGCCCTGCTGAGTTTGATGATGACCTGCTGTTAGCCGCACTTGAAGAAGACTGTTCAACAACTGTTGAAGAATTGGCCCAGAAACTCAATTCATCCCCGGCCACCATCCATCGACATTTGCAACAACTCGGGAAAGTGCCTAAGTTAGGAAAATGGGTGCTACATGAATTGTCGGTCGACAATCTAAGGGCGCGGGTAAACAATAGCACAGCTCTTCATTCCCATGAACTCCAAGATCCGTTTTTGCACCGTTTAGTGAGTGGTGATGAAAAGTGGATACTGTACCAGAATGTTAAGCGCCGCGACAGTGGGTTTGTGCCGGAGAACCAGCGACACGACAGCTTAAACCAAATTTTCACCCTCGGAAGGTGTTGCCTAGTGTTTGGTGGGATGAAGGTGGTGTAATACACTTTGAAACCTTACCACACAACCAAAAATCACCGCTCAAGTCTACTGTCAACAACTGGATCGATTGAACACTGCACTGAAAGAAAAGAGACCTTCTTTGGTTAATCGGAAAGGAATCGTGTTCCACCACGACAACGCACGCCCTCATACCGCTCGGATCACTTCTACAAAAATGGAGGAGTTTGGGTGGGAAAAACTTCCACATCCTCCATATTCTCCAGACCTTGCGCCTTCAGATTATCATCTCTTCAGGAGTCTGCAAAACTATCTTGACGAGAAACAGTATACTTCTTTAGATGACCTGCACACCAGTCTTTGTACGTCTTTTGCCTCCAAACCGCCTGAATTTTATAAACATGGCATTGAAAAACTTGTAGGACGTTGGCAGAGTGTCATTAATTCCGATGGAAAATATATACTAGATTAAAAAGTTTCAATTGAGTTTTTTTTTTTGTCCTTCAAATTCCGGTCTAATAGACGACATTACTTATGGGATGACCTGATATATATATATATATATATATATGCCGAAATATCCAAGAAGGAAACAGACAATAACACTGGGGAACAAATTTTAACTTTTTTTTTGTTTCTTGGACGTGAACAGTTCGGTCTTATAGGATGTTTTCCGCTGATTCCGAATATAGCCGTAGAATTTCTCTATCACCCAAGGTTACTGATAAATTTGTATTTTAATATTTATTCAAAAAGTGTATAGAAGTTACTAAAAATACTTCATAAAAATTATATTAGTGGCAGATTGGCATTTAAAATATTCTTCTTAAAACTTCTTTGTCACTAATTTTCTCTTGTAATTTTCATTAGGAGCTTCTCGCATCAATGTCCAGCAGTAATCAGCTAACATTGCCGGATCCCACCTCCCTTGGTAGCGTTTCTCCATAGTAGCTATATCTTGGTGGAACCTTTCTCCATGCTCATCGCTTACGTCGCCGAGGTTTTCAGGGAAGAAATCTAAATGGGAGTGCAAGAAATTGATTTTTAGTGACATATTACATCCCAATAACCTATATGCTTCAATCATGTCCTGCACTATTTTTTCATAGTTAGAGGCTTTGATGTTCCCTAGAAAATTTGTGACAACATTCTTCATGGCCTCCCATGCCACTTTTTCTTTTCCTCTCAAGGCATCATCAAACTTTTGATCTTTCATGAGCTCTCTGATTTGGGGACCAACAAAGATCCCTTCTTTCATCTTTGCATCGCTAAGTCGTGAAAACTTTTTCTTCAAAAATTTGACTGCCTCATCTTCCTTGTTCATTGCTTTGACAAAATTTTTCATGATGCCAAGTTTGATGTGAAGTGGCGGTAAGTATATTTTCTTGGGGTCAACTAAGGGTTCATGAGACACATTCTTCAGTCCTGGGATACATTTTTGACGAAGTGGCCAATCCTTTACAAAATAATGCGAATCTCTGTCTCTGCTGTCCCATTCACAAAGGAAGCAGCAGAACTTCGTATAACCGAGCTGCATTCCCAGAAGAAGCGCGACGACTTTTAAATCCCCACATATATACCAACGAAACTGGTCATAATTAATCTGCTGAAGGATGAGTGTCATATTTTCGTAAGATTCCTTCATGTGGACAGCGTGCCATACAGGAATGGAAGGGTATTTATTTCCATTGTGAAGTAGTACAACCTTGAGGCTTAGCTTCGAAGAGTCAATAAATAAACGCCAATCTTCAGATTTGTGCTCATGACCGAGAGCTAACAGCAGTCCATTTACATTATTACAGTAGCATAAACCACCTGACGAGGAGAAATACTGCATCAGATCTTTTTGGCGAGTGCGGAACGCCGATATGCTTGTATCTTTTGCCAGCAAATTCCATTCACGTAACCTGGAGCCCAATAATTCCGCTTTCTTTTTCGGAAGGTCCAAATCTCTCACGAGATCATTCAGCATAACCTGCGTTATCATACGTGGTTTATTAGATTCAGTTTGCTGAAAGTCTCTATCTTTAGTGTCATCAATTTCCATTGGTTCAACTTCAGACTCTTCATCCAGTGTCCATGACTTTGGGGGAATTGGAATTGGGTTATCATCGTCATGTAGTACTGGTCTCATGGCAGATGCAAAATTTGGGTATTGAATTTTATGTTTATTTTTGGCAGAGAATCCTGAAACGTTAGTCATATAAAAATAGCAATCCGTTAGGTGATCCTTGGGCTCTCTCCGAATCATTGGTATGGCAAATGGCATAGATTTGCGGGTACCTTTAATCCAACCCCTAAGAGTGACGGCACAGGAAATGCATGAGATATGAGGTGCCCAGGATTTGTCTTGGTCGCCTACCTTACATCCAAAATAAAGTTCGTAAGCCTTCTTCACGAGTGGCGTCATCGTTTTCCTCTGTGCCATTATGGTTAGTTCTCCACATACGTAGCAAAATGTATCTCTGGGATTAATACAGTTTCGATTCATGCTGGCGGAAAATTATTAAAATCACGGAAAATTTTTTGGAATAAAAAAACAATTTTTTCTACGAGAAAAATTTTAAAATCTGTTTGTTTAAATAGCTATATTTTTTTAATGCAAAAAATACTATTAAATATAGTTAACCAGGAAAAAAATAAAATTAAATTAAATTAGTACTCTTAATTTTAACTAATATTTTGGGAAAACTCTGAGTAAATGGAAATATTATTTTCTCGAAAACTATGGGTGATACAAACATTCTGAAACCATATTTGGAATCAGCATCAACATTTCTATTAGAAACACCAAATAGTTTTCAAGAAACAAAAATTTTGTTCCCTAGTGTAATTAAAAACATAATTTGTTTAAATTTTTCGTTTTAGAAAAATTCAGAATTTATAAACGAGAAAGAATACACCATGGTTAGGTTAGGCTAGGTTAGGCTATATTATGAACGATAAAGAGTCCTGGGCCGATATATATATATATATAGGCTAGGTTAGGTTAGACTATATTATGTTCCGGTTAGGTTAATTGTGTTTGGTTAGGCTATATTATTTCCCGGCTAGGATATGATAGGTTGGTTATATTATGGCTGGTTAGGTTCAGTTGTGTTAGGTTAGGTTAGGTTATATTATAAACGAGAAGGTTAGTTTAGGTTATATTATTATAAACGAGATTGAATCCTGGGATTAATTTTTTCTTTGTAGAAAAACTCAAAATAAAAGGAAATTAGATTACTAATTATAAACGAGAAAGAATACACCATAGTTAGGTTAGGCTAGGTTAGGCTATATTATTATAAACGAGAATGTGTCCTGTGATTAATTTTTTTGTTGTAGAAAAACTCAGAATAAAAGGAAATTAGATTACAAATTAAATTATAAAAGAAAAAGAATACACCACGGGTTAGGTTAGGCTAGGTTAGGCTATATTATTATAAACGTTAAATTTTTCGTTGTTGAAAAATTCAGAATAAAGGTAGGTTAGGTGGGGAGCTGTCTTTATATTATCGATAAAAGTATTATTAAAGCTCAAAGATATATATATATATATATGCCGAAATAACCACGAAGGAAACAGAATACTTAAAAATATTTTTGAAAACGCATTTATTGCGACCTTTTATAAGTTAATTAACACCGGTTGAAACGTTATATATCGACCGAGAATAAGCACCAACTAATTTTCAAAACGCATTTATCGTGGCCTTTTATAAGTTAACAACTGATTGAGCGGCAGAATATAATCACAAATTAGCTACTTACATCTCTGCAAAATCGTTAGCGGGAAAATCGTGCTCGCTGCCATAAATTTCTGAAACAACTTGCGTTGAGAAAAGTTCATTCTGTTCCACCGCATTCAAAAGGTGGAGCGCAGCTGATGGGTAGAAATCTTGATCTTCAAACAAAGTGGGAGAATTGTAGAGCGATAACTGACTCATAATGTATATTTGAAAAGCACTAAGCGAAAAAAACATACGAACTGAGGCTCTGAGATGAACTGATCCCTTATATAAAGGGGGCTTGTGACCAATCCACAACACACGAATCGCGAGCTTCCTATTGGCTCTCAGTGAATTTTTGGTGAAGCTTAACGCCTGGGCCTGCATAGCGGCCAAACAGAGGTCGTGGGCTCCGCCCACTGGGATATGATTGGTTGTCCAGTGAAATATGAGGCGTGTCAGATATTCCCATTCGTAGAGAGAGAGAAACGTTTTGTTTTTGATCTTGTATTCGACCGGGAGAGAGAGAGAGAGAGAGAGAGAGAGAGAGAGAGAGAGCGAGAGGTAGATGAGGATGGTTTGTGAATCGGTTTATAGTGCCCTCTCTTGAAATAAAAAAGTGGAAAGTAATTTCAGATTCAATTATCAATATAGAAAACTGCTGTAAAAGTTTATTGTATCGCGGAATTCTTATACGATACAAGAAATAAATTTTAAAAAATAATCTACGCCTTATCATGTGCTTTTCAGAGGAAATTGAAGCCACCTGTGGGTGAAAATAGAGCGAATTATGGTACCCCTCTAAATTAGCTTCGTAAAATTTATTATGCCCTCTAAATTAAATCGTCTGGAACTGGAAATTTTTTTACAAAAATATCACCTCAACTTTTCACAAAGACTCGTTTAATTATCGCTATATAAAACTCGACCTTCTCATTGTAGGTATAATCAATGACCCTATGCAGAGTCATATAATTTAATGGTGCATGCCTTATCTCAAATCTTGGAAACCAGAGAAACGGCAATAAAGAGTAAAACAACATATATATATATATATACACACACATATATATATATACACGTATATATATATATATATGAGAGAAGTTCAGAATAAGTCCATACATTTCTCGTATTAAATTTTTTTTGTTGTAGAAAAACTCTGAATATAAGATGTTTCAAATTTTATTTTTAAATGTGAACGAAGATAAATATGACTGTATATATATATATATATATATATATATATATATATATGAAAGAATTAGCGGGTTTTACAACGATATAAAATAATCTAAAAGAATAATTATGAGAAATGGGAGAGGCAGAGTTAATTAATACAATTTGACGTGATTGTTAATTATAAATTTTGCGCACACTTGTACTAATTTTTTTATAGTTTTCAGAATTTTTTTAGATGAACTTTTTTCCGGAACTGTATATATATATATAGGCTTTCTTTGGTTAACCCTTCGATTGCTTCCCCCCGAACTGTTCATTCTGACGACTGTCAATCTTTTCACCCCAACCTAGACCTAATTTTTAACGTGGATGTGTATATAATTATATATATATATATATATATAAAAGAGAGCGCGCGAGAGGTAGAGAGCGAGAGGGAGAGAGCGAGAGGGAGAGAGCGAGAGGGAAGGGAGAGAGAGCAAGAGAGAGGGAGAGAGAGAGTGAGAGGGAGAGAGAGGAGAGAGAGAGACTACCAGTCGTGAAACGATGTTTACACTCAACCTTAGACCTACAGCTTAACACGGATCATTAGATTACCCTGGCTACCAACCGTGGAAGGACGCGCCGCCGCCAAGTCTCGAGCCCGACGCATATAATCGTGTGTGCGTAATATTTTATGAGCGTAGAGACGGCCGTGTGCGTGCCAAAACGAAGTATACACTGTGCCAACTGGCTTATAGTGCCTGGAAGCACTGGCTGATTAAGCCGACTGACTGATTAGGGACCTATAACACAACGGCTGCTCCACTGAAGTCTTATTATGCGCTTGACTCCTGTCAAGCGAACACCTATCTTCCTCTCTCTCCTTCTCCTCTCTCTTTCTCTTGGGGGATAACTCCGCCTCCAAGTTGCATAACCGTTGTTGCTCTTGCAACATTCCCCCTCCCCTTTGTTGCATACCATCTTGCAATATCCCCTCCCCATTTGTTGCATAACTTATGTAACATTTCCTTTGCAACATTGATCAACATTTTCAATTGCATTGTACTCTCTCCTTTTTCCCCATGCTACTCACAGTCTACAGTATGTGTGTTAACATGATAATTAATTGTAGTGGGGCTAATACCTTGTGTCACTACGCTGCGTACTTCCGATTGTGATGAAGATATACTTTGAATTTTGATGATCTGTAGACGTTCTCTGATATATATACATATATACAGGCCCGGATTTAGCTATAGGCGAACTAGGCGATCGCCTAGGGCCTCGCGCCAAAGGGGGCCTCGCTCACGCCGTTTTGCGCGTTCTGTTCAAGTGATATTAATGATTTAGAACTCTATGAAGAACTTAAAGTACTTTGCAGGTTTATACCTGAGAAAACAGATCTCGGAAATGCCCTTGTTTATATAGTGCAAAAACAACTAAGTGAGATTTATCCTAATGTTTATGTTGCACTTCGAATAGTTTTAACCATCCCAGTTACTGTTGCTTCGCCTGAAAGAAGTTTCTCGCGTCTCAAACTTATTAAAACATATTTGCGTTCCACCATGTCTCAAGCGAGATTGCAATCATTAGCTATGTTATCAATAGAAAACGATATAACAAATTCATTAGATTATTCTCAATTAATTGAAGAGTTTAACTCGAAGAAAAGTAGAAAAGCATTGCTGTAATATTCAAGGAGCATCTGAACCAAATATTAAAGAATTAATATTTAGCCTGATAAGTCGATCGCTCACTATTATAAAAAATGAAATGTCAACATCTCTTATACATCACATATGAAAAATGTTTGTATAATATGGAAAGTCATTACCTATAATATTATATAAATCTTAGAAATCATTGTCTTATATTTTCGATACAAATCTTGATTCATATAATTTATACTTATTTGTATGGTTTATTTATATTTCTTATACAATTTCCATGCGTGATTATTTTGGTTTGGTTTAATTTTTAAGTGCTGGCATAGTTCTGTCTATGCGGGATTCTAATATTGCTGGTATACTACCGATAATTAAGTCCATATTTTCATATATATAGGCCTAGGGCCTCCCAATTTCTAGATCTGCCTAGGGCCTCGCAACTTCTAGATCCGGCCCTGTATATATATATATATATATATATATTATATATATATATATGCGATATAAACACGAAGGAAACAGACAATAATTAAAAACATAATGGGATTAATTTTTTTCGTTGCAGAAAATTTCAGAATAAAGCTAGGTTAGACTAACAGCAAATTGTAACCACAATCAGATATCCTGACATTTTCAAAAGAAAGAGTGCTAAGACATCGTCTGCCTGCAACGGGACTCGAGCCCGCATGCAATTCTTAATAGTTTTTAATATGTCTAAAATCCTATCTGTAGGACTTTCTATAAATTTTTAAATTATCGAGTAATGTACAAATAAAAACACATTATATATATATATATATATATATATATATATATATATATATATAGGGTGTTTGAAAACTTTCTGTACAAATTGTAATTGGGGATAGGCAACACCAAGACAAACCCTTTTCGTCTATACTGTAAGTGTATATCCGCTGACGTCACCATTCGACGCGAGAGGGCGCCGCTGCAATTGGCTAAAAGGTGAAGTGGGCTAGACTCGCGCTTGCCGCGGGCATTCTTAAATCGGACGTAGTACGCGTAACATGTTTATTTAAAGAAGGCATGTTTATTTAAAGAAGGTGCTGAAAGTTGCAACCGGTAGCATCAATGCATGCCCGACAGCGTCGAAGCATTGACCGACGTACACGTCGAAAGATTCCCGGCATTTCGGGAACAGTTCCAGCGGCGACAGCGATTCTTGCTACGAGGTCTTCTTCTGAGTAAATGGGAGTCTCGTACACGAGGTTCTTCATGTGTCCCCACAGGAAGAAATCGAGGCATGTTAAATCGGGCGATCTCGTTGGACAGGCTACGGGCCCACCCCGGCCTATCCATCGGTCCCCAAAAGTGGCGTTCAGATAATCCCGCACATCGTTGCTGGAGTGTGCTGAGGCCCCGTCGTGTTGAAACCACATTCGTCTACGAATAGCCAGGGGAACATCTTCCAGCAGTTGCGGCAACGTTTCTTCAAGAAATATACGATAAACCCGCCCGTCGAGTCGGGCAGGCAGCAGGTACGGCCCAATCAACTTGCCATGGACGATACCCGCCCAAACATTGACGGCGAACCGTTCTTGATGAGCATGCACCCGTGTAGCATGTGGATTTGCGTGCGCCCACACGTGAGAATTGTGCATGTTAAACACACCCTCACGTGTGAAACAGGCCTCATCTGAGAACAGCACATAAGCCGGAAAATTAGGCTGCACCGCTGTCTGCTGCAGAAACCAGCGTGCGAATTCCACACGAAGAGGGTAATCCCGAGGTTGTAATGCCTGGACTCTCTGACGATGAAACGGATGTAACTGCTGCTCGTGCAACACTCTCCAGACCAGATCGTGGTTCACACCGAGGATACGTGCAACACCTCGCGTGCTTGCGTTTGGATTGTCCTCAAATCGCCGTAGGATTTCTTCTTCCATGTAAGGAGTGCGCACGTTTCTCTCCCGACCAGTGTCATGCATGTTTGCATGGAATGTTCCAGTTTCTCGCAGTCGCCGATGCAAATGCGCAAACGTTTGGTGGTTTGGCACACGTCTGTTTGGGAAGCGCTGTCGGTACAACCTCACAGCAGCTCTTCCGTTTCCTTTGGCAGCCCCATACACCATATGCATGTCAGCCATCTCAGCAGTCGTGAAGCGCTCCGTGTTACGCGTACTACGTCCGATTTAAGAATGCCCGCGGCAAGCGCGAGTCTAGCCCACTTCACCTTTTAGCCAATTGCAGCGGCGCCCTCTCGCGCCGAATGGTGACGTCAGCGGACATACACTTATAGACGAAAAGGGTTTGTCTTGGTGTTGCCTATCCCCCATTACAATTTGTACAGAAAGTTTTCAAACACCCTGTATATATATATATATATATATATATATATACCGAAATAACCACGTAGGAAACAGACAATAATTAAAACATAATGGGATTAATTTTTTCGTTGTAGAAAAATTCAGAATAAAAGGAAATTTGATTACTAATTATAAAGGAGAAAGAATGTCTTTAAATTATCAAGAAATGTATTATTAAATGCCCAATATATATATATATATATATATATATATATATATATATATATATGCCGAAATAATCACGAAGGAAACAGAATAATTAAAAATATTTTTCACTTCGTTCTATTACTGATTTTTATAAGTTAACACCGGATGAAACGTTATATGACGCGTTCGGTGGAGAAGGGGCGAACGCCACAAAATTCGAAAAATGAGTTTTTTGTCGTATAATTATCCTTTAAAACCTTTGCTTTACCTATGCAAAAAATTAGATGTTAGTCTGCACTCTTTCACGGTAAAATTTAGGTTTTAATGTATCTCAGAGAAATTCACTCCGCATCATTGCTTCACATTGAACACATCTATCTACTTTCTGGTCACTCGACAATGCCCTGTGATGCTCAATTTGGCCAAATTGAACAAAATATAAAAAATAATTACAGCAATATTATTTACACCAAAAAAGATTATGTTACGGCCATAACTACAGCCGTTTCGCAGCGCTTCCTAGTTGTAGAAATGAAACAGGCTGATTTTCTCGATTTTGACGTCCTAAAAACGTGCATTGTCATTAGGAAATCAACAACTACTAAATTTACAGATGCAAGAAAGTTAATATTTGACTTTCAACACAAAGAAGGCTACGTAATATCTACTGCATACCGCACAACCCCAAATAATAGCCATCCCGTCAGACTGCAGAAAGGGAAAAAATCCTACAGTGTCAGTTTATTCAATCTAGCCCAGCAGACACTGCAACCAAAGTATTCTCAATTGCTGCCAATAACTAAGGAAAAAATAAAAGATCTCAAAGAATTATCAGACCTAATGCCTGCAACTGCAGTGAACTATTATACAAGATTGTTAAAGGAAATGGAAGAAACCGAAACAGTTGAAGCAGGTAATACAACATTCGACGAAGAGGACCAAATAATGGATTACACCAGTTAACATCAGAAGCTATCATTAAATAATATTGTAAAATTTCTTGGCGTTTTATTATATCGACATATTACACAACAATATTTTACTCAAATATGTGTTCAAATTCATACAACATTTCAATAAACCGGAAAAATACAAAGGTTTAAAGTTTACAAACTTTAACTGCATTTTGTGGCATAATTCGAAAATGTTGCGTTCGCCCTTTCTCCACCGAACGCGTCATATATTGGCTGAGAATAAACAGAAACTAGTTTTCAAAACACTTATTATGGCACTTATAAGTTTATTAACACTGAATGAGCGGCAGAATATAATCACTTACATTTCAAATGAATTGTCCATAGGTTATTCCAATGCATCGCAATTTTCTGTAACAACTTGCGTAGATAAAAGTTCATTCCGATCTGCAGCGTTCAAAATTAGACGCGTTGCATCAGCATAGGAATCTTGATCTTCAAACAATTCGGGGGAGTCGTACAGCTGGCTCATGGTTGGTATTTCAAAAACACTAAACAAGAAAACGAATGAACCGAGGCTCTGAGATGAGCTGCTCCCTTTTGTAAAGGGGGCTGGTGACCAACCCATAACACACGAAACGATAGCTTCTTATTGGCTGTAGGTGAATTTTGGGCGGCGATTGACGCGTGGACCCACATAGCGGCCAAACAGAGGTCCTGGGCTCCGTCCACAGGGATGTGATTGGTTGTTCCGGGAAATCTTGTGCGTGTCAGATATTCCCATTCGTGGAGAGACGAGAAACGCTTTTTTTATCTTGTATTCGACCGAGAGAGAGAGAGAGAGAGAGAGGATGGTTTGTGAGTCGGTTTATGATGCCCTGAAATATAAAAAGAGGAAGGTAATTTCAGAATCACTTATCCATGAAGAAATCTGCTGTAAAAATTTATCGTATCGTATAAGAATTCCACGATACAATAAATAAATTTAAAAATAACAGATGCGTGCTGGTAGCGGATCATTAGCCCAAAGTTTTCGATCTCGAGCAGATCGCTGATTAATATAATTGTGTATATATATAATATATATATATATATATATATATATCGAGAGATAGAGAGAGAGCGAGAGATTTGTACATATGTAAGATCACCTTTGCTTTCGGTACAATAAATAAATTTAAAAAAAAGTCTACCCCTCATCATGTGACTTTTCAGAGGAAATTGAAGACACGTGTGGGTGAAAATAGAGCGAAAGGAACTGGAAATGGTTTTTAAAAAAATATGACATCAACTTTTCACAATGACTCCTTTAATTATCGCTATTTAAAACTCGACCTTCTCATGGCTCGTATGCTGACCCGACGCTGGGTCGTATAATTTATTGATGCATGCCTTATCTCGAACCTTGGAAACCAGAGAAACGGCAATAAAGAATCAGAAAAACAAAATGTGTGTGTGTGTGTGTGTATATAGATATAAAATA
Source organism: Bathynomus jamesi (assembly GCA_023014485.1). Lineage (NCBI taxonomy): Eukaryota > Metazoa > Arthropoda > Malacostraca > Isopoda > Cirolanidae > Bathynomus > Bathynomus jamesi. The sequence goes on from JAJOZX010000030.1 coordinate 1,600,208, forward strand.
CGTTTGTTTGTATACGTTTGTGCGTATATATATATATATATATATATATATATATATATATATATATATATGGGATGAATTTCACAATTAAACACGTGAAATGAATGAATGCTGCAAACCCGATTTTTTCTTTTTCTTTTCTTTTTCTTTTTTTCCTTGTGAGTTTGCAGTATATATATACATATATATATATATATATATATATATATAATATATATATATATATATATATATATATGAAGGAAATAACGGGTTTTACATTGAAATAAAATAATTTCAAAGAATAATTATCAGAATTGGGAGAGGCTGAGTTAATTAATACAATTTGACGTGATTGCTAATTATATATTTTGGATCTTTTGTGTACGTTTCTTGTACTAATTTTTATATTTTCAGAATTTTTTTAGGTGAACTTTTTGAGGAATTGTACATATATAGGCTCAACTTTGCTATCGATGGCTTCGGCCCGAATTGTTCAAGCTTTAGAGCCCGCCATGGACATACGTTTCAACGGGGATATATATATGTTAACCCCTCCTTTTATGGCCTGGGTTGTCTCGGAGTCTATGGGCGTTCTTGTTTGGAGGCAGCAACGGATATTTTCTTGCGATACTTTTCTTCTATAACATTCTAATTCTTTTCTCTCGCTATAGGGTCGACAGTTGTTAATTCTTCTCTTTCTATAATACTCTGATACTTTCTCTTGATACTAAACTTATCGACTTTACTGACTACGTTCTTCTGAAGAGAGCCCAACTCGAAGGGGAAAATTAAAAGTTTCTCTGACTGTAATTTACTTCTAAAAAATGTACAGGTAGTGCTCTGAATTTACAGGGGTAGAGGTTCGACCTCTTTCGACCATAGCTCAGGCCGGAATCTAAAAAGTTAAGGAGGCAAAGGGCCTCTGCCCCGTCCTCGCAGCGAGACTGCTAACAAGGGAGTCTCGTAACAGTGACCAAAGAAGAGAACCGTAATGAAGTGAAGTTATTTTTAAAATTACATGTCATATAAGTCTAAGTGTTGGGGGGAATGCAGTTGAAGGTTAAGTTTTCCCCCTTTTAAACACATGATCAGATGTTTGAAAGATTCCAAATAAAAATAAAAAAAATAAAAATAAAAACTAATCGTATTTTTCGCCGTCTACATTTCTGAAGGCGATATCATTTGGTAGTAGTACATAAGTACAGTCTAAGTACATTACTGAGTACATTTTAGTTTTGGTTTATTACAATTATGATTGCGATTATGGATTACTTCACATTCGCTTATGATTGTCCATTACAGTTCTATTAAAGTACATTCTTAAATTATATATTAAATCATTACATTTAATTAGTTTCATTGAAGTACATTACGTCGTTTACAATTCTTACAGTGTTTTTATATTTATATATGGTTATAATATATGGTTATTATATATGGTTATTATATATGGTTATTATATATATGGTTATTAGTACAGCACAAGTACATGGGCACATACGAGATAATTTATATACAACATAATATGTTATAATATGTTATAACATGTTAGAAATTTGAAATATGGTTATTAGTACAGCACAAGTACATGGGCACATACGAGATAATTTATATACAACATAATATGTTATAATATGTTATAACATGTTATAAATTTGAAATCAGAGGGACAGGAGGTTTCACGTTTTCAGATGTTCGATTTATGCTCTTTTGCGAATTGCGTACACTTGCATAAGCATTTACGAATATCTTGCGAGGGGTGAACGCACTTGAAAAAAAATAATAAAAAAAATAATACGAGAACGTATTTGCACGTTTTCGAACGAATGCATAAAGTTTTGCATTTCACGAGGAAAATGAATATTTAATAAAATTGGCATAGGATAATGGTCAAGATAAGATACGGACGTATGGGGGGGATACGGTCGAATAATAGTTATATTTATACTACATAACATATAAATAATGACTTCTATAGAGTGTACAGTTTTTATTATGATGTTAAAGAATTTTCATACATTGAATACTAGAGATATGATGAAGAGAAATTAATGACGGGAAAATGTGACATCATAGTTATTGAATTTGTACGTATAGTATAAATCATTATTAGGAAGATTTAGAAGAACGAATTAGAGACAAAGAGTGGGTATTAATGACTAAGATGTACAACTACGGGTTCCATTCCTGTTATATGCAATGTGTATGCATAATCTAGGGTCGAGGGTGAGATGCAAGTCAATCATAATTAATTATAATAACTTCTATAACAAATGGAAAATGGATACGACTAAACCATAGAAATGGTAGATCGTAGGGTTGTGACACAAACAAAAATAGAAAGCTACAAATAATTTTTTTATCCAAACTCGCGTTAAGCGATTTTGGTTCTTATGTAAAAATTAATATTGATTGTTCATTGTTAATTTTTACATATATATATATATATATATAAGAGAGAGAGAGCGCGCGAGAGAGATCCCTGCTAGAGCACTCTGGGTACTCATTTATCTACCAACCGTGGAAAGATGTTTCCAGGAATTTTTTTAGATGAACTTTTTTCAGGAACTGTACATATATAGGCTTTCTTTGGTTAACCCTTCGATTGCTTCCGCCCAAATTGTTCATTCTGACGAAGGTCAAGCTTTACACTCCAACTTAGATCTACTTTTTAACGGGGATATATATATATATATATAAGAGAGAGAGAGAGCGAGAGAGAGAGATAGAGAGAGCGAGAAGGAGAGAGGAGGGAGAGAGAGAGCGAGGAGGGAGACTGGTTACCCATTTTATCTACTATTCGTGAAAGGATGTTTACATTCCGCCTTAGAGCTACAGTTTAACACGGATCATTAGGCTACAAGGCTACCAATCGTGGAAAGATGTTTACACTCCACCTTAGACCTACAGTTTAACACGGATCATTAAGTCACCCTGGCTACCAACCGCGGAAGGACGCGCCGCCGCCGGGTCTCGAGACCGACGCATATAATCGTTTGTGGGTAATATTTTATGAGCGTATAGACGGGTGTGTACGTGCCAAAACGAAGTATACACTGTGCCAACTGGCTGATAATGCCTGGAGGCACTGGCTGATTAAGCCTGACTGGGGCCCTATAAGGCAACGGCCGCTCGGCTGAAGTCTTAATGCGCTTCGCTCCTGTGAAGCGAACACCTCTCCTCCTCTCTCTCTCCTTCTCCTCTCTCTTAGGTTAGGTAGACCCCTTTGGGGGGGTGAGGCCGTCCCACCTTCTCCCCCAAAGAGGTCTCCCCAGCAGGAGTTCATTGCAACTTGGGGGATAACTCCGCCTCCAAGTTGCTTAACCCCTTGTTGCTCTTGGAGAAACCCCCTCCCCCTTTAAGGAGGGGATGCCTTACAACAAGGAGGGGTTTGGCACTGGCACTGTGGGGTGCCTTGCAACAAGGGGGAGGGGTTGGCACTCTTACAACATTGATCAACATTTGCAATTGCATTGCACTCTCTCCTTTTGCGCCCATACTACTCACCTTCACAGGTGTTTTGGATCTAAACTGAAGTACCCTACCGCTAATCCCTCACAGAGGTTATAGACCGTGACCAAGTGCTCTGAAACCCCAAATTTTATTTTCCAAGCAGTATTCTCCACCGCTATTTAAAATAATAATATTAATAATACTCACAATAATACACTCAAACTTCTCTCTCTTTCGCTCCATCTACTCGTATACTGGAAGCATATGTCTGTTCAATTTATGAAAAATCTGTTAATTTGTACAATGATGATTTTAAAAACATTGAATTTACGTTTAAATCTTTTTTAAAATACATACTAATTAATGTTCAATTTTTATGCTGAAATTCAAGTAATTAAATAAGTTTTTAATTACACAATAAGGAACAATCACTCATTCATTTACATACTTTAGGACTCTCTGAACGCAATTAAAAAATTTGAGGACTGTTTAAGCCAATTCTGATAAAGACACGCCTTCAGAATCGGTACTGGTGGCCAATCAGAATTTCTCGATCTAACGAGTGGGACCGTTACTTCGTGTCTATGACATTTGATTGGTCCAAAAGTAGCATACATATGATATAGTCATGACCAGATAAATTGTCCCCCAATCAGGAGGCCTTGGAATCGCCGATTGGTCTTCTGATCGCGGCTACACTTGGGCAGCGTACCGCATATAAAAATGGGGCATTTTCAGCTGGACACCATAGCAGTTATTTTTGTCAGTGAATAAACACGCAATCCTACAGTCATAGACACTGCCAGTCAGTGATGTAGGTCTCGAGATCGGTCTCGGTCTCGAGACCGATCTCGAGACCCAATTTGCAGATCTCGATCTCGATCTCGGTCTCCGCTATTTAGATCTCGGTTTCGATCTCGGTCTCGACAGACGCGGTCTCGGTTTTTCTCCCGGAGACCTTTCGAGACCTCGAGACCGTAATGAAAAATAGATGTTATTGGCATACTCATGATGGTGGCTTAGTTGAACAGACACAATTCAGAATGTTTATGAAAGTTTGTAAAAGTAAGGGACTCTAGGTATTCACTAATCAGTCACCCTGTTTTGAGTTGCCACGTTTGTCTTGCGGGGAGGTGTGGGTCTGGATTTTTTAGGTTAGCGCTACAAAAAAAAATTGCCCTCCCCCGTCCCCGTCAGATTAATTTTATTGAAAATGGAAACACTAAATTGAGAATTATATATATTATATATATAAGTGTATATTATAAGGCCACTTAGTGTTGCCAAACGGTGTGTCAACCTCTGTGGCGTGATAAAAACGATTATCCTCCCATCCAATATGTATTTGAAAAAATAAAATGCTTCACATAAAAATAATGCAAGAAATACAGCATAAAGAAAACAGTACCGACAAATTCAATAAAGCATAGAATAACTCGACAACCCTTCACATCACTTATATTTACAACGTACCGATTCGTAGAACAAATCGCAATTGCCAAATGTAAATGTTAAAAAATGACGCCATCAATGATATACTTAACATATTTAATATACTTAACATAGTCTAATTTCCATAGTAGTGTAAAACAAATTGAAAGGGCATGAGCTTGGTCTCGATCTCGGCCTCGAATTTTAAGGGTCTCGATCTCGGAAGGTAGATCTCGATCTCGAACCTTTGATCTCGGTCTCGATCTTGGTCTCACAGGATCAGGTCTCGGTCTCGGTCTCAGTCTCGGACTTGGTGGTCTCGACTACATCACTGCTGCCAGTCGATCAGAAATATATTGTTCACCGACCTTATATGATGTTGGAGATCTTGGGTAAGCCACACACAAACACACACACACACGCACACACACGTGTGTGTATATATATATATATACACAAAAGAAAAAGTGATTTTTATCCAGCCTTACTTCAGGGCTGAAGCTGCTAGGCTAATCTTCGCAGCTTTCGACCAGGGAATTTTGCTTTCATCGCAAGCTACTGCGAACATTTGTGATGCAACGGCTGGAGATACCCTTGAAATGCGAGTATAAAACTAGTTACGGTCAATGTAAATGTGTATATGTGAATGACCCGATTAGGTAATTGCTTACTGTTTATTATATACCCGGTTTACCCGGGTATCCTATTCGACATTTTCTCTTAAAGGGGATTCAAATTTCTACTTGTACGTATATATTTAATAAATGAATTTATTTCCAGTAACTCGACTAAATAGCAGAATGATATAGTTGTATCGACAGACGGTCCCTGTAAAATAAAGTAATTCTGGTTAAAGTATCTGCTTTTAGAATTACTAATTGCATCTCTCTTTGCAAGCTATTATTTATGAATATATTTATATATATATGGTCTAATATGGCTGTTATTTACCTGATGAGTATTCAATAATTTTCCCCATATGAAAAACTCATTTTGAAATGCAAAGCTATTCGACCGGGCTCGAGAGCCGGTGTTGGCAGGCGGTGCGTAGCATGTCTAGCAAATCATCCTTCCGCACAATAAAGAATGTATCAGAGTATATGTGAATGACCCGATTAGGGTAATCGCTTACTGTTTATTATTTACCCGGGTATCCTATTTGGCATTTTTTCTTAAAGGGGGTTCAAATTTCTACTTTTACGTATTAGTTATATCATAATCCATAGGACTGCAGACTTTCTTCAGGAAAATGTATGAACTTGACTACCCAAAAATAATTTAAAAATTTCCGCCTACAACAGTGTCCTTTCTCCTTAAAGGACCGATGAAGAATTCGATCGTGCTATAGAAACTTTTCATAATAGTTTTGAAGAAACTCAAGTCCTGGACAGTGACCTGAATAGGGAGGTCGAAGTTTTGCAGCAAACCCGGTCCACTGATTGCTGTAACATCGACGAAGTGATGTGAGTTTTTTCCTTTTTTCTTTTGTGTCTTTCGGGATAAGAAGAAGCAATGTATTTTCAGCAATTCATTAAGTGATAGAACCATGAGGAGCACTTTATAAAATAGTACATAATAGCGTTTACTGTATACAACACAATTTTACATAATATGGCCTTCAATGTTTCTCACACATATAAGAGCGACATTGGTGTCAATTTTTGGTACATTATAAAATTTTAGACAATATTTTTGCAATTACTCAAGTTACAATTTATATATATATTCGCGTAAAACTTCATACAATACACCGAGTGCGTACAAAGGAAAACCGGTTTTTTATCTGTCTGCATATCAGAACATCATTTCGTTTGGTGTGGCACAAATCGAATAATTAAAAAATTTGTAAATTCCTTCCCACGAGCCATACCCGAGAGAAATGAAAGGCAGTACATACCACAAGTATTGCTACACGGCCCTTGTAATTGATAAGGGCTCCAGACAATTTGAGGTAATTTTACAATAATAGCGTCATTCCAGGGATGAACCCCCAATGAGTTATAACAGTACTTTAATTCCCGATTTTTTAAATAGACGGCAACCCAATGAAGCCATTCACCTCCGCTAATCCGCTAACATCCGTATTTACAATAAGTGCGCCGCATTGTCTCGTGTCTGGAAGCTTCAGCGTTTCGTTCTTCGCAAAAACACAGATAAATTTGGAGCGTGTGATTCGGTCACTCCAGAATACACTCCAGGTATGCGAATACACTCCATTGATGTATAGGGTTATATTTTTAAGGCCGAAATTTTCGAAATTAAAGGCGTTCTTTTAATATTTTCCATTCAGAGAAACGTGTTCCTGTATTCCAATTAATAACCCTTCATGAAGAGATCCGACGGCGACGTTTTCTATCTCATTCGATGAAACCCTGCTGGCACCGTGTATAGTTTGATCTGTACTCTGTTAATTGGGTATTTTACTGTGAGGTGTAGGAAATTTTTTTCATTTTCTAATTGTTTAGCAGAGCTTAATTTCACTCGGCGCACGCGAAGATACGTTTCCATAACATGAATCACCGTGGGCTTTGCGCACTATTCTTGGTCAGCCCCCAGATTTAAACAGATCTCAGGATTCGTGCGAGTGAGCTTTATTTTCATATCTATCCCATTCACAAGCAGCTTCTCCTGGAATATGAAGTCTGTATGCAGGCGTTCGAACCATTCATATATCTTTTTTTTAGAATTTTTAAATTTGTCCTTTATACTGCTTTCGTCTTTAGTTTGATAATAGCCCTCGGCAGTTAAAAAGGTGCCCTTCGCTTCTTTTGAAAAGTTGAGGACATTTTCCAGATAGGCTCATAGGTGATGGTAACCCGTTCATGCCGAGATGTTAACCTGGTTTAAATACACCTCACACTGACTGAATATGGAGTTTAGAAAGTTTGTTTCTGGATATACAGCGTATTTGTCTTCACAATCCGTTGCATCTGAATGTTCTATACGCAGTTTAGCGTGCATGTGCACACAGCTTGGATCAAAAAAGTAAGGGCCTGAGTTGGGGATGACGAACTCTATAGGGGCACTCGGCGAGTTGATGGTGTTTAACGGGTTAATTGTAATAAATTCACTTTGCTCAATAGAAACTTGAGTTGGGGTCATGTCAAAGACGGACAGCCCGATTTACAACACTGTGAACTACACGGATGGATGAAACGGGCCATAACGAGCCAAAATTAGTGGCACTACTCTCAAAAAGTAGTAAACAGCCTATGATTTATGAGAGCAATGTCCTTAGCTTATATCAGTTATAAAAATGATCAACCATAGGTTTCAGTCGCTTAAAACACGTCTATTTTTAAGTCCTTTTACGTTTAACGACACGTGTTGGTAACCCCTTCTTCTTTCGGACAGACCACTTCTTCTTCTTCCCACCACCGCGCATTTTTCTCTTTGCATCTTTGATGATTTTATCCCGTGTACACTTTAAGTGCTTTTTTAGAGCTTCTTTAGGCTTAGCCCCCGTTATTATGTCTTCTACCTTGTTAAGCCCTGATTGTAACACTTTCCTCCCTAGATATCTGGCACCCCTCTTCAGCAAGGGGACAGCCGTACGCAGTATAGTTGAAAAAAATGGAACCAAGCCCACTCTGGCGCTGGTATCTCGCCCCTCGATAGACTGTGAAAGGCCTTCGGGTCATTATAGCACAGTGCGAGTAAAATGCAGCTTCATTGTTGTTCTCACGTCACCTAATGGAAAACTTTTCCCCTCAATCGTTGCTTTAATATTGAGGTATTGGTTAATAGATTAGTTGCGACATTGACATAATGGGGCTGCCATATGTAATGGTCAAGCTCTTCCCTCTATGATTGGGGATGTGAGTGATGCGCAGAAGACGCACCTGGGTATCCCCGACAAACTGATGCTCCATGATATTGCTGTAAATATAGCACATGTCTGTGGGTGGATATCTATCGCCCAATTTCTCCAATTTCAGCTGTTACATTAGGCTGGACAAGTCATGTTCTGCTTCGTGAAAGGTATTTCTTTGGAGGGCTGCTCCATATCGACCCTCGGTTATACTTTTGAACAGTCTTTTATCTTTAATATTTCTGTTAGCCTATGATTTTCGGATCAGAGTATGTACAGGGGTTTGTTTGTTTACTATTTCGTATGCTAAATCATCCGCAAGATTTGAGCTTTTTGAAATGCCGTTTAAGTCTCTCACAAACCTCGGCTGCACCATAACGACCCGGGCCTAGTTTTACTTTTGTAGTTTAATCCTGTGCCTCCCCACTCCGAGAGGCACGCATGGTTTCATCCCGAGTTACTCCGGCCTTTTCATACGCATCACGGTCCCTAAGAACCGTAAAAACGGGTTCTTTATAATCAATACTTAAAAAGTTGGTACCCAGCTGAATTTCGCATATTCGAACCTCATACGAATCACGACTGAATTCAATGGGCCCATGCAGTTCTGTTACAAAGTTGTCCAGGGTGTTGCCAGGATGTACAGACAAAGAAGAGGACGAAGTAGTGTGAAGTAGAAATGGTTAAGCGCCATGTCGCATACTATTTAAGCTTCATTATTGCATCAGCTTTTATATAAGTGTTGAAGCTTTCTGGTTACCCTAGCCATTTCACCAGGTACATTTTTCTCTTTCGTGAACCTTTGCTTCCTAAAATATTTTCAATTTTAAACATGTTTTTTCCTAAATTAAATGTCACTTTCTGTAGCTACTCTCCGTAAAAGCCTCCTGCAATTTCTTCCCCATTCAAATCTTCAACGTAATACAGCATTGTCTCGCCTTTAGGTCTCATGGCCCTAACTTTAAAATTCTCACGTGTCCAATATTGCTCAAATCCCTTCGCGAATTTATAACTCGACCGCGACAGCCTTACATAATCTTCGATTTTGAAACGTGGAGAGTGTTGCGGCGCTCTATAAATATCTCTTCTCACCTCAAGCTCTGTGTGCGTACCTCCTTCTAAAACTTCGTTAGGTGTTGTCCTAATCGCACGGTTATCTGTATGTGTTTTTATGTGTAAAATAGCGATGCATGCGTTCCTTTAGTACGTTGAACTCTTTCAGCTAAAGAGGCCTTATGTATAGAATTGCTGGTGTAGAAGCTGATATGACTATTGAACTCTGTCAGCATGTTTGAAAAGCTCGGCATAAATTCTTTCCCCATATCCATAAAAAAATAGCAGGAATCCTGTTTTCTTTCAACATCAGTATTTTGGTGGCTTTAGCAACTGTTTCAGGCGATTAATTTTTCAGAGGAATTAGCCAGAGATATCTAGAGAATACATCTATTATGAATAGGATGTAGCGGTAGCCACCATTATACACTGAATATCTTTACGTGTCTGTTAAATCTGCTTGCCAAATAGTCAATCGATGCTGCTGTTGTCCTGGCTGTTTTAAACCTTTTCCTCACCGGCTTATGAAATGTATAAGCATCATACTCCCGCAAAACCCTCTAAACGTCTTTTTTCCTTACTCCCTCATTACAAACGCCTCTGTACAGTCTATCAACGCCGCCGTACGAGGCTGGGCTAGAAATGTTATAATAGCGTTTTCTTAATATGTTAGTCATTTGTGTATTTTAGAGGCACGCGGGGAGGGTTGTCCGTTGTTGTTTAGTCTCTCTTTCTCCTCTTCGGAGATTCCACCGTTGAGGGTGATGGCGTGGCACATGGAGGGTTGCTCCAAGTCTTTTAACCTGTTCAGATTTCCTTTGAATGTTTTGAGAACATTTATTTGTTGTAATCTTACATTAATATGCTTCCATCCTGATGGTGAGGGCCTATCCCACTTTCTCACCAGGTCATGGACGATGTCAACGATATTCGAGCCCTGCACCTTTGTTCCTTCAACAATGACCTCACCTGTATCGGTCCATTGTATAATGGGGTCCTCACTCAATAGATTATAAAGACATAAGCCTTTATTCCTCAATGTATGTGAAGGACTGCTTTTTAATACATGCTCGATATGTTGTGGGGTCGATCCATTATTCTTTGACTGGTCTTCTCTAGCATCGACCCCAGGTCCTATGCCGCCATGCTCAACGTCATTAGTGCTGTTCCTAATAACTACGGGGACCTCTGTCGGATTCTTATAATTTTCGTACTCATGAAGAAATTTCTGCACAGCTTCTTGGTATAAGATTCTTTTCTCATCAGGTTACTTTTCACTGTTTAATAGGTCTAACAAATCGCTTTCCCTTCTTTTAAGCGTGTTTTACGGGGTTCAAGAACCGTATTTGGACTCTTTGGGCTTTGCAGTGAAGCATACACCTCGTGTGGAATCACGACTACTTTCTTCATTATATTAATCTAGTCAGTAAAGGCCCCAAAAACTGAAAATAAGATGGGGAGGAATGAACTCCCTCTTTGTACAATAATTCGTGTTTCCTTCCCCAAAGTTTGACTTTTACGAGCGAGTGTACGTATTATGTTCTTGTAACGGCGAAGGCGAGCCTTCTGAGGGGGTTTCATTGGTACATTACATTTTATAACGTTAAGACAGATTTCACAGATGCATTATAAAAAGTCGGAGTCAATATTTTTAACAAACATCTGTTGCAATGCCCGGGGCAGTCGATGACAGATTTTTATTAATTCATTTGGGAATATATTCGTTCTTAGAAGCACCCTAAACGTGTTTTTCGCGGGTGAAGGTCACAAAGCAAATATCTGTAACGTTGACTTGTAGCTTCTTTATAAACTTCCAAAAACTCCTTACGCTGATTAGGGAATATTTGATTGGCTAATACCCCAATTTATGACACATCTCTACGTTGTGCGAATAAGACTAGATATTGTGTATTTAACGACACATCTCTCATGCATCTATTTTTGAAAAAAAGATTCTGATTGTTGAAGAATACGCTTATGTTAAGATGGCGGGAGAACACTGTAAATCTTCAATTACAATGACTATATGTTTATTTCCCTTTAAGGAATTAACGTCATGTACACCATTGTGGAACGAAATATCATCTTCGTACTCGTTGAATACTGACTGGTATGTCAAATAGCACCATATAACTTTATGCACAAATTTTGAGAACATCTCCCACTTATCTTTAATGATTTTAAGCAAAAACACAGATTTGCCACATTTTGTAGGGCCAGATATAATACATGTGGACGGGCTCGTGAACCTGAATTTTTCTACAGAATCCATCTCTAAAACGTCACACTCCTAAGTGGAACATTTTCAAAATATAAAAAAATTTTAAGTGATGTTCCTTATATTCTACAATCTTGTTTTTCCTCTTCCGCAGAACCGTGAATGACGATGAGGTACAACAACATGTCCCAATCATCGATATTAGAGACGATTCCGATGACAGTGTAGTTTTGGCTACAGGCTGTACCTCGCTAGCGAACCCACAACAGCGACACTTGTAGCGCCCCCACGCGACAATTCAAAGCGGAGGCATGATGATGAACTGCATTCCACGTCAGGTATAGAGCGTGCAAGGAGTGCACCTGTTGTTAGACCATCACTAATAGATCCCGAGCCCTCTACGACTTACGACACAAACCCCACACTAGTTCCTTCCACTATAAAAATGTGCCCCCTTATTCCTGCTCAATTCCGGTCGCATGCTCCACAGCAGCACCAGCTTCTCGTTCTGTAGAAGCTGGTATAACATTTGAACTGGTGCGCACTGCCATCCCCACCCCAGCCGTGACTAGAAATCGGTACGTAGTCAAGGTTGACCAGCGAACCATGAATAGCAATGGTGTTGAACAGTGACTGCGACGCTTAGTTGAACGTATTGTGAAGTTTTTCCCTTCAGAACAGCGACGGATGTGAAGTCAGGACGAAGCTGTCGAGTTTGAGTCAGATGACGGGGATGTAATGATTTTTGGGTAGTAATACCATACAGCGCTTAGCTGCTGTAGATATAGAATATATTTTGAGCCGTATAATGCAGGCCTCTCAAAGTAGTACAACCTTCAACGTGGACAACTTCACAATAGATATTGGCCGTGTATTCCTTGTTGCGGGTCATACGGCCACACCTTATACTCTTAACTTCAATACTCAGGCTATTTACAGATGGCATATAGACACCGAGCGTGGTTGCGGCATTATAGCATTAGTCTTGGCCCAAATGTTTACTGTGCTAAATAGACGGGCCCAAAAAAATGGTTGCCTACGGTTGTGCAGCGTGCTCGTAAACTGGCTTCAGATTGCAAGGTGAGTTTGACTGTAATATGGGTCCTGAAGAGCTGAGAAGGGTAGAGTAGGAAATGAATGTTCGTGTAGATGTATTTGGAATGGATGATCGTCGTAGGACTATGTTTTTAAAAGCTGTGTGAGAGACCGTACAAGACCCCTACTTATTTTAGGGCTGTCAAAAACAATGTATCTCCCCATCCGTAATATAAGAGGCCCTTACGCGACTTCTGATAAAAGTCGAAAATATGGAAGGCATCATGATTTGAGTAAGGGTTGTCTCGAGTTTGCGGATGATATAGTGAAACATTGTAAGAAATGCCACATGGCATGTGAACAGTGTAAAAGCTCCAAATATGAAAGTCGTGTAGTTGAAGCCGAGAAGAGGGACTGTAATGTGTGTAGACGTAAATTTTTCAATAATAACTGTTTTCCTCCCAATAAGTCAATTGGCACTTGCAGGAAAATGAGAATCTGTGAATGTAGTATGTTTCATATGATGGATAATTGTGGGAACTTCACTCATAAATGTGATGAAATTCATTGTTCTACATGCCATGAGAAATATAAGGTGGATGAAGTAAAACATGAATGTTATACGAAATATGCTAAGCTTAAACATAGACGTTGTATAACTGTGTACTACGATATAGAAACATATCCGTTTGCTGAAACCAAAGAATTATCACACATCTACTTTTAAGCCAAACTATCTGCGATGAGTGCATGGAAGTCGAGTGTGATGAGTGTCACAAATGTGGTAAACGAAGAAACGTTTTGAATACGAACACAAACGACAACCCCATGAAACTCTTTGTCATATATTGTCAAGTTAACGGACAAGTTCAAAAAAATAACTCTGTATATTCTTGCCCATAACGGCGCAAAATTTGACACACAATTCCTTTATAAGGAGCTGCTTGAACACGACACGAGTCATCAGAGATATTTACAGGCGATCCCTTAAAAAGAGGAAACAAACTTATACAGATTCAGATAAGTAGTAATGTTCAGTTTAAAGACACTTTATTATTCACACCTTGAAAATTAGCCAAGCTACCCAAGGTGATGGCCGCAGAAGTTTTAAAAGGGTATTTCCCTTGCACTTTCCTCACTAACGACACATTAAATTACGTAGGCCTGCCACCCCCCAAACATTACTTTAACTACGCAAACATGAGTGATACAGTAGTGAACTTGAATATTTTGATAGCTACTCAACAGTTTTAATGAAGAAATTCCATACAATATAGCAAATGAATGTGAGCGTTATTGCGTGAATGATGTGTGCGTGCTTAGAGTATGTCCCCAGGCCTTTAGAAGGATGTACATAGACCGCTTCAACTGTGATCCGCTGCAAGTTGCAACCACAATCACCTCATTGTGCATTACGGTGTTCAACGGCAATTTCATGCCTAAAGTCATCTTGGTCGTCGTTCACAGAAACAATCAACGCAGTTATGGGCATAAGGCTATTTACTGGCTCATACACCTACAGCAGCAGCGGTGTATATATAAAACATGCCCGCAAAACGGGAAGTCCCCATCATGTTCAATGGTCGTGTTTTTTGGGTGGACGGTCAAAGTGAAGACCGTGTCACTGTTGAGAAGAGAGGGTACTCCTTTAATAGTTGCTGGTGGCATGGATGCCCACGTCCTGAGTGTGGTGTCATAGGAGATATCCATGGTAGATCTCCAGCCGACAGTCTTGCATGGACCCGCACCCACGATCAGCTTATAGGTTCCCAGTTCACTCACAAGGTCTTGTGGGATCATGAATATGATGCACGGATTGAAACAGATGGGCAGCACCGTGAAGAAATAAATACCATCAAACGTTCAATGGAGTTGGATCCTCTCAGATGCGGCGATAGCTTGTTCGGAGGGCGTACAAATCCCTTCAAACTATAATTTCCACCTGCGGAGGGGCGTGTAACTCCATTACTACGATTTCTGTTCTTTATACCCCTACGTGATGAAGAACAATCCGTACCCCGTAGGAGTACCTGAAAAACAGTTGGGTCCAGCAATTACCACCATCGAAGAGTTCTCAGCAAATTTGAACGACAACTATTTCGGTCTTTCTTTCGTAGACGTGCTCCCCCCTCGCTTCTTATGGATACCGATCTTACCCGTCGTTATAGACCACAACTCCATGATTCCCCTGTGCGTGAAGTACGAAGAGGAGAACAATGGGACCTGTAATCACACAACCAACCAGCGGAAGATTAGAGTTGTATATACAGTACAATAGGCCGGGTCGTTTTTGCTTGAAAAAAATTGTTTTGGGAAGTTTAATTTACCCTGTATTACAAAAATTTGTACACCTACATAGAAAGTATCATGACAAAATTTCAAGCTTTTATATAAATATTTTGAGGTTCCACAAGTCTCTTAAAGTTTTGGTGATTTTTTCCGATACTCCGTATAGTAAACTACAGCTCTTTGCTGACTTGCCATGATAGTTTACAAGGCAAATCACCCAGAATTCACCACGAGGATGTGGCTGTAGGTTGAATTCCACACCATGCCCAGCCCAACCTCCCTTCTATTAGTTTTTACATGTAGTTTATTGACATTTGTATTCGCATTTTGACTCAAATGTAGGCATGTTTGATCTTGAAGCAATTCTTGCTTTTATAAAACCATCTCTATTTTCCTGACCACAGACAGAAGCTGATGTTTCTGTTACAAGTCTGACATGTCTTTCCACAGCTTGTGAATGACATGGGTACTTTTTCAATAGAGGGTTAGTTTCATCATCCCTTACGATAAGCTCTAACTGGGTGTTTGTCAAGCTTTTTGTCAGAGGTGGTTCATGTCTTGGGTAGTCTCCAAATCGAATTAAATCTGTGTAGTCTCTTGCCAAGAAATTAATTTTAGGCCGTCTAAATTCTCTAATGCCCGAGGACACACTTTTCCTGGCTAACTCTCTCATCACTTGCCTTTCATCAAATAACATCGAGACCAATAAAGTTTCTGAGTGAGCAAAATATGCCCCTCTTTCAATAACAGGATCATTGACAGCCTTAAGCTCATCAGAAAGGTATCTTGAACTAGATATCATAAACCAGAGGTTCTTTGGTCCCTGGTAATAGTAAAGATTTCGCTTTATATTAAACCACGTTGGGGCATAAACGCGAACAATGAATTCGGTCAGAGTTTTCAAGTTTTCTGACGGCTTTTTTGTCGCAACATAAAGTCTAACTATCCTGTTGGCTGTCGTAAGCCATCTGGCATGGTTCAAAGAACCTGGGTTGCGGTTTTCAAGGTTTTGGTAACATTGGCCTTCTATGACTGCATTACAAATTTCCATGAGATACTTTTGATCTTGGCTTAGATCGAGATCCCCCGGAACAGAAGGCATATTACTTGATTTGATTGCTTCGAACTTGACAACTGGCATCTTTTCGCACGCAGTAAGACTTTTGTCAACATTTCCAGCAAGGGATTTTGGTCCTTTGATTTTACCATCCAAATAATTAAACGAATGGCAGAGAGGTAGCTCGTTGGTATGCAGCAAACACACGAACCAATGAAAATGAGTATTGTAGTGTACCTCTAGTTGCCTGATAACTCCATTATGTATGCCAGTGTTTACATTGGTTCCATCACATCCAATGACCTTCAGATTGTCTACCTTAATATTCTTACTGTTAAAAAACTTTATCACTCCCTTAGAAATGTTAGTTGAATTTCCAGTCACATGAGTGAAGTGCCCAAGATATTTTGATTCTGGTTCAGCTATAAGCGTGATGTGTTCCTCAGTAATTGTTGTACTGTATTACCTCCCATCCTTACAGATATTTGCTTTAGTTAAGTCCTGTTTTCCATCAAAATACAATGTTTCTATACTTTCTTCACTTGATTTACTCAACTCCTCTCTGATCTTCTTTCTCTGCCGTCTCACCTTATTCTTATCCACAACATTGTGATAAACTTCAGAGGTAATGAGACCAAAATCTTCCAGAACAGCAGAGGCAACGGCTGCATCAGCTCTGTCTGATATTCCGAATCGGTCACAAGTTTTTGCTAATGAAGGCAATTGCGAGTGAGCTTATGTGCTTCACCTGATTTCTTTATATCTTCCTCAATGTGATCATCATCATCACGCTCTCTATCTGTATCTGTTGATGTGTCAGAATCAGGAATTGTATGAAAGTTATCCCAGTCCATTGGCTCTTCCCTGGAAGTGGGTGGGTTATTGATATCTGCATCTTCAATGTTTTTAGAAAATCGTGCTCTTTCTTGTTCTTTACGCTCAAATCTTATTTGCAGTTTCTTCGTTGTCTGTAAATCAATACTGCCTATTGCCATTTTTCGTTCACCGCTTTGGTCAATTAGGAAAGAACGTTCCATGGCAGGAACTTTTAGCTCTTTTTCACAAGTGCAAGAAAAGAGATCATGGCATTTGCAGGCAGCAATATAAAAAAGCCTTTGATTTTTGGATTTGAACGGGGTCAGTTTAGATACAAAATCTTTCATTTTTCTACCAGTCTTCATCATATTTTTAGATTTTTCATGACGATCCTTTACTCTGGCTAATATTTGCTGTTCTGATATCGTTGGAATTGATGCACTTTTCCAGATCTCTTTTACCTTTGATGCAACTATTCTTGCCACATCATTAGCATTTGGCCCTTTTTTCCCCTCACTAGCTATAATTAAGAGATATCTTGTTTGTAAATATTCTTTTAAAACGTCTTCATATAGGGGAAGTTGATTTCCACTGAGCTCAGCTTTCCCAAAAAGGGAAACAGCTGGACTCATGATTTTTTCAACAGTTGCTTTCACTTTTACGGCCTCAGCCATTTCGGATAATTTGGGAAAGTCACTCTGTTAGTGTAACAACGCGTATTTAACTATTCAAATAATCAATTCTGAAAAGAAAAATTGTATATATAAATTACATATATTCTGGACGAAACACAGTCAAGAAAAAACTTAATAGCAACAAGAATACAAAAAATACAAGAAAATATTAATAAAAAATCATAATTGCCAAATAATTAATAAAGTTTACGTATTTAAATAAAGTTTTAAAAGTTTTAAAGTTTTTTGTAATGATTTACGTTTTACTCGCAATATTCAGAGGACTTGCGGAACATCTAGAACTTGATTAATTTAGTTTTTTTAATCATTGTTGAGCATTTATTGTGCAACTTAAAATTTCTTGGACACAGGCATGTGGAAATTCACAAATTTAATTTTTCGACCAGGCCTAATATTCAAGTCCTGAGCTGTCCTTAGCCGTTCGCCACGGCTACAGAATATTGAAGTTATATGAGGTATGGAGGTTTCGGAAGCTACTCAACCTTTTCACGCCATATATAAACACTTTTTTAAAGGATAAATTAGAAGCATCATGATACCCGCGAGGAGTTGAGACCGAAATAAAAAATCGGCGAATATTCAGCGCTACCGTGAGCGTGAAGGGATACAACTTGATCTGTCTCAAATTGTAAAGAACCCTGGCAAGCGCTTTAATGCAAAGTTTTGCCTAATAGTCTTTGGGGAAAATTTGCACAGAATACAGGCAAGGGGAATATTCATCTAGCCGAAAGTTATAACGAGGTGTGGGATTATGCCAACGATCCCGATAAAGAGGTCATGGAGATCGTGAATGAGGGTAATACGAACATAATAAAGTACAATATTATCGAATTGGCTACAGATTCACGTGTGACAAACATACCTGTAGCCAGCTTCACAACGGCATACGCTCGCATCAAACTTTGGGGACTACTGCATTTTCTTTGGTGGAGGATTCTGTACGCAGATACAGATAGTGTGATATTCACAGACAGGGAATGTGGGAATTGAATGATGAGATCAAGGATGAGTAGGGTGATAGTGCCTACGCTGATTCTTTTTATCAACAGGTCCAAAAACTTATAGGGTACGGTTGAGGGTGGGGGAGGAGATGAAATATATCGTGAAGGCGAAGGGCATCACGCTTAACGAGGCGAACCGAGGGATCGTTAAATTTAACTCGTTGAAGGAGCTAGTGAGCTTAGAAGATGAGGGCGACCAACCGCCCCAACTGACTGTAGGGACCCACAATTTTCGGGCACAGAAACTGGGGGGGCGTGAAGGAACTTCGGGGTACGAAAGTGTGTCCTAACACGTATAGGAAACGTTACCAGGTGCCTGGGACCTATGATACCGTACCCTTTTGGTACCATAGCCCTTGAATGTTTTTATATATATATAGTGTGTGTGTGTGTATATTTACTTGTTAACGATATGTTTATTTATTTATTACACGTATTTGAATTTTTTCCATGAATTAGAGACTAATTATTTATTGATGATATGTTTATTTATTTAAAATAAATTATGTTTCAATTGTGTTTGTTTCATTTTCTCCGTGTGTGTGTGTGTGTTCACAGGAAAAGGCTAACCACCGCCCACTGTATGGCCGATCAAAGGGGTTACGTGACTCTGGCCACTAGTTGATCATATCTCTGTCCTACGTGCTCAGTTAACCTCAACAAGCCCTGGATCTCAGACGTGTATTTTGAAGAGTTCTCGCGTAGACAGTAACCGTAATGGCTACCTTTCATATTGCGTGTTCGACATTCATGAGCTGATATTCGATAAAGTCTACAGATGTGGTGAACACTCAAAGAATCCCTAGGCCTCCCACCTTTGAGGCTTTTAAGTTCATATTGAGCGGGGCGAAGCGTAAGGAGCAGGAGGTTCAAATACTCTACGGTTATTCTGGGGAGAGCATTGCGGGCTTTCGTGGCTCAAACGATATAATGGACTACGTCATAGGACTAAACTGTGTAAAGGCGCACATACACCGCGAAGTGAAAGAAGCATCACGTGCAGAAGAGAAGCAACGGGTATGGGTAGTGAGTCTTGTTGATGAATGGTGTGACAAGCGGAATTAGGTCATGTTACATCACACCGCGTACGCATACCCTGCGTTCGAGAATGTAAATTTTGTTATCATGGACAGTCTAAAATATTTTTCGCATTACGTTCATATATATCATTATGAGGTTCGCAGTGAAGTTGTGGCTAAAGGCCTGCGTGAGTTTTTAATAGAGTTTAGGGATGAGTACCGCTTGTTAAGCAAAAAGGACAAATATGGGCACATGTTTCACTCCAATAGAGCGCCGGAGTGTTGATGTGAGGAGAAAATGGACGAAGCTGTATGGTTTCAATAAAACATTAAAGCCGTTATTACTTCATGTATCAGAAAAATTGTCCGGCATAATGGGACACAAGCATTCACATGGCTCTTTCATGCTGGAACAACCCCGTACACGAATCACTGACGCTCGGTTGTGACACGCCCATGTGACTCATTCCCCAACACCTCCACCGTGCCAAACCGCGCACAGGCTGTTCATAGTCACCTCAGAGCTTGACCCGTCTGGACGTGCACTCCTCACAATACGAAAACGATGGAGCTTCCGTTGAGCAGCATTCTCAATGCCGTATACAATCTGTCCTTGACGAAGTCAGTGCTTGTGTTCAGGCGTAAAACCGGCTCTGTTAACTATGTACTGGAAACGCTTTGTAGACAAACAAACTCTGGTAAACGGAATGTTATTTATTTAAGTGTTGAGGAGATGAGTAGAATCTTCTTGAAAGTTGAGAAGTGGGGCAAGGATCGTTATAAAATACCTGTAGGTGAAGGCACAAGAAGAGAGCAGATTAGTGATGCAACCTCATATGCCATTATGTATTTGGACGTTGTGTATAAATTACGACCAGCCATGCATTGATATACGATTGATGTGGAAGAATGCGTCTCATAATAACGACCTTGTCTCCACGCGAATCAGTTTCCTCCTTGACAGAATGTTTGAAATCGTTGGTTTCCACAAGCTAAAGCCTATATTAGACGCACGTGTTACCGATATGTTTATTTTGACACAGTTCTTAAATACGTATACACCGCTCTGCTCGACG
The DNA here is from genome assembly GCA_023014485.1 of Bathynomus jamesi. Classification (NCBI taxonomy): domain Eukaryota; kingdom Metazoa; phylum Arthropoda; class Malacostraca; order Isopoda; family Cirolanidae; genus Bathynomus; species Bathynomus jamesi. The sequence continues at coordinate 1,621,144 of JAJOZX010000030.1, forward strand.
GGTTTACCGAGTGTAGGACTGAACTTGGCGAGAACGGTGGAGAAATAGATGCGTATTTAAAAGGTATAGACTCTTCAAAATACCTTGAATTTTGGTACAAAGGACTTGAGATGTACAGGGGTGAGCTCACCTACACCATTCACCCTGAATAGCTATTTCTTTATATAAGGAGCTGGTGTCTGCAAGACTTCGAAGGTTATTTCAACTGCCGATATGCATTGTGAAGAAGAGAACACGGTTGAAAAGCTCGGATTGGAAAGAATAAACCCTCATTTGGAAAGGAGTGTTTATGAACTTGAATTTAATAATGATGTTGTAGCAAGCGATACCCTATTTGTGCGTGCTTTTGATTGTATTCTACCCATGTTTAAAGAGAGTGATAATTTGGCAACCAATTTTAAAGTGGGCACAAAAATAGTGTTAAATGAACTGAAGGCCCTTTACATTGATTATAGGCACCCGTGTACTTTGAGTGGTAAAATAATGTTAAATCGTGTTTATTGCAAGGTACAAAGCAACGATGATGTAACTGTAGAGTCGATCACATGCGAGTTTAGTGTTTTAATTAAGCGCAGTAGAACATAAAGCACGTGTATTTTGATGTATATAAATATATATATATATATATATATATATATATATATATATATATATGTTATAAACGAGCCGACGACCAACTTCTTGAACTCATTTAAAATAACATGTTATTTAAAGTAATATATAAGAGCAGGCGCCAGTCATTATTTTTCTTACACAACAATCAACGTCTGCTAAATCTCTTCTAAGCCCTTAACCACACGCCCGGAGCATGATTTACGATATAAAAACAACTATGAAATCAATCTAAAGCGCACCGACAAACTTTGGCGATATGCATTCACCGTTACTTGTTTGTCTCCAACGGCAACACCAAGCCTTCGTCCCAAGGGACGCCTTAGAGATATGTACCTGTTTCGCAACCAGAAATTGTCTTTATCGCACTTATGTAGCCTATAAGCCCTATCTCTACTCTTTATAATATCTCCTATTCTAGAAGTAAACCACAAGGGCTTGTTATTTACCCTCGCACGCTTATTCTTGCACGGTATACACTTCTCATTTATATTCCTAAATACTGTTTCAAACGATTCCCACTTTATTTTTCCGTTGGAGGTCCCCACTGCGTTTTCCCAATTAACGTGTAACAATTCATTTCTAAATTTACAAAAGTCTGCGTGCTGGAAGTTAGTAATTTTAGTACTTACTGAGAGGACAAACTCTACCATATTCTGATTGCTATTGCTTAACGGTTCTATTACTTCAAGATCAGTGATTAGCCTATCATCCATAGTTATTACTAAATCCAAAATACTGTCCAACCTCTTAGGTTCCCTGACATTTTGAATAAGAAAGCTGTCCTCGAGAAAATTAACTAAACGATTACGTTCCGCGTCTCCCTACATTGTATCGTAATTAACGTTAGCGCAATTAAATTCACCCATAATTAAGGCCTGCTCACTACCCATTACTCTCTTTAGTTCACGATATAACGCTTCGTTCGTATAAGCTGTTTGATTAGGGGGCCTATATATGATGGCAACAAGAAGTTTGAAATCGTACAATTTAAGTTCTGCTATAGTTGAATATTTTGGTTCTGGAATTCTGTGCTTTACTTTTATAACGTTCGCAATATTATCTTCGATATACAACGTAACATAACACCTCTTCCTCCTCCTATATACTATATATATATATATATATATATATATATATATATATATATATATATATATATGTGTGTGTGTGTGTGTATATACATATACTGCAGATATATGTGTGTGTGTATATATATATATATATATATACAGTATATATATATATATATATGTATAAGTGAACTGCTTAGGGAACAATTTAAATCTGTGTTTAGCACCCCTAAGTCCGAGATGGAAGTGGAAAACCCAGACGAGTTTTTCGACATTGAAACGGATCAACCAAGAACAAATCCCGGCACAAACCTATTAATGGACTTCGAGTTCACGGAAGGAGATGTAATTACGGCCTTATCACAGATGCGAGACAATTCAGCGCCAGGGCCAGACACATGGAGTGCCACATTTCTGAAGAAATGCAAAGAGAGTATTGCAAAACCGCTATACTTACTATGGAGGAAATCACTCGACACAGGACAAATTCCACTCCCCTTAAAGAACGCGAATATTGCCCCCCTCTTTAAAGGTGGTAACAGAGCAATGCCCAAAAATTATCGGCCAGTGGCTCTCACCTCACACCTTATAAAGTGTTTTGAACGCATAATTAGAGCCAAAATTACCTACTACCTACAAGAAAAAGACTTGTACAACCCAAATCAACATGGCTTCAGGGCGGGTAGATCATGCCTGTCACAGCTACTAGACCACCAGGAGAAAATATTAGGAACATTGTGTCGAGGACAAAACATTGATGTAATATATACTGATTTTGCTAAAGCCTTCGATAAATGTGACCATGGAATCATAGCACACAAACTTAAGGATACAGGAATTACTGGAAAGCTAGGAAGGTGGATATTTAATTTCTTGACGCAAAGAACGCAAAGAGTGGTGGTAAACGGAGTTAAATCGGAAGTCTCGGAAGTCGTGAGCTCTGTCCCACAAGGGACAGTATTAGCTCCCTTGCTGTTCATAATAATGATTGCAGATATTGATGCAGATATTAAGGACAGTATTGTATCATGCTTCGCAGATAACACGAAGATATGTAAGGAAATATTGAACGAAGATGACGTAAGAAAACTACAAAACGACATTGAAACATTATTCCAGTGGGCAGAAGACAACAATATGAAGTTCAACGAAGAAAAATTCCAACTTCTAAGATATGGTAATAACAAAGAGCTACAGAAAAAAGGGTACAAAACTCCGCAAACCAAACAGATAACACCAAATCCACAAGTCAGGGATCTTGGAGTAATAATGTCGTCGGATGCAGAATTCAGAGAGCACTATAAAATCAAAATCACAACGGCTAGAAAAATAATGGGAATCATCTGGAGGAGCTTCTGCAGCAGAAAAGCAAACATCATGCTCAAATTATGGAAGAGTCTAGTCCTACCAATAATTGAGTATTGCTCAGTACTCACAAGCCCACACAGAAAAAGAGACATTGCGAGCATTGAAGCTATACAAAGGACTTTTACGTCTAAGATAGAGGAAACGGAAGGTGAAGACTACTGGTCTCGACTACAATCCCTGGAACTCTACTCTCTTGAAAGAAGGCGAGAGCGGTACACAATAATATACATATGGAACATACTTGAGGGCTCTGTCCCTACCCTAAGAAATGAAATAGAAACAAACTGGAATGAGAGAAGAGGCAGATTTTGTACGGTCCCAGCTGCGGTGGGACAAGGAGCCATGAAAACGAGGATGGAAAATACCCTCAGAATACGGGGCCCAAAGCTTTTCAATGTCCTTCCAAAAGAAGTGAGGAATCTCCAGCACACCAACCTGAATAACTTCAAGAACCAGCTGGACAGATTCTTGTGCAAAGTCCCTGACCAGCCATGCGTGGCTGGCTACGAGGGCAGGAGGCGATCAGAGAGCAATTCCCTCCTTCACCAAGTCCCGCAAATGAGGCGGAATGCTGCAGAGGGGTCGACCGCAGGTCGATCCTGAACCGTCGTTCAAACTCAACAAAAGTAAGTAATATATATATATATATATATATATATATATATATATATACAGTACTGGCCAAATTATTAGGAATTTTTTTAAAATTTCATTTTTTGGTATAAAATGTTAAATTAAACCAATTTTAAACGTTGAAAAGTTATTTATTTCTACACAAGAATACATGGTCATTATTTAGCAATAGTTTAGTACTTAGTTTGACCCACCTTAGCTGCCATAATGGCTGCGACACGCTTCGGCATGCCATGAATCAATTTTTTGCATAATTCTTTAGTCGAACGAAGCGTGTTTGTTCGTCAGTTGTCGTTTGGTTGTCGTGCGATGCGGGTGTGTTTCTCTTCTTTTACGTGTCATTGTAACTACCGTTTAATTTAAATAGTGTATTTACCCAATTTCGGCAATTATTTGTTACAGTTTTTAAGTGAATTTGAAAATGGGGCGAAAGAATGACGAGTCCACGGAAAATTGGGCAAATACAGGTTTTATTAACTTCTTCTACATTTAAACAAAAGGAAATCGCTGCCAAACTCCATGTTTCACCACAGTCAGTACTTCGTATTAAGAAAAAAATGGTATTTGGAGAAAATGTAGGCCCCAAAAGGGTTGGAAGATGCGGCAGAAAAAGGGTAACGACTCCAAGAACTGATAGACAGATTGCAATTTTGTCTCTTAGAAATAGAAGAGCTACTTGCAAAAACATTTCCAGTAGTCTAGCGGCTGATGGCATCAATATTAGTCGTAGAACAGTCAACAGGAGGCTTCTAACTGCCGGCTTCAAAGCCTACCGCCCAAGGAAGAAGCCCAGGCTCACTGAGGCTATGAAGAAGGCACGTTTTGCATGGGCAAAGGAACACATTAACTGGACTAGTGAGGATTGGGAACAGGTAAGAATAATATTTAACATTAAATAGAATGTTAATACAGTAAATACAGTATGCATAGAAGTGTATTTACAGTACGTGATAAAACTGCAGTAAAAATATCTGTAAAGCAGCAAATCATACTGTACTTCGTTTTAGCTGTACTTCATACGCTATGCACTGACTCTTTCACAGGGCTTTCTTTGATTGCAGGTGGTGTTCTCCGATGAGTCAACGATTGCCGTGCTTGACGATCGTGTTCAAAGTGTAAGAAGGAGGCCTGGAGAAGAATTTTTGCCTGAGTGTCTGATGAAAACGGTGAAATTTCCACAAAAGATCATGGTTTGGGGAGCAATTTCTGTGCATGGAACTAGTCGTTTGAGCATTGTTGAGGGGAATATGAACCAAGTCAAGTATATAGAAGTACTAAGAAGACGTCTACTGCCTCAAATAAGGGAATTGTATGGTAATAGACGTTGGATTTTTCAACAAGACTCAGCTCCATGCCACACGGCAAAGTCGGTTAAAAAATGGTGTCATGAAAATAGTGTTCGGTTGATCCCATGGGCTGGAAATTCTCCAGACATGAACCCAATCGAAAGTTTATGGTGTATTTTAAAGGACGTAATCCATGAAACGCCGATAACAACAAAACACCAACTCATAGAGCGACTTATTCAAGTCTGGTTTCACTCTACACGTATTAAGGAATTATGCAAAAAATTGATTCATGGCATGCCGAAGCGTGTCGCAGCCCTTAAGGCAGCTAAGGGGGGTCAAACTAAGTACTAAACTATTGCTAAATAATGACCATGTATTCTTGTGTAGAAATAAATAACTTTTCAACGTTTAAAATTGGTTTAATTTAACATTTTATACCAAAAAATGAAATTTTTAAAAAATTCCTAATAATTTGGCCAGTACTGTATATATATATATTGTATACATACCATATATACATATCGTGTACGAAGAAAAACTGCATTAATTGATACATAATTTGAAAATAACTCGAACGGTAAATCAGCTCCTGAGATTTTTAAATTGGCCTATACAGGAAAAGAAGGTCGGGGAAAATTTGAAAGAGCATAAAACGGGAAGGTCAAGTTTTCAAGACGAAATTTGAGAAATGAGAAGAAAAGAGGCAAAATAATTAAAAATAAAGAATAAATGAAAGAATAAGGGAATAAAGTAATAAAAAGAATAAAGAATAATAAATAATAAAGAATAAAGAAAGCAGAAAGGAAAGAATAAAGGAAAGAATGGCAAACAATACGAAGAAGTGTGTAAACTGCAGTAAATTCAAAAAGTTGAATAGAGCTGGATTATGTTTGATGGAATACGCTGCGCATCAGATTTGCGATTCCAAAAATGAAGCGGACGAGACCACGGGCTTAAAATGCATTCTGTGCACTACCTTTAAACACTACGAATGCATGAACTTAAATAGAAAAGGAAATGATAAATAAAATAAATAACAAAATCATAGGCATTTACGGCTTCCTGTGCATTACATGCATCGAAAAAATAAGAATATGGTACAAATAACAATGAAAATGGGCAATACATGTTTACCGACAGATGACAAGGAAACGATAGGAAACGCTGACACAAACAAACAAGAGGCACAGGAAAACGCAATACAGGAAAGCACGCTACAGCATGAACACGAGGCTCAGGACAACCAAAGAAAGAGATAAAAGGAACACAAAAGAGAAAGAGACGGATACCAGGAATACAAAGGAGAAAGAGGAAGATACCAAGAACACTAATGAAAACTCGTCGAAGAAAAAAAAACACTGAGTAGGGTAAAAGAGGTGGCGAAACAGAAAAAAGCAATTGAATCATATAGGGCTCGTAAGGAGATTAAACGACGGGCCATATGTGAATACTATAAAACAGGGTCGTGCATTATGGAGCAAACTGCAGGTACAGTCACCCAAAAAATGCTTCAATATAATGAGGAATGGAAGATGCAGACACGAACAAAACTGCCACTTTTTTCAGCCTCCTATGTGCAGACAGTCACTGACAGAAAGAAAATGCCTAAATATAGAGTGCCCATATTTTCACATAAAGGGTACCCAAAAAAGAGAATTGGGAAGAACAGACACTATCCGTATTAGAAGTAACAACTGGAGCAAGGAAACAAATTTTTTAGAGGAAATGAGAACTATAAAAGCACAGATTGCCCTGCTAACAAGAAAGGGCCTGACGGACTCCGCAGTATATTCACACAATTACATACATCACCCCTCTATCCAGCACTACCCACCGATAATACAACCAGAGTGGTATCAAGTGCTGCAACCCCAAGTCTCCCAAATGCAGCGGCCAAACCAGTAACAACAGACAGGAACCGACGTCAACCTGGAAACGACCACTATATAGGAAAACTGAACACGGAAATTAGAAACCCAATAAATGTTTTATACACAAATATTCAAGGCCTCTACACTGACCCTGCAGGCTGGAAATTACAATACAGTACTTACAGAATTCAGCTACCAAAGCAAGCATAGATATCATATGCATAATGGAAACACACTTACATACATGTAAATGCGAAAAAGGCTGTGAAAACTGCATCGAGAATATTGAAATAGATTGCTGGACTACACCATACACAGAGCAGATAGAGTGGCTAGACGAGGGGTGAGGGTGTTGCAACTACGTGAAAAACACACACATTCGAAGTGAAGGTAAACAAATGAAGCAGCACAGTCGAAGTTATTGTATAAGAAGTAAAAGAACTGAACCTAACCATTATGAACATCTACAGACCACAAAACACCACAAAAAGTGAATTTTAATTTGCTACAAATGAAATAGGAAACATATTAAAATTACTTGAAACTCCAGCAACAAATATTCTAATTTTCGGAGATTTTAATTTCCCATTCATGACATGGAAGAAAAATGACGAAGTTATATATGTCGAGAAGTTTCATGGCAACGTTACAATAGATGATAGAACTCAAGGAACAATGCTATTAGATATTATGGAACATTACGCCCTTATCCAGGAAATCTGTGAAGCCACATGAAAAGAGAACGTTTTGGATTTAATCTGGACAAATAACAACGAGATAATAATAAATAAAAAGGTAACGCACACAAAGTTCTCCGACCATAACCTCATCGATATACAATTGAAATTAGCACCCAGAGGTCCGAAAACGGATCCTAAAGCGGTAGATGGAATATTTGAAGGCTTAAACATAAATTCAAAGAAAGTAAATTGGGAAAACTTAAATAAAGATTTAAAGGAGGTAAATTGGGAATTGCTACTTCATGAGAAGACTCCACAAATGATACTATGTACAGTATAATAGAGACTGAAACCAAACCTATAATACTGAAACATATTCCAGAGAGACAGGAAAGAAAACGTAGGAAGCTCGAGAGGAAAATCCGGACACTATTCAGGCACCGAAGACAAACCCTAAAACATCTTCACAGATGTAGAACTGGTGCAGAGTAACTCAAACTAGAGGAAACTTGGCGAAATAGAAATGGACCTAAAACAAACATTCATACATAAGACAAACGAAAAGGAAAAAAGGTAGCAGGAAACATAAAAAATAACCCAAAATCCTTCTACACGTTTGCGAAAAGGAAAATGGAGTGTAAGGAGAGTATTGGTCCATTGATAGACGGGGAGGCCAAATACACAAATGACCCGAAAGAAATAAGCGAACTGCTTAGGGAACAATTTAACTCTGTGTTTGGCACCCGTAAGTCCGAGATGGAAGTGGAAAACTCGACGAATTTTTCGACATTGATACAAATCAGCCAAGAACAAATTCCGGCACAAACATATTAATGAACTTTGATTTCGCGGAAGGAGATGTAATTACGGCCTTATCACAGATGCGAGACAATTCAGCGCCAGGGCCAGACATATGGAGTGTCATGTTTCTGAAGAAATGTAAAGAGAGTATTGCCAAACTGCTATACTTACTATGGAGGAAATCACTCGACACAGGACAAATTCCACTCCCTTTAAAGAACGCGAACATTGCCCCCCCCCCTTTTTAAAGGTGGTAACAGAGCAATGCCAGTGGCTCACCTTACACCTCATAAAGTGTTTTGAACGTATAATTAGAGGCGGAACTACCTACTACCTACAAGAAAAACACTTAGACAACCCAAATCAACATGGCTTCAGGGCTAGAAGATCATGCCTATCACAACTACTAGACCACCAGAAGACAATATTGGAAACATTGTGTCGAGGACAAAACATAGATGTAATATATATTGACTTTTTTTAAAGCCTTCGATAAATGTGACCATGGAATCATAGCAAACAAACTTAAGAATACAGGAATTACTGGAAAGTTAGGAAGATGGATATTTAATTTATTGACGCAAAGAACACAAAGAGTGGTGGTAAACGGAGTGAAATCGGAAGTCTCGGAAGTCGTCAGCTCTGTTCCACAAGGGACAGTATTAGTTCCATTGCTGTTCATAAAAATGATTGCAGATATTGATGCAAATATTAAGGACAGTATTGTATTATGTTTTGCAGATGACAAAGATATGTAAGGAAATATTGAACGAAGGTGACATAAGAAAATTACAAAACGACATTGAAACATTATTTCAGTGGGCAGAAGACAACAATATGAAGTTCAACGAAGAAAAATTTCAACTTCTAAGATATGGTAATAAGAAGGAGCTACAGGAAAAGGGTACAAAACTCTGCAAGACAAACAGATAACACTAAATCCACAAGTCAGGGACCTTAGAGTAATAATGTCTTCGGATGCAGAATTCAGAGAGCACTATAACATCAAAATTACAACGACTAGAAAAATAATGGGAATCATCTGGAGGAGCTTTCGCAGCAGAAAAGCAAACATCATGCTGAACATGCGAACATTGAAGCTATACAAAGGACTTTTACCTCTAAGATAGAGGAAACGGAAGGTGAAGACTACTGGTCTCGACTACAATCCCTGGTACTCTACTCTCTCGAAAGAAGGCGCGAGCGGTACACAATAATATACATATGGAAAATATTTGGGAGCTCTGTTCCTAACCTTAGAAATGAAATAGAAACAAACTGGAATGAGAGAGGAGGCAGATTTTGTACGTTTCCAGCTGCTATTTGACAAGGGGCCATGAAAACGAGGATGGAAAATACCCTCAGAATACGAGGCCCAAAGCTTTTCAATGTCCTACCAAAAGATGTGAGGAATCTCCAGCACACCGACCTCAATAACTTCAAGAACCAGCTGGATATATTCCTGTGCAATGTCCCTGACCAGCCATGCATGGTTACGAGGGCAGGACGAGATCAGACAGTAATTCCCTCCTCCACCAAGTCCCGCAAATGAGGCTGGATGCTGCAGAGGGGTCGAGCGCAGGTCGATCCTGAACCGTTGTTCAAACTCACCTAAATTAACCCAAATTATGTATATATATATACACACAGACGTTTTCTGGTGTACACACATACACACACATATATATATATATATATATATATATATAATATATATATATATTGTATTGTATATATATATATATATTGTGTGTATATATATATATATATATACACACACTGTAATATATATTAGGTTACATATATATATATATATATATATATATATATAATATATATATATATATTGTATATGTACACACACACACACATATATATATATATATATATATATACTGTAATATATATTAGGTTACATACTGTATATATATATATATATATATATATATATATATATATACGAGGTGTGATAAAAAAGTTAGGTAAATAGTTCCGCAACTAATAAACGCGTGTCACTAGGTGATGTCAGTGTGTATGGCTGATGACGTCACCTTGGCCACTTGCCAGATGCCAACAAACACCATTCAACTACGTACCAGTGCGCCGTGTCATTGCTTTGTGTGAGGACGTTTTTGTGGCGTCTGGCGATTTTGCAGAAAATGTCGAAATTTGAGCAACGTGCAAACATCAAATTTTGTATTAAACTTGGTAAGATGGCCACAAAAACGCACGGAATGCTTGCAGCTGTCTACGGAGATGAAGTTGTTACAAACAAGACGGACGGACGACCACTTCTTTCATCATCTTCCAAACACTCATTTCCTTCTCGAAACCTTCCAAACTACTTGCAAACAGTTTTATTTGTAACAATTTCATCTCCGTAGGCAGGTGCAAGCATTCTGTGCGTTCTGTAGCCAGCTTACCAAGTTTAAAACAAAATTTGAAGTTTGCACGTTCCTCAAATTTCGACATTTTCTGCAAAATCGCCAGACGCCACAAAAACGTCCTCACACAAAGCAATGACACGGCGCACTGGTACGTAGTTGAATGGTGTTTGTTGGCATCTGGCAAGTGGCCAAGGTGACGTCATCAGCCATACACACTGACATCACCTAGTTACACGCGTTCATTAGTTGCGGGACTATTTACCGAACTTTTTGATCACACCTCGTATATATATATATATATATATATATATATACAGGGCCGGATCTAGAAGTTGCGAGGCCCTAGGCAGATCTAGAAATTGCGAGGCCCTAGGCCTATATATATGAAAATATGGACTTAATTATCGGTAGTATACCAGCAATATTAGAATCCCGCATAGACAGAACTATGCCAGCACTTAAAAATTAAAGCAAACCAAAATAATCACGCCTGGAAATTGTATAAGAAATATAAATAAACCATACAAATAAGTATAAATTATAATATGAATCGAAGATTTGTATCGAAAATATAAGATAATGATTTGTAAGATTTATATAATATTATAGGTAATGACTTTCCATAGTATACAAACGTTTTTCATATGTGATGTATAAGAGATGTTGACATTTCATTTTTTATAAGAGTGAGCGATCGACTTATCAGGCTAAATATTAATGCTTTAATATTTGGTTCAGATGCTCCTTGAATATTACAGCAATGCTTTTCTACTTTTCTTCGAGCTAAACTCTTCAATTAATTGAGAATAATCTAATGAATTTGTTATATCGTTTTCTATTGATAACATAGCTAATGATTGCAATCTCGCTTGAGACATGGTGGAACGCAAATATGTTTTAATAAGTTTGAGATACGAGAAACTTCTTTCAGCCGAAGCAACAGTAACTGGGATGGTTAATGCTATTCGAAGTGCAACATAAACATTAGGATAAATCTCACTTAGTTGTTTTTGCACTATATAAACAAGGGCATTTCCGAGATCTGTTTTCTCAGGTATAAACCTGCAAAGTACTTTAAGTTCTTCATAGAGTTCTAAATCATTAATATCACTTGAACAGAACGCGCAAAACGGCTTGAGCGAGGCCCCCTTTGGCGCGAGGCCCTAGGCGATCGCCTAGTTCGCCTATAGCTAAATCCGGGCCTGTATATATATATATATATATATATATATATATCAGAGAACGTCTACCGATCGTCAAAATTCAAAGTATATCTTCATCACAATCGGAAGTACGCAGCGTAGTGACAGAAGGTATTAGCCCCACTACTATTAATTATCATGTTAACACACATACTGTAGACTGTGAGTAGCATGGGGCAAAAGGAGAGAGTGCAATGCAATTGAAAATGTTGATCAATGTTGCAAAGGAAATGTTACATAAGTTATGCAACAAATGGGGAGGGGATATTGCAAGATGTTATGCAACAAAGGGGAGGGGGAATGTTGCAAGAGCAACAACGGTTATGCAACTTGGAGGCGGAGTTATCTCCCAAGAGAAAGAGAGAGGAGAAGGAGAGAGAGGAAGATAGGTGTTCGCTTGACAGGAGTCAAGCGCATAATAAGACTTCAGTCGAGCAGCCGTTGTGTTATAGGTCCCTAATCAGTCAGTCGGCTTAATCAGCCAGTGCCTCCAGGCACTATCAGCCAGTTGGCACAGTGTATACTTCGTTTTGGCACGCACACGGCCGTCTCTACGCTCATAAAATATTACGCACACACGATTATATGCGTCGGGCTAGAGACTTGGCGGCGGCGCGTCCTTCCACGGTTGGTAGCCAGGGTAATCTAATGATCCGTGTTAAACTGTAGGTCTAAGGTTGAGTGTAAACATCGTTTCACGACTGGTAGTCTCTCTCTCTCCTCTCTCTCCCTCTCGCTCTCTCTCTCCCTCTCGCCCCTCGCTCTCTCCCTCCCTCTCTCTTGCTCTCTCTCCCTTCCCTCTCGCTCTCTCAATCTCGCTCTCTACCTCTCGCTCTCTTCCTCTCGCTCTCTACCTCTCGCGCGCTCTCTTTTATATATATACACACATATATATATATATACACATCCACTTTAAAAATTAGGTCTAAGGTGGGGTGAAAAGATTGATAGTCGTCAGAATGAACAATTCGGGCGGAAGCAATCGAAGGGTTAACCAAAGAAAGCCTATATATATATATATATATACAGTTCCGGAAAAAAGTTCATCTAAAAAAATTCTGAAAACTATACAAAAATTAGTACAAGAAGTGTGCGCAAAATTTATAATTAACAATCACGTCAAATTGTATTAATTAACTCTGCCTCTCCCATTTCTCCTAATTATTCTTTTAAATTATTTTATATCAATGTAAAACCCGCTAATTCCTTCATATATATATATATATATATATATATATATATATATATATATATATATATATATATACAGTTATATTTATCTTCGGTCACATTTAAAAATAAAATTTGAAACATCTGATATTCAGATTTTTTCTACAACAAAAAAAATTTAATACGAGAAATGTATGGACTTATTCTGAACTTCTCTCATATATATACAGGGTGTCCCATGAGGAAATGTCAAGAATGCACCGTTTGACTCTTTGGGTATTTCTAAGTAGAAAGTATTATATCGACATGTGCCTGATTCCCAACCGTTACCGAGATACAGGCCTCTACATTTGGGTAACTAAAACATAATAAAAAGCCGATCTTAGATAATATTCAATGACATTTAATGATACATTGGCAACTGTGCAGATCCTCACATTATTTATTTACATTATTTATTTAGGTACGTCTTAACACCTGCTCACAGAGTCACGTTTCTTTTCAGGGTGTGTTGTGTACTCTGCAAACGTGGAGGTGCAGTGCTCAAGCAACATTTCAAGCCATGCGTTTTCCTTGGCAAGACTCGATGGATCGGAGGCTCGCCGCGTGCATTGAAGAAGGAGGGGGTGACTTTGAAACCATTCTGCAATAAGTGCAATAGTGTATTGTATATTTGTACTTTTTTAAACCACAATTGTCATTAAATAGTATCTAAGATCGCCTTTTTATTATGTTTTAATTACCCAAATGTAGAGGCCTGTATCTCGGTAACGGTTGGGAATCAGACCCGTATCGATGTAATACTTTCTACTTAAAAATACCCAAAGAGTGAAATGGTGCATTCTTGACATTTCCTCCTGGGACACCCTGTGTATATATATATATATATATATGTTGTTTTATTCTTTATTGCCGTTTCTCTGGTTTCCAAGATTCGAGATAAGGCATGCACCATTAAATTATATGACTCAGCATAGGGTCATTGATTATACCAACCATGAGAAGGTCGAGTTTTATATAGCGATAATTAAACGAGTCTTTGTGAAAAGTTGAGGTGATATTTTTAAAAAAAAATTTCCAGTTCCAGACGATTTAATTTACAGGGCATAATAAATTTTACGAAGCTAATTTAGAGGGGTACCATAATTCGCTCTATTTTCACCCACAGGTGGCTTCAATTTCCTCTGAAAAGTCACATGATGAGGCGTAGATTATTTTTTAAAATTTATTTCTTGTATCGTATAAGAATTCCGCGATACAATAAACTTTTACAGCAGTTTTCTATTTTGATAATTGAATCTGAAATTACTTTCTACTTTTATATTTCAAGAGAGGGCACCGTAAACCGATTCACAAACCATCCTCATCTACCTCTCGCTCTCTCTCTCTCTCACCCTCCCACTCTCGCTCTCTCTCTCTCTCACCCACCCTCTCTCACTCTCTCTCTCGGTCGAATACAAGATCAAAAAACAAAGCGTTTCTCTCTCTCTACGAATGGGAATATCTGACACGCCCATTTCACTGGGCAACCAATCATATCCCAGTGGGCGGAGCCCACGACCTCTGTTTGGCCACTATGCAGGCCCATGCGTTAAGCTCCACCAAAAATTCTCTGAGAGCCAATAGGAAGCTCGCGATTCGTGTGTTGTGGATTGGTCAGAAGCCCCCTTTATATAAGGGACCAGTTCATCTCACAGCCTCAGTTCGTATGTTTGTTTCGCTTAGTGCTTTTCAAATATACATTATGAGTCAGTTATCGCCCTACAATTCTCCCAATTTGTTTGAAGATCAAGGTTTCTACCCATCAGCTGCGCTGCACCTTTTCAATGCGGTGGAACAGAATGAACTTTTCTCAACGCAAGTTGTTTCAGAAATTTATGGCAGCGAGCACGATTTTCCCGCTAACGATTTTGCAGAGATGTAAGTAGCTAATTTGTGATTATATTCTGCCGCTCAATCAGTGTTAACTTATAAAAGGCCACGATAAATGCGTTTTGAAAATTAGTTGGTGTTTATTCTCGGTCTATATATAACGTTTCAACCGGTGTAAATTAACTTATAAAAGGTCGCAATAAATGCGTTGCGTTTTCAAAAATATTTTTAAGTATTTTGTTTCCTTCGTGGTTATTTCGGCATATATATATATTTATATATATATATATATATCTTCGAGCTTTAATAATACTTTTATCGATAATTTAAAGACAGCTCCCCAACTAACCTAGCTTCATTCTGAATTTTTCAACAACGAAAAATTTATCGTTTATAATAATATAGCCTAACCTAGCCTAACCTAACCATGGTGTATTCTTTCTCGTTTATAATTAGTAATCTAATTTCTTTTTATTTTGAGTTTTTCTACAAAGAAAAAATTAATCCCAGGATTCAATCTCGTTTATAATAATATAACCTAAACTAACCTTCTCGTTTATAATATAACCTAACCTAACCTAACACAACTGAACCTAACCAGCCATAATATAACCAACCTATCATATCCTAGCCGGGACATAATATAGCCTAACCTAACACAATTAACTTAACCGGGACATAATACAGTCTAACCTAACCTAGCCTATATATATATATATATATATATCGGCCCAGGACTCTTTATCGTTTATAATATAGCCTAACCTAGCCTAACCTAACCATGGTGTATTCTTTCTCGTTTATAAATTCTGAATTTTTCTAAAACGAAAAATTTAAAGAAATTATGTTTTTAATTATTGTCTGTTTCCTTCTTGGTTATTTCGGCATATATATATATATCAGGTCATCCCATAAGTAATGTCGTTTATTAGACCGGAATTTGAAAGACAAAAAAAAACTCAATTGAAACTTTTTAATCTCGTGTATATTTTCCATCGGAATCAATGACACTCTGCCAACGTCCTACAAGTTTTTCAATGCCATGTTTATAAAATTCAGGCGGTTTTGAGGCAAAAGACGTACAAAGACTGGTGTGCAGGTCATCTAAAGAAGTATACTGTTTCTCGTCAAGATAGTTTTGCAGACTCCTGAAGAGATGATAATCTGAAGGCGCAAGGTCTGGAGAATATGGAGGATGTGGAAGTTTTTCCCACCCAAACTCCTCAATTTTTGTAAAAGTGATCCGAGCGGTATGAGGGCGTGCGTTGTCGTGGTGGAACACGATTCCTTTCCGATTAACCAAAGAAGGTCTCTTTTCTTTTAGTGCAGTGTTCAATCGATCCAATTGTTGACGGTAGACTTGAGCGGTGATTTTTGGTTGTGTGGTAAGGTTTCAAAGTGTATTACACCACCTTTATCCCACCAAACACTAGGCAACACCTTCCGAGGGTGAAAATTTGGTTTAGGCTGTGGTGTCGCTGGTTCTCCGGCACAAACCCACTGTCGACGGCGCTTAACATTCTGGTACAGTATCCACTTTTCATCACCACTCACTAAACGGTGCAAAAACGGATCTTGGAGTTCACGGGAATGAAGAGCTGTGCTAATGTTTACCCGCGCCCTCAGATTGTCGACCGACAATTCATGTAGCACCAATTTCCTAACTTAGGCACTTTCCCGAGTTGTTGCAAATGTCGATGGATGGTGGACGGGAATGAATTGAATTTCTGGGCCAATTCTTCAACAGTTGTTGAACAGTCTTCTTCAAGTGCGGCTAACAGCAGGTCATCATCAAACTCAGCAGGGCGTCCAGAGTGTGCTGCATCTGTCAAACAGCAGACACCATTCCTAAACTTTTGAAACCATCTTTGACATTTCCTCACATGCAGAGTATCGTTGCCATAAACGTCCTGAATGTTTCGCATTGCTTCAGTAGCACTATTCCCTTTTTTGAACTCGTAAAGCATTATATGCCTGATATGCTCTTCTGATACCCCCATGTTTATGAGCGGTTCACATAAAGCAAAACACATGTCTTCACTGGTCAAGGTCTGTAAAGTATGTAGCGAAACACGATAAATCTCCTCTTAGATATAACCTTCGGAAAATTTATGCTTAAACCGAGTAGGACTAGTTTAAACTTAAACTATCGTAAACAACGACATTACTTATGGGATGACCTGATATATATATATATATATATATATATATATATATATATATATATATAAGGGGTTCCAATAAACCTTAGCCCCCCATTTCCACCTTACATGTTTACTTATATCGAAATAGTTTTTAGTGATTATAAAAATATATAAAATTATTTATTGCAGGTATTAAAATTACTCTAGCTGATAAAATGATAATATAATGGCATCTCAATTAATTGGTGATTCGGAGAGGCAACGTGTGATAGATCGCATACGAGCAATAACATTTCGGGAAGCTCCTGATGCCGGAGCCACCTTTATAACACGTTCATGGGTTGCCAAAAAGTTGCGAAGAAGTGAGGACTTCGTCAAAAGAAATTGGAATAAAACTTTGGATGAATGTGAAATGGATACAACCAAATCTGGGCGCTCAAATTTGCCACTCTCTCAGGAAACAAAGGACATCATTGAAAGCGGTACGCGTAAGGGGAAAAACAGCTGTGCTAAACTTTCTAGAGAGATCGAAGTGTTGAGAGGAAAGATCGTTAGTGGTGAGATCATTCGACTGTACCGTCATAGGCAAGGTTTAAAGCTTTGGAATGAACTTCCAAAGCCAAGAAAAACTCAACTTAACATCGATGACAGAATGTGGTTTGCCCATTATCTTGAAGACTGAGATGTGGATGATTTCATGCATTTAGCTGTCTCCGATGAATTTTTTGTTTACGTAACACGTCGGCCTAACTACCAAAATGATCGAGTGTGGGCCACAACACCAGATGAAATCGATTACAATGAACATTATCGCGAATTATTAAAAAGTCCAAACTGTGTTGGTGTGTTTGTTTTGTTCACTGCAAAGAAGCTCATGTGGGTGCTGCAGCCAAATGGTCAGAGTTTGGATGGACAGTATTTTCGTGATATTATTCTATCCCAGTATGTCATTCCTTTTCTAAGAAACCCAAACAATGTTATGGATGTCGATCAGGTCACACTTCTGCACGATAAGGCTCCCTGCTTTAAGGCATTAGCCTCTCAACAGTTGTTGCGGAACCATGAGATCGATTTCTTTGGAAATGAAGAATGGCCAGGAAATTCTCCTGACCCGAACGTCTGTGAACACATTGGATCAGTTATAAAGAACAAGGTTGAATGTCTCTTGTTTCAAGAACCTGCAGCAAATCGATTTTCGAAGGATACAATTTGTTTTAGCGAATTTACATAAAGATCAAGATCTATTCACGTCACTTTTGGCAAGCTACCCAAAGCGAATTCAGGCTGTCTTGGAAGCCAATGGCGGGAACACCAAGTTTTAATTGTTTCTCATTAAATGCAGGATTAAATTCTCTTTTGTAAGGTATGTTTAGTTTTACTGTACCTCTAATAGTTTAGGACATGGGCGGGGGGGGGATAAGGTTTATTGGAGCCCCGTATATATGGTGGCGCTTTAATAATACTTTTCTCGATAATTTAAAGACAGCACCGCAGTAAGATTGACTTTTAAATTACCAAAACTTTTAAGAATTACCTGCTTTCTGATTATAATTTTTAAAATTCGTGGCATTTTCTCTTTTTGTAGCTCTTTATTTTTACTTAACTTTATAGGACCGATGCGGAACTTGATCGTGTTATAGCTACTTTTCATTTTGATGAAAGGGGAATAAATGATATGGATGCTTTACCCTACAACCAAACCAGCGATCTGAACACAGAAGTCGAGGTTTTGGCTCACATCCGATCCAGTGAGTGCAAGGTCATCGAGGAACTAATGTAAGTATTTTTGAGGTTAAGAAAAAAACACATTGTATTTTCATTTAATTTATTAAATGGTAGAAAACATGTACAATGCGGAACCAGTGTACATTAAATAAGTCTTAATGGCTATACATAGGCCTTTACACAATATAGATATACAACTTTACACAATACAGCGGGTGCTAACATATGGGAACCTTTTTTTTATCTGTCTGCATACATTTTTATCGTTCATTTCAGTCTCGCACAAATCGAATAATTTTTAAAAATTTATAAATCCCTTCCCACGTGATATGTGCATGAGAAATGAGAGGGCGTACATCCCGCACGTGTCGCTATAATATCCTTGAAGGCAATACGGGTTCCATACAATCTCAGGTATATGTATCTGTTCCATAAACTGCACAACCACAGAATCATTCCAGGGCTGAGCGCCGAGCGAGTCAAAATAGTACATTCTTTCCCTATTTTTAAAATAGATTGCAAACCAATGAATCCCCTCACCCCCCCGCAATGTTGGTGTTAACGATAATCCCGTACCAGTTTCTCGTATTTGGCAACTTCAATATTTCATTCTTTGCAAACACCGATAAATTTTTAGCGTGTATAACGGTCACTTTTCATTACTCTCTGGAGTGTATTCGCGTCCATTTTAAAAGTCTGTGAACACGTTCCTGAAACGATCAACTTCTATTATTGCCTGTGATTCGAGGTAAACTAGCACACTTATTGGCGCGTCTATAGGCTTGGCAAATTCCAATCTGACTGAAATGTTTCCACTCTGTTGTGGACTTAATTGCGTATTTACGACAGCAGACAAGTCAGGCGTAATATTAAATGAAAAAATTAAATTCTTCGACAAATTCTTTCTGCGTTACACCAAACCCAAGCTCGTCACAGGCACCTGTATTATGAGCCAGACTACTATAAGCTCTTGCGCAGGGGGGGGAACACAGCGTCTGATGAGTAATCCTTAATCATAGTCCCTCCCAAAGCGATGTAATTTACGTATAGAGTAATATTTTTAAGGCCGAAATTCTCGAATTTAAAGGCTCTCTTTTTAGGATTTCCATTTGTCGAAGCGTGGTCCTGCATTCCAATTAATATCCTTTAAGGTAGAACTCCAAGAGCCACGTTTTCTAGTTGCTGCGACGCCAACCCGGCGGGCACCGTGTATAGTTTGATCTGTACCCTGTTAACGGGGTATTTTACTCTAGCGTGTATTAAGTCTTTCTCAATTTCTATTTGTTTTAGCGAACTTAATTTCACTAGGCGTATCGGCAAATACGCCTCCATTATGTGAATCACAACGGGTTTTGCGCCCTCTTCTTGATCAGACCCCAGGTTTATGCAGATCTCAGGAATCGTGCGAATAAGCTTCAACTGCATATCCACCACGTTCATAAGCAGTTTCTCCTGGAATGTGAAATCTGTATGAAGACGTCCAAAACATTCGTATATCTTTTTTTTAGAATTTTTAAATTTATCCCTTATACCATTTTTCATCTTTAGCATGGTAATATCCCTCAGCGATTAAAAAGGTGTCCTTTGCTTCATTTGTAAAGTTGAGGACATTTTCCAGATAGGTTCGGAGGTGATAATACCCCGTTCCTGCTGAGATGTTAACCTTATTTAAATACACCTCACACTGGCTGAATATGGAGTGTAAGAAGTTGGTTTCAGGGTACGCAGAGTAACTATCATCGCAGTCCGTTCCATCAGAATGGGCTATACGCAGTTTAGCATACATGTGCATGCAGCTCGAGTCAAAAAAGTAAGGGCCTGAGCTGGGTATCACGAATTCTATAGGGCCACTCGGCGAACTAATTGTGTTTAATGGGTTAATTATAATAAAGTCACTATGCTCAATAGAGACCTGATTGGGGGGCATATCAAAGAGGGACAGGTCCGATTTACAGCATTGTGACCTCTCCCGACCACGAGTAATCAGCCTATGATTCGTGAGAGTAGTTTCCTCAGCTTATATCAGTTAAAAAAATGATCAGCCATAGGCTTCATACGCTTAGAGCACTTCTGTTTTGATTTCCTTTTACGTTTCGCGCCACGTGATGGTAACCCCTTCTTCTTGGCGATCTCGTCTTTCCGCCACCACGCATTTTTCTCTTTGCATCTTTCATGATCTCGTCCCGGTACGTTTTAAATGTTTTTTAGAGCTTCTTTAGGTTTAGATCCACCCATTATGTCTTCTGCCGCGTTAAAACCTGTTTGTAACGCCTTCCTCCTTGGGTATCTAGCACCCCTCTTCAACAGTGGGAGAGCGGTGCGTAGAATGGATGAAAATACGGATCCAAGCCCACTCCCACGCTGGTATCTCACTCCTCGATAGACTGTGAATGGCCTTCGGGTCATTATAAAAGGCGAAAGTGTAGTTTCACTGTTAAGCTCCCATCAGCAAATGGGAAATTTTTTCCCCTCAATCGTTCTTATATATATATCGAGATGTTGGTTAATAGATTAGTCGCAACATTCACATAATGGGGCTTGTCATATGTAATGCTCAAACTTTTCCCTCTATGGTTGGGGATGTGTTCAATGCGCAGCAGGCCCGCCTGGGTGTCCTCAACAAATTGGTGCTCTATGATATTGCTGTAAATATAGCACATATCTGGAGGTGGAGAACTTTCACCCAATTTCTCCATCTTCAATTGATACATTAAGCTGGACATGTCTTGCTGTGCCTCGTGAAAGGTATCTCTTTGGAGAGCTGCGCTATATCGGCCCTCGGCCACAATTTTTAACAGTCTTTATCTTTAATTTTCTACTAAGGGTTGATTTTAACTTCAATGTGCATGCAGGCATGTCTATCTTTACGACTTCAAAAAGTAAATCGTTTGTTAGGTACGACTTTTCAATACTCTTGTTTAAACAGGTCACAATGTCCATGGCTGTGTCATAATGCCCCGTTCCTTGCGAAACATTTGTGCTATAGTACTATTCCTCACAGAACAGGATTGATCGCATAGTATTGGCTAAGGTTAAGCCTAAATTTGCGCATTCATCGATTCTTCTAAGGATCAGAAATATGATTTGCTCATTTTCAAGAGTTAAAAATTTGGAGACTAACTGGAGTTCACATAAACCCACCTGATACGAATCACGCTCCAATTCAATGGGTCCGTGGAGTTCTGTCACAAAGTTGGCGAGGGTGTTGTTAGGATGTACAGAGAGAGAAGAAGAGGAAGGGAGTGTGACATAGAAGTGGCTAGGAGACATGTTGCATAATAATTAAGCTTCATTATTGCAGCAGCATTTATATAGGTGTTGAAGCTTTCTGGGTAACCCAGCCATTTCACCAGATGCATTTTTCTCTTTCCTGAACCTTTGCAGCCTAAAATTTTTTCAAATTTAAACACTTTTTCCAAAATTAAATGTCACTTTCTGCAACTCCTCGCGGTAAAAGCCTCCAGCGATCTCTTCCCCATTCAAATCTTCAACGCAATACATCATTATCTCGCCTTTAGGTCTCATACCACGAACTTTAAAAATCTCACGTGTCCATCCTTGAAAAATCCTTTCGCGAATTTATTTCCTGAACGTGATAGCCTTACATAATCATTGAATTTGAAATGTGTAGAGTGTGGTGGCGGTGCTCCATCTCTCTCGGCTTTGACAGTGTTCCTCTTTCTAAAACTTCGTTAGGTGTTGTACCAATCGTATGGTGGTGTGAACGGTTGTATGATGATGCCAATGACCCGAGAACGTTTATATATCTGTATGTGTTTTTATGTGTAAAATAGCGATGCATGCGCTCCTTTATGGTACGTTGAACTCTTTCAGCTAAAGAGGCCTTATGTATAGAACTGTTCGTGTAGTAACTGATATTAAACTGTCAGCATGTTCTAAAAAGTGCGACCTAAAAATTCTTTCCCCATATCCGTACAAAAATAGCCAGGAACCCTATCTTCTTTTAACATCAACGTTTTGGTGGCTTTAGCAACTGTTTCAGGCGATTTATGTTTCAGGAGAATTAGCCACAGATATCTAGATAATACATCTATTATGAATAGGATGTAGCAGTATCCGTCATCATACACTGAATATCTTTGCTTGTCTGTTAAATCTGCTTGCCAAATAGAGTCTATCGAATCCGCGGTTGTCTTGGCCGTTTAAACCTTTTTCTCGCCGGTTTATGAAGTGTATAAGCATCCTGGTCCAGCAAAAACCGCTCAACCTCTTTTTTCCCTACTCCGTAAGCATCCCTATACAGTCTATTAATGACACCATAGGAGGCGGGGTTAGAAATGTCATAATAGCGTTTACTTAATATGTTAGCCATTTGCGTATTTTAGAGACACGGGATAAGGTTGGCCGTTTGTTCTCTTCTTTCTCTTCTTCAGAGACGATGCTGCTGGGGGCGATGGCGTTCTCAGTTGTGACACATGCGAGACTTGATCCAGGACTTTTAACCTATTCAGATTACCTATCAATGTTTTGGGGATATTTATTTGTTGTAGACTTTCTTTAATATGCTTCCACCTGTTGGTGAGGTTCTGTCCCACTTTCTCACCAGATCATGAACAATATCAACGATATTGGATCCTTGTACGCTTCTTCCTTCAACAATGACCTCGCCTGTATTGGTCCACTGTATGATGGGGTTCTCACTCAATAGATTATAAAGACTAAAGACTTTATTCCTCAATGTATGTGGAAGACTGTTGTGTGTTGTGTCCCGTTGTTCTTTGGTTGGCCATATCTAATGTCGGGCCCAGGTCCTGTGTCGCCATGCTCAGCGCTACTCGTGCTGTGCCTAATAACCAAGGGGAGCTCTGTCGGATTCTTATAATCTTCGTACTCATGGAGAAATTTCTGCAAAGTCTCTTGGTACAAGATTCTTTTCTCATCAGGTGACTTTTCACTGTTTAATAGGGCTAGCAACTCGCTTTCCATTCTTTTAAGCCTACTTTTACGGGGTTCTAGAGCCGTGTCTGGAATCTTTGAACTTTGCAATGAAGCAATGAAGCATACACCTCGTTCTGAATCACAACCACCTTCTTCATTATATTAATCTAGTCAGTAAAGACCGAAAACTGAAAATTAGATGGGTAGGAATGATCCTCCTCTTTGTACAATAATTCGCTTTTTCTTACCCACAGTTTGACTTTTATGAGCGAGCGCTCGTATTATGTTCTTGTAACGACGTAAACAAGCCTTATGAGAGGGTTTCATTGGCATATTACATTTTATAACATTAACACAGATTTCACAGATGAATTTTAAAAAGTCGGAGTCGATATTTTTAACAAACATCTGTTGCAGTGCCCGGGGCAATCGTTGATAGATTTTTATTAATTCACGATATTTCTTCAGCCAATTTGTCATTCTGGAATATACACCGTTTCAGGTTCGCTTGGGAATATATTCGTTCTTAGAAGCACCCTAAACATGTTTTGCGGGTGAAGGTCACAAAGCAAATATCCATAACGCTGGCTTGTGGCTTCTTTATAAACCTCCAAAAACTCCTTACGTTGACTCGGGAACATTTGATTGGTTAATACCCCAATTTGTGACACAGCTCTACGTTGTGCGAATAAGACTAGATATTGTGTATTTAGCAACACATCGCGCATGTATTTATTTTTTTAAAAATAGATTCTGGTTGATGAAGAATACGCTTATATTAAGATGGTGGGAGAACACTGTAAATGTCTCGGCAAACGTTTTATCCATTTCCAACATGAGATCGTCAATTACAATATCTTTATGCTCATTACCTTTTAACGAATTAACGTCATATACACCTTTGTGGAACAAAATTTCATCTTGGTACTCGTTGAACACTGACTGATACGTCGAACAGCACCATATTACTTTATGCACAAATTTTGAGATCATCTCCCCCTTATCTTTAATGTTGTTAAGCATAAATACAGTTTTTCCACATCCTGTAGGGCCAGATATAATACATGTGGAGGGGCTTGTGAACCTGAATTTTTCTACAGATTCCATCTTTAATACGTCACACCCCTAAGTTGGTCATTTACAAAATATTAAAAATTTTGAGTGCTGCTCCTTATATTTTGAATTCATCTTCCACAGAACCGTGAATGACGACGATGTACAGCCCCCCATCATCGATATCACAGACGAAACCGATGACCGTGCATCTACAGAACCCTTCCATGCTGACGAACCCTCACCATCGACACCTGTAGCATGCGACAGTTCAAAGCGGAAGCATGATGAAGAGCCCTCCACGTCAGGTATAAACCGTGCCACGATTGCTCCGGTTGTTAGACCCCCAGTTATAGAGCCACAACCTTCTACATCTTACGACACAACCTCCACAATAGTACCTTCCTCAAATATGCCCCATTGTTCAGTTCCGGGTACTTCCTCCACAGCAGCTTCTCATACTGTGGAGGATGGTGTAACATTCAAGTTGGTGCGCACCGGTACCCCCACCCCTGCCCAGACTAGAAATCGGTAAGTGGTCAGGGTTGACCCTGAATCCCTGTATACCAACGGACTGCGGCGCGTAGTTAAACGTATTGTGGAGTTTGCCCTTCAGAACCACGACGAACGTGAAGTACGGACGAGTTATCCTTCAGATTCGGGTCATATGAGGGGGAAGATTTTTGGTTGGTAATACCGTACAGACGTTTGGCGGCTGGAGATATAGAATATATCTTGGGGGGTATAATGCAAACCTCTCAAAGAAGTATGTCCTTCAATATGGACAACTTCATGGTAGATATTAGCAGAGTATTGCGGGTTGCGGGTCATAGTGCCATACCTTATATTCTTAACTTCAATTCTCGTTATTTACAGAAAGCATTTAAACTTCGACCTTGGTTGTGGTTTTATAGCAATGATTTTAGTTCATATGTTCACTCTGCTAAATACTTGGACGCAAAAAATTTGGTTGCCCATGGTTGTGCAGTGTGCCTGTAAACTGGCTTCAGATTGTAAGCTTCAGTTTGTGTGTAATATAGGTCCTGAAGTACTGAGAAGGGCCGAGCAGGAAATGAATGCACGTATAGTCGTATTTGGAATGGATGATCGTCGTAGGACTGTGTATGTTTTTAAAAGCAGCGTGAGAGATCGTACAAGACCTCTACTTATTTTAGGATTGTCAGGAACATCGTATCTCCCCATCCGTAACATAAGGGCTCTCTACGCCAGTTATGATACAAGTCGAAAATATGGAATGCATCATGATTTGTGTAAGGGTTGTCTCGAGTTTGCTCATAATATGGTGAAACATTGTAAGGTTCGCTACATGGTACGCGAGCCTAGAAACCATACCGACGACTGCTACTTCTGTTCTTGCAATGTTAAAGGTTATAATGCAAAGAATAAAGAGAGCCTTCAATGCCCAAGTCTTCCATCTGCAATAAGGCCAGTACCCCATAGTCCAGAAGTTCCTATTCCCCGCCCACCCGAGAGTCTGGATCAATACAATTCAGATTCTGATTCAGCTCCAAATCCAGACAATGATGATGTTTATGAACAGCCAACAGCTGACCGAGATCCTAAACCATTAACCCAAGCCGAACTAAATGACTTAGTCAGGGATTTGAATCTGCCTAAGGACTCTGCAGAACTTTTGGGGTCTAGATTGCAGGAGAACAATTTATTGGCATCCGACACATACTTCGCTTGGTAAAGAAGGTAAATATATTTTGTTTCTTTCAGTTATTTTTTTATTCTTTCATAAACAAGCAATATGCTTGTCCAAGAGCTAGGAGCTATTTAATTCTGCTTTAATTAGGTTTTACTCTATCACCTAAAGATTTTGTCCTACAAGGGGTGTTGTAATACCTCATCTGTCCCCAAATGTTAACCACCCATTGATGGGAGGGGAGAGAGTATTTTGCTGGGAACGGGACTGATTGTTATATATATTTACCCTACATTATGTAAGCGTTACTGTAGTCTATAACAACAAAATTTATGGTTTAGCATGTGCAATCCAATGTTGGTCTCGATAAGATGGTTCACATTTGGGGATAAATGGGGGATTTATGACACACCCTGTAGTAAAAAAACCATACGTGATAGGGAAAAACTAACAATATTTTTGAGATCAGCGCACTCAAATTATATAGAATCACCAACTAGTTTGTAAACATCGATCGAGAAGTTTTCAAATGTGTACTGGTGTATTTGGGGAAATTTCAAACATAAATGCGATGAAATTCACTGTTCTACATGTCATGAAAAATATAAGCACTTGTATAACCGTGTATTACGATATAGAAACTTACACGAACGCTGAAACCAAAGAGGTCATTCCACATTTACTCGTAAGTCAGACTATCTGTGATGAGTGCATGGAGATCGAGTGTGATGAGTGCCACAAATGTGGAAAACGGACAAAAGTTTTTAAAACGAATGCATATGACAGCCCTGTGAAACTCTATATCCTATATTGTCAAATTGGCGGACAAGTTCAAAAAAATGACTGTGTATATTCTTCCTCATAACAGGGTAAAATTTGACACACAGTTCCTTTATAAGGAGCTGCTTGAACACGAGTCGTCCGAGATATTTACAGGTGATCCCTTGAAAAGAGGCAACAAACTAATACAGTTGCAGATAAGAGGTAATGTACAGCTTAAAGACACCCTGCTGTTCACACGTTGTAAATTAGCAAAGCTGCCCAAGGTCATGGGCTTAGCCGCTGAAGTTTGGAAAGGGTATTTCCCTTACACATTCCTCACTAACGAAACTTTGAATGACGTAGGACTTCCTCCACACAAACATTACTTTAACTACACCAACATGAGTGATAGTAAGCGTGAAGGTTTTGACCGCTACTACAACAGTTTTAATGAAGCTAATCCATAAAATATAGCCGATGAATGTGAACGTTATTGCGTGAATGACGTACGTGTACTTAGAGTATGCTTTCAAGCCTTTAAAAGAATGTACATAACTCGTTTCAAATGCGATCCGCTGCAAGTCGCGACCACGATCGCCTTATTATGTTTTACGGTGTTCAAGAATAACTTCATGCTTAAAGACACCTTAGCAATCATTCACAGAAACAACTCCCGCAGTTATGGGCACAAGGGTATTTACTGGCTCATACACATACAGCAACAGACCGGTGTATATACAAAACATGCCAGCAAAACGGGTGAAGTACCCGTTATGGTCAATGGTCGTATGTTTTGGGTTGACGGGCTAAGTGTCCAGCCACTGCTGAGAAGACTATGTATTCCTTTAACGGCTGCTGGTGGCATGGATGCCATCGCGCTGAATGTGCCGTCACAGGGGACCTTTATGGAAGATCCCCCGCCGACAGCCACACATGGACCCGTAACTGTGATCAACTTATAGGCTCCCAGTTCAGTCACAAAATCGTGTGGGAGCATGAGTATGATGCACGGATAGAAACAGATGCCCAGTACCGTGAAGAAATAAGGGCCATCAAACGTTCAATGGTATTGGAACCCCTCAAATGCGGTGACAGCTTGTTTGGAGGACGCACAAACCCATTCAAGCGATACTTTCCGCGTACGGAGGGAGTGAAACTCCACTACTACGAATTCTGCTCTTTATACCCCTACGTGATGAAGAACAATCTGTACCCCGTAGATGCGCCTGAAAAAATGGTTTGGCCCACCATACCAACCATCGAGGAATTTTCAGCTAACTTGAATGAAGGCTACTTTGGACTCTCTTTTGTAGACGTGCTCCCCACTCGCGATTTATGGATTCCGATCTTACCCGTCGTTAGAGATCACAAGCTCATGTTTCCCCTGTGCGTGAAGTGCGCAGAGGAGAACAACGGTGATTGTAACCATACAACCCACCAGCTTAAGATCAGAGGTGTATATACAAGTGCTGAGCTAGCCCTAGCCGTTCACCATGGGTATAGAATATTGAAGATACATGAGGTGTGGAGGTTTCAGAAACTACCCAACCTTTTCACACCGTATATAAACGCCTTTTTGAAGGATAAAGTAGAAACATCAGGATATTCGCGAGGGGTGATACCGAAGATGAAAAAACGGCTTATATTCAGCGTTCCCGTGCCCATGAAGGTATACAGCTTGACTGATCCAAAATTGTTAAGAATCCTGGCAAGCGCTTTAGTACAAAGTTGTGCCTAAACGGGCTTTGGAGAAACTTCGCACAGAATACCGGCAAAAGGAACGTCCATTTCGCACAAAGTTATAGTAAAGTCCGGGATTATGCAAACGCTCCCGATAAAGAGGTTATGGAGATCGTGAATGTAGGTAATACTTACATAATAAAGTACAACATCACCGAACTGGCCACAGATACCTCAAGGGTTACAAACATACCTGTAGCCAGTTTCACAACGGAATACGCCCGCATGAAACTTTGGGATCTACTGCACTCTCTTTGACGGAGGGTGTTGTACGCTGACACAGATAGAGTGATATTCACAGCGAGGGAGGGTGAATACATGCCTGCTATTGGGGAATTCCTCGGAGAGCTAACTGATGAGAGCAAGGACGAGTATAGTGATTGTGCATACGCAGACTCGTTTGTATCAACAGGGCCAAAAACCTATGGGGTACGGGTGAGGGTAGGGGATGATGTGAAGTATATCTTGAAGGCTAAGGAAACCACGCTCAACCATGCGAACCGTCGAGTCGTTAACTTTGACTCGTTGAAGGATCTTGTGTGCTTGGAAGTTGAGGGAGACCAGCCACCCCAACTGACTGTGGTGACGCACAATTTTCGGGCGCAGAATCTGAGGTGTGTGAAGGAACTTAGGGGCACGAAGGTATGCCGTAACACCTATAGGAAGCGTTACCATGTGCCTGGTACCTATGATACCGTACCCTTTGGTTACCTTAATCCTTGATTGTATTTATATATATGTGTATTGTTAACGATATGTTATTTATCACGTATATTTGCTTCAATTAAGGTTTCATTTTCTCGTTTGCGTGCGTGCGTGTGTGTGTGTACAGTAAAAAGCTAAGCTTCGCCCACTGTAAGATCGGTCACGTGACTCCTGCCACTACCTGAGCATATCTCTATCCCTGTGTGCTCAGTTGATCTCTGCATACCCCTGAGCTCAGACGTGTATTCTCTCGCGTAGACGAAAAATAGTAATGGCTGCCTTTAATTCTGCGTGTTCAACGTTTATGAAGTGGTATTCGGCAAAGTGCCAAGATGTGGTGGATATTGAAAAACTCCCTATTCCTCCCTACTTTAATACTTTTAAGGGTACATTGAGCCGTGCGAGGGACTAAGATGTTCAAATACTCTACGAGTATTTTGGCGAGAGCATTGTAGGATTTCGTAGTACAAACGATGTATTGAAGTATGTTGCAGACCTAATCTTTATAAAAGCTCACATATACCACGAAGTAGAAGAAGCAACACTTTCAGAAGATAAGCAACGGTTATGGATAGTGAGTCTTGTTGATGAGTGGTGTGACAAGCGATATTATATCATGTTACATCATACCGACTACTCGTACCCTACGGTTGAGAATGTAAATCTTGTCATCATGGCGAATCTTAAGTATTTTTACCACTATATTAATATATATCATGAAGAAGTTTGTAGTGAAGTTGTGGCTAATAGGCTATGCGAGTTTTTAAAAGACCTTAGAGACGAGTATCGCTTGTTAAACACAAAGGATAAATATAGGCATATGTTTCTCTCAAATAGTGCACCGGAATGTGAAGATGTTTAGTTTGTAGAAATGAACGTCTGGTGAGTGATAAAACATTGAAGCCGGTATTTCTTCATGTACCGTAAAATTCTTTGTCCAGGGGCACAAGTGTTCGAACAAGCCTGTACACGCTTCAGCAGTTCATGGTGTGACTCGTTCCCTCCAGCAAGCCGCCCACCCGTGTACCTCACGAAACACGAGTTCGAACAAACCCGTACACGTTTCATCAGCGTGACTCACTCCGCCCGTCGAGCCGATCCGTCCACCTGTGGTTCATAGTCATCTCAGAGCTCGAACCGAGTAGTCTTCCTCCGTGACGAATTCATTGCGCGTGTTCAGGCGTGAAACCGACACCATTAACTATGTACTTGAAACGATTTGCAGGCAAGCAAACTCTGGTAAACGTAATGTTATTTATTTAAGTGTTGAGATGAATAGAGTCTTCGTGATAATTGAGAATTGGGGAGAGGACCGTTATAAAATACCTGCAGGTGTAGGTACAAGAAGTGTCCAGATTAGTGACGCCCCCTCATATGCCGTTCTTTGCACGTTGTGTATAAATAACGATCAGCCATGCATTGATATACGACTGATGTGGAAGAATGCATCTGATAATAACGTTCTTTTCCCTATGCGAAACCGTTTCATCCTCGACAGAATGTTTGAAATCGTCGGATTCCGCAAGCTGAAGCCTATATTAGACGCTAGTGTTACGGATATGATTTATTTTGACACGGTTCTTGAATATGGATAAACCGTTCTGCTCGACGGATTTATCGAATGTAGGAATGAACAAGGCGAGAATGGTCTAGAGCTGAATGCATATTCAAAAGGTTTAGATTCTTCGAAATATCCTGAACTTTGGTACAAAGCACTTGAGCGATACAGGGCAGAGCTTGCCTACACTGTTCACCCTGAAAAGCTGTACCTCTATATAATGAAAAGCTGTCGTTACGACTTGGAAGATTATTTCAATTGCCGCTATGCAGAGTGAAGAAGAGTTCACGATTGAAAAGCTCGGGACGTTAAGAAAAAACCCTCGATTGGAAAGGAGTGTTTATAAACTTGTATTTAATAATGATGTTGTGGTTAACGATAACCTTTTTGTGCATGCTTTTCATTGTATTCTAGGCGTGTTTAAAGGAAACTTGCCAACCGAATGCACAAAAATAGTATTGAACGATATGAAAGCCATTTATGTCGAGTATAGGCATCCGTATAACTAATAAGTATAAGTAATAAGTATAAGTAATAACGATGTGAATGTAGACTCGATTACGTGTGAGTTTAGCGTTTTGCGTCGTAGAACATAAAGTAGTTTGATGATATTTATTTATTTAAATGTGTGTATGTATATATATATATATATATATATATATATTTCGTGTACTACTATGCAAATGATTATACGTTTCGTATATTATTATTTTCAATATATTTAATTATTTAATATAACCCGTAGAACATAAAGTGTTTTGATGTATATTTATTTATTTATTTAATTGTATATATATTTTTTTTTTCCTCTACTAGTGTGCAATTGATTATACGTTTCGTTTATTATTATTTTCAATATATTTAATTATTTAATATAACTCTATATACAGTATATATATATATTTTTCCTGTACTAATATATTGATGGTTATACTACAACGTTTTGTATATTATTGATTATATGTTTCTCGTTCGTATTTCTTATGCTATTATTATTTTTTGATCATATATATTCCACTGTTTATTTATTTTGATTATGTATTCATCGTTCGTATTTCTTATGCTATTATTATTTTTGATCATATATGTTCCATTGTATATTTATATTCTATATATTTCGTGAAATTGAATCCATTAATTCGTCGAAATTAACAGAATGATGTAATAGTGTTTTATTTAATTCTTTTGGTTGCACACGACATTTAATTAGAGCAAATGGCTGCCTTCTAAAACGGGTTTCTAAACCAACTGTCGAAAAATATCTGGATAACACAGTATGGCAACACTAATAATGTACACCTGAACCAGCCATTTACGACTTTTAAGTCAACTAGCTGGTTAAGCCAGAATACATGCTTTAATTAAATAAATAAACGCGATCTGGCAGCTCAATAATGTACACCTGAACAAGCCATTTACGCATTCTAAGTCAACTGGCTGGTTAAGCCAGAATATATGCTTTAATTAAATAAGTAGCGCAATCTGGCAGCTCAGCCTTCTAGGCCAACTGACTGGTTAAGCCAGAATATATGCTTTAATTAAATAAATAGCGCAATCTGGCAGCTCAGCCAGATAAGCCAACTGGCTGATTAATCCAGCTGGCTGATTAGGAACATATTAAGACAAAGGCCGCTCGGCTAAAGTCTTAATATGCGCTTGGCTCCTGCTAGGCGAACACCTCTCTTCCTCTCTCTCCTCCTCTCTTTCTCTTGGAGGATAACTCCACCTCCAAATTGCATAACCCTTGTTGCTCTTGCAACATCCCCCTCCCCCTTTGTTGCATAACACCTTGCAACATTCCCCCTTCCCATTTGTTGCATAACTTATGGAACATTGATCAACATTTTCAATTGCATTGCACTCTCTCCTTTTGCGCCCATACTACTATTGTGAAATAAACAGAAACAGTATGAAAACATCCTATGCAGACGATACAAAGTTCAGCAGAAAAATCAGCGATGCTAAAGAGGTGGAGACCTTGCAGAGAGAGACTAACAAAATGTACAAATGGTCAGAAGAGAACATGACATTTAACACTGAGAAATTTCAGCTCTTGAGATATAGTAGAAATGAGGAACTTAATTAAACAGATTGCATATTATGCTCCACATTACAGGAAATTCAGAGAAAATTGATGGCTGGAAAGAACTCAACTACTGGGAAAAACAAAGTAAACTAAATTTGTACTCCGTGAAAGAAGAAAGGGGCACACCATAATCTACATATGGAAAATGATTGAAAAACTGGTACCAAACCTCAAACTAAATCCAATTACTATCCAAACAATACTGGAAAATAAGAAAGGCAGAATGTGTAGTGTCCCCATATTAAAGGTCCGACAAGAGACCCCCTTCAACACTGAAGGAAAACAGCTTGGTTATCAGGGGACCAAGAATTTTTAACCAGCTTTCAAAGGACTTCAGAAACGTGACACGGGTTAACGTTGAAGTCTTTAAGAGAAGACTATATGCCTGGCTCAGGATGGTACCAGATTTGCTGGATGTACCTGGCTATGTGCAGTGGTGAGCGCAAGAGAGCATCTCGCTTCTTCAACAAGCCAGGCCTAAAGGAAGGGCCACCAGCTTGACCTTCGTGTGAAGAGAGACCAACTCACGGAACTGCTACGAGGTTACGACGTTACTTCGGAGAATACGATATTAATAAGAGACATTATGCAAATTATTTGTAAAGGTTTTTGTGGTGTGTGTGTGTGTGTGTGTGTGTGTGTGTGTGTGTGTGTGTGTGTGTGAAATTAATGTAAAAAATATGTTTGGGAAAAATTCTCCTGTCATGAAAAGTAGTCACCTGTTAAAGTTTACATAATGTACAATATAACTCTCTTTAAAATTATTTTCCCCAATTTTTAAGGCAAGAGAGAATTCCACCAACATCCATTTCCAAAACTATCTTTTGTTTTTTATTGCTGAATAAAAGTTACTTCACCTTGCTTTGTCAGTGAACCCAAATAAATCATAGTTGGGCAACTCCGATTATATAACAAGCAACAATATACAATTATAATTTAGGTAATTGTATGTTTTCTTCTTTGGTAATATATACAAAGTAATTAGTAATGTCTTGTACGTTGTCAGTAATTATGGTTTATTGAGAGAATAAATAACCAATATGAATTCGACCTCATATCATGTCTTTACTAATGCAAGGTCAACGTCTGGAACTTATAGGCACTGCCACTCCAAAGTTAATAATATATGATTGCACGCCACACTCTCACGTTCTGCAGGGAGGATTTTTGCACACCAAATAAACTGAGGATTATTGGGATACCTTTTTCTTCCATGGCCATTACAGGTGGATAACAAAGCGCGCAAAATAAAATACTCGATATATTAGCATATAAGGACACTGAAAACAAAAAACATATCCTCTAATCGCCTTATTAATGGTTGGGATCACCAGAAGATCAGGGTCCCCAGGCTTTTCTAGGTAGCCT
This sequence comes from Bathynomus jamesi, assembly GCA_023014485.1. NCBI lineage: Eukaryota > Metazoa > Arthropoda > Malacostraca > Isopoda > Cirolanidae > Bathynomus > Bathynomus jamesi. The sequence goes on from JAJOZX010000030.1 coordinate 1,655,811, forward strand.
TAAAAGGCTAACTAACGAAAATATCACGACCTAACCTAACCAATCGTTAGGTCAACTGTACGCCCTTGACGATTGGTTAGGTTAGGTCGTGATATTTTCTTTAGTTAGCCTTATAAAGCTAACTAAAGAAGGATGGGGGCCCTGATCTTCAGGTGATCCAATGGTTGTACGCGTATGGCTGCGAAAAACACATCATTATTAAACAATAAGGAATTTATTGAATAAAGGTCCGTAGTTAAAATTCAATATATGTACACATTTTTTGAAATACAAGTTCCAAATAGTTTGTAAGTGGATTGTTTAAATAACTCTCATTGTAAGAATTATGATAAAAAATCATTCATTTATGTCTCACAGTTATAAATAAATGTAATTTAATTGCATTAATTATTTCATAATAACAATAGTTAGTACACTCATGCTTAATGAAAATAACCCTTTATAATTTGTTTTTACCTCATATAAATTGAAAGCCGAAAGAGAACTTCTCCCTGTTTCTAATTCGCTAATGTAAACAAACTCCTTTGTGGGTAATTCTAAGAAGATTTCATTTCTCTAAATTACATTCATATTTCTGTAATACATTCTAGAACGTTTCTAGATTTCCTTTCCAAATTATTCTCATATTTAGTCGTATGACAATTTCGTTTACTAACGTCTGAAATCACTTTGTAAATGTAATACACACTTTAAATGAAAGTCGAAAACACAACAGACCAAGTGTGTAAATTATTACAAAATTTAACTAAGAGGATTTTAGAAGGAGCAGGATACAGTAAGTAAATGAATAGTTTGTCTCGCGCAACTTAATCTTCAATAATAATAAGAAACTATAGTTATAAGCAATATAAAACTTAAGTATACTGTAGTATTAGATGAATTAACCCGTCTTATACTTTTAAATAAATGCAAAGTAACAAAGTTATTTTGTATGAACTTTCATATAGGTTTATCATGAAAGGATTATCTTTGTTACATATCTAAAAAAGTCTCTAGATGTATTAAAATCATAGATGCATAATCAAAATTTGTAACAAATATATTTGCTTACGCTTCATCAAATTTGTATTTCCGTTCATAGTTGAAAATTTTGTTAAAATGATACATGTAATTTTTATTTACATATCCATGAATATCTGTACATCTCTGTAATTTGCTTCTATAAGCTCTTATTCACATACTTACAGTGCAAACTTACTCTGACATATCAAGGAATCCATTCCCACTCAACACGGGATGAAAAAAGTATAATGAAAATCTAATAAAAATATAATCAAAGTATAATTAAAATATAAATACCTCTAAGTACACTTTAAAATAATTCCTATTTGCAGAATATTATAACGACGATTCATTTGAATTTTCATTTATATTCTATTAAATTTTCCTACAGTAGTATGGGAGCATTTACGTCGAGTGGTTGCCATGAAAACGAGGGAAAGAGGCGAAGAGGGTGAGAGGAAATGAGGCGTGTCAATGAGAGGAAAAGAGGGTAAAAACAAAATTTTAATCCCTCCAAAAAGGGGTGGGGGGATAAAGCTGATAAGTTTTATAAGATAAGGGGTGGGGGAGTACCAAGAGAAGACTGATGAGAAAAAAAAAAAAAAAAATTCTCTCTCTCTCTCTCTCTCTCTCTCTCTCTCTCGAAAACGTGCTGAGTACTCTCATGGTTTAAGACTAAAACATAACGTAACTCTAAAGGAGTTCGCTTGCACGGTGTCTCTGTGGGCATGCTAATTATAGAGCTTTCTTATATATTCTCCACTTTCCTGTAAAACTTTCTTGGCTACTTTTACATGGTCAAGGTATTCTCTTCAACCTTTTACCGTACCTGCCTCTGGCAGGGAGGGAGCCTAGTGTGGGGAGAGAGCCTTATACTTTTCTATCCCGTTTTCTACTACTGCAAGAACAGTTGAAAGAAAAATAAACTTGTTTCATAACAGGAACCTCCCAGAGTGGACCGGAAGGTCTTTGAGGCTTCCTCTTGTCCTTGTAACTACTTGTAATACACTCTCTCTCTCTCTCTCTCTCTCTCTCTCTCTCTCTCTCTCTCTCTCTCTCTCTCTACGTCAGGGACACGTTGAGTATGGTTGACTGCCAGTTTCAATCGGAACGGGAGCTGCTTGGCGTCGATCTGAACCTGGGAGGGACGAACTATAGGTTAATCATGGTGTACAGACTTCCGCATCTCCTCCTCGAGGAGGATACAGCCCTGTACACCGGACTCCGTATCCTGCTCGGGGACAGGGTGTGTGTAGTTTTAGGAGACTTCAACTGTTGCGGGATAAAGTGGGAAGACAGGACTGCTGATACCAAGGGGAGGAGGCTAGTTGTCTTTGCTGATGAGAACTTCCTGACTCAGTGGGTCAATGGGCCTACACGAGACGAAAGCGTTCTAGACTTAGTATTCACGACCGAAGACAACCTCGTCACTGGCCTAACCGTTGACGAATCGTTGGGCTGGAGTGATCATGGTCTGATTAAGTTTTGTGTCTGCGTCCCTCAGGTGAAGCGTAGTAACTCGCGAGTCAGTAAGCTGGATCTACGGCGGGCGGACTTTATTGGCCTCCGGGATAGCGTAGGTGAGATAGGGGTAAAGGTCGGCAGGGATGTTGAGGGAGTGTGGAGTGCATTCCTGGACCAGTTTATGGTGCTGCAGTCTGCTGCCATACCTCCAAAACCGGTCACCCCTGATTCAACGCAGCCTAAGTGGTTCAGTCGGGACAACGCTTCGGCTATCCGAAATAGGAAAGGTGCGTATAGGAGGGGGAAGGCCAATCGTTCCCACGAGAACACTGAGGCGTATGTCCACCTGTGCAGGGAAGTGAAGGCGAAGGTTAGGCTAGCCAAACGTAACGAAGAACTCCGGGTGGCAAGCCTCTGCAAGGGGAACCCTAAGGAATTCTTCAGTTATGTTAATAGTAGAAAGCCCATTAGAAGAATGATAGGCTCGTTAAAGGATCCCATCGGCGCGCTGCGGATCTCCAACGCGGACATCGCTAATGTGCTGAATGAGTACTTTGCGGGAGTTTTCACCAGGGAGGACACCCGCGTCATCCCTGAGCCAGGCGTCAGGTACGACGGTGCTGGCCTGGATAGTATTTGGTGTACCGCGACAGACGTTGCCGATAGAACAGAAATTGAACGCGTTTAAGGCTCCTGGGCCAGACCAGTTCCTCCCCAAAGTCTTGCGGGAAGTGCGCGACCTACTGTCTTCAAAAAATCGTTGGAGACGGGTCAGGTGCCTGGTGAATGGAAGGAAGCCAACGTGACCCCTATCTTTAAGAAAGGGGATCACGAAAGTCCAGGGAACTATCGTCCCATTAGTGTCACTTCGGTTGTAGGTAAATTATTAGAGGGGATAATAGCTGATAGGATCGTTGATCATTTGGATTCCTATAAGCTGCTTGGGGACTCCAAACATGGGTTTAGACGGCATAGGTCGTGTCTCACCAACCTGCTTGAGTTTTTCCACGTCATGTGGAATGAGTACGATAAGAGTAGGGCGATTAATATACTTTATCTCGAGTTTCAGAAAGCCTTTTATAAGGTAACTCACCGCCGGGTAATGGCGCGCTGGGGATCGATGGGGAAATAGGTAGCTGGATTGAAAACTGGCTGAAGAAAAGGCGGCAGAGTGTTGTAATTAAAGGGGTTACCTTGGGTTGGGCCTCGAACACTAGCGGGGTTCCTCAGGGTTCCGTTTTAGGGTCACTGTTGTTTACCATTTACATAAATGATATCGACGCTGGCATCGTCAGTAAGATCGACACATTCGCTGTTGACACCAAGCTTGGGGCCAATGTTGGGACGCCAGAAAGATCGAGCAACTGCGAGCGGACCTACGTAGTATAGGAGAGTGGTCCGAAAAATGGCAAATGCCGTTTAACTTTGGTAAATGCAATGTCATGCACATTGGCTACGCCACTCTCAAGTCGGACTATTCCATTTTGGGGAGTAATATCGAGGCCACTGATTTGGAAAAAGACATGGGTGTGCTAATTAGCAGCGACATTATTTTTACCAAAAAGTGAGTAGAGGTGGAAAAGAAAGCCCAGAAGCTGTTGGGTTATATCAGGAGGGAATTTCGATTTCGGAACAAGGAGATTGTGCGCTCTCTGTACAATTCCCTTGTTCGGCGCACCAGGAGTAGGCTATGCAGTTCTGGTCGCCCACCCTCAGGAAAGATATTGGCAGGCTGGAGCGAGTCCAGGGGAGGGCCACAAAGTTAATCCCTTCTGTTACGCATATGAGCTACAATCGACGTCTACTCGCCCTGAATTTGTTTTCGCTGGAAACTCGGAGGCTACGCAGTCAACTCATCGAGGATTTCAAGCTCTTTCGCGGGTTCGACGATGTCGATTTTAGAAGCATGTTTAGTTTAAATGATAACTCAACTCGCAACAATGGTTGTAAGTTTGAATTTGTGAAGTTCCTCTGTGGATCAGTTCAAGAAAAGGTTAGACCGAATCTTGCACACTATTTGAGGATGTGTTTACTATCTTCTGGGGTGGCTGCTCGAGAAGCTCGCTGTGAGAATGTGTAAGAATTTTCCCCTCGGACCCGGTGCCATTGGTACCTTCTCGGTATGGGCCGCAAGCCCTTTCGAGGTACTTCTTTTCCTTGTAACTGCTTGTAACTCTCTCTCTCTCTCTCTCTCTCTTTCTATATATATATATATATATATATATATATATATATATATATATATATATATATATATATTTAGACCGGCCCAGGCTCATAGGGATGAAAAATATTTATTTTATTTTCTTAAGTCTCACCACCGGAATTTGTTATACGTATCGATAGAAAATTTTGAGTGAAGTTTCAGCCCGATTCGATAGTATTTAGTGGTGCCGACAAACTCTGAAATGTGTAGTTTTTCCGCACCACCCAGGAGGTAACTAAAACAGGCGCGTTTTTTTAAGTGGTATCCCCAATAGGCCTAATCCACTGTTTTAATATTAACTCATGATGGTGATGTGCTTTCTGTCTTTATCATCGATTTCTTTGCCTCTGGAAACCGCTCTCTGTGTTTTTCAACGACTTGAAGAAGGTACTGCAGTTGTTCTTTTTTTTTGCGAGATGACTGCTGAAATTCTGAATTAGTGAGACCGCTCTCTCTGCATTATCATTTACAACATTCATTGTTTTAACATATGCCTTAGCTAATTTATAGTCGTCCCTGTTATCCCATTCTGTAGGATCTACTTCGAGAAACGTCGATTGGAGGGACAATTTCTCAAAGAAAGAGCGACTTGAGCTTGTGACAAAGTCCGCCAGATTTTTCTCTACTGGGTCATCATGAGTGTGGTCAAAAGCAATTCGTTTTTCTGGTATTTCTGAACCAGGTCTTTCCAATGCCTGAACCATCTGCCGTTTCACTTTCAAAGTTATGCCATTATCAAAAAAGGCAAGCGACACAAGTTCTTCATTTAGATACCAGAGGTGACGGCATAGTACTTTGCTAGCTATTGCTGAAAGTTCCTTATCATCATATTGCAGAAGGTCTTGTAGATACTCCAAATCGGTTCTTGGTGCAGAAGATGTGATGAGAGCCGCAAACCATTTTGGCACATAAAAGCGAACAGCATAGCGAGAGAAGCGTTCCATTGCACTCTATTCCTGTTTTGTCAGGTTGAACTGCGAGCGAAACAATACAATTTTGATGGCATAAATCACTCATGACATCCACCTAGAGCGATGTAAAGCCCCAGGTTGACGAAAATGTACTCCTGCTGAGGGAACACTACCTAAATAAATAACACTGGTCTACAAATTTTGAAAAAGTTTGTGCTTCGGAGATAAAATGTGCTTCCTATTATGGATTTTGGGGTGCTGAAAACGAATATGACCATAAAAACAGTCGATTTGCTACAGTTTCCAAGAAAATTTAAGTTACACATTTTGCGTATATGTATACCATATATTAGTAACATACCTGTATAATGCAGTCACTTATATTGATTTAACCCGTCGTTTCTTTGCTTGTCTCTTGAATTCAACTTCTGGAGCATCTCTTGTTATTGTCCAGCAGTAGTCTGCTAACAATGATGGACTCCATTTCCCCTGGTAGCGTTTCTCCATCACTGAGATATCCTGGTGGAAACGTTCACCATGTTCATCACTGACTGCTCCGCAGTTGGCCGGAAAAAATTCCAGGTGCGAATGGAGGAAATGTATCTTTAAAGACACATTGCAGCCCATATTTTGATAGGACAACAGCAGGTTTCCCACCAGCTCCCTGTAATTGTCAGCTTTGGTATTTCCGAGAAAATTGGTTGCTACTAACCGGAAAGCATTCCACGCTGTCTTCTCCTCACCACCTAGGATACGGTCGAACTCCTCATCTCTAAGAAGCTCGCGGATCTGTAGACCAACAAATACACCCTCCTTGATTTTTGCTTCACTGAGTTTTGGGAATTTATCATACTTAAAAGCTGCCCCCGTTTTATCCATAGCCTTAACAAAATTTTTCATGACGCCCAGTTTGATGTGTAAGGGTGGTAACAAAATCTTGCTCGATTCTACAAGTGGAAGATACTGAACATTTTTTGTTCCAGGTTCCAATGAGTGTCGGAGTGGCCAATCCTTCTTGATGTAATGAGAAGTCCTAGCCCGACTATCCCATTCACACAGAAAACAGCAATACTTAGTGTAGCCCGGCTGCAGTCCAAGCACGATAGCAACAACTTTCAAGTCACCACAAACCTGCCATTGATGTTTGTCATAGTTTATGCATTTCAAAAGTTGCTTCATGTTGTCATATGTTTCCTTCATGTGGACTGCATGACCAACTGGAATTGATGACAATACGTTGCCAACATGCAACAAAACAGCTTTTAGACTCAACTTCGATGAATCAATGAACAGTCTCCACTCATCAGGATTGTGAATAATGTTGAGAGCTGCCATCAGACCATCGATGTCGTTGCAAGCTACAAGGTCACTTTCCATGATGAAGAATGGGACAAAATCTTTTTGACGGTCACGAAACTTACACACACTAACATTTTCAACGAGGAGATTCCACTGCTGCAATCTGGAGCCCAACAGCTCTGCCTTACTCTTTGGCAGTTCTAAATCTCTGATAAGGTCGTTTAATTCATTCTGAGTTATCATGTGCGGTTTAGAAGATGTCAAGTTATAAACAAATTCAGGGTCTTGTGAATTTGAAGGCTCACAAGTTTCGCAGGTTCCTTCATTCTCCTCGTCCTCTGACTCCAGGGAGAATGAGTGTGGGGGCTCAGGAACGGGTAGTCCTTCGCCGTGAGGTACCGGGCGTATAGCAGAAGGTATATTCGGATATTGTAAAATCCACTTTTTCTTCTTGCAAATACCTTTCTTGACTTGGGGCACCATGCAGAAGTAACAATTGCTGACATGATCTGTTGGTTCCCTCCACACCATTGGCACTGCAAAAGGCATAGATTTCCTTTTCCGATCCAACCTTTGGCGAAGGTTTGTTGCACAAGTATTGCAACATATGTGTGGGGCCCAGCTCTTGTCCTGATCTCCAATCTTACAGCCAAAATAAAGGTGATAGGCTTTCCTAATCACGGCGGTTATAGCACGCTTTTGTGATGCAAAAGTTAATTCTCCACATACATAACAGAAGTTATCTACACTGTTCACGCAATTACGAGGCATCTTTGTTCAAATTAGGCTGAAAAAAATTGTTTCAAAAGCAAACACTAAAAAGAGTTTGAGAAGGGTGCACTGTATGACTTCCGCGAATGAACTGATGCTGTGGCGTAATATGTAGACGCCTGCGACACATCGACGCCTTGACTCTACTGCGCATGCGCGTAGTTATATTTTTTAATTTTATTAAATTAATGTAATTACATTGCACTTTAATAATTTTAAATTAGGTAAGGTTAAGTTAGGTTAGTATTCCATTTATATTAATATCAAAAACATTATGGGAAGCAATATGTTAAAATGATCCAATCTATTTCTTAATAAATAATTTACAAATACATAATGTAATAGATAAATTTAAAATTACATTTTATTGTATATATATGTATATATTTACATTAATTTATTAAAATAAAAAACATAACTACGCGCATGCGCAGTAGAGTCAATGCGTTGATGTGTCACAGGGGTCTACATATTACGCGACAGATCCAGTCCAGTTAGTATGGTGCAGGGTTGCCTGATATCTTTACAAATAGAGCCAATTGGAAATTTTATGCATCATTTTCGTATTTAGCGACCCAAAATTAGTAAAGATTGACTACTTTTATTTCCGAAGCATTTTGGCTGTAGACCAGTGTAATTGATAATTCAAGATGTTAGCGATAATCCGCTCTTGGGTGACTTGTCGCAAGCTGTTCTTCGCACAGTGCGAAGATTTCTACTTTACACGGCATGTTTGTATTGGTAGTTCAAATCTTTTATCATCCATTTATTTCCAGGAATTCTTGAAACGTTTGAAAAGTAATATATCCGGTCCCGTTGAACCACCGTAACACTTCTGGTAATCGGCTCCTTTTGACAATCACTGTAACCAGTGTGTCAACGGAAAGAAGTTTTTCAACGCTTAACAGAATAAAGTCGTACCTACGGAATACCATGTCAGAGGAAAGGCTGTCTAGTTTAGCAAGAATTACCAAAGAGAAAGAAATTGTAATAGCGCTAGAGAAGAATAAAATGTTGCACGACAAAGTAATTAAAGAATCTGCATTAAAACAAAGAAGATTGGAGTTCATGTATAAATAAATAAGGTAAGGCGATGTTTTATTTCCTAAATTTATGCCATTTAAAAATATTCTAATTATCATACATAATACGTATCACAGTAAAACAAATATCAAATTATACAGTGTGTCTATATATATATGCTTGAAAGGTTTGAACCTGAGTATCCACAAAAGCCTGGCGTCACCCCTGATATATATATATATATATATATTAGACTGGCCCGCCAAAAATTTTATTTGAAAAGTGAAAGTCTCACCCCCTAAAATTGTTACCACCATCATAATATACTCGCACACTAAATTTCAATAATATCTGTGTACTTTTAGTGGTGCCGACAGCCTCTTGTATTTTTCATTTATTTATTACATTTATTTATCATATATTTATTTTGTAATTCGTATAACAAATATTGTGTGTAAACCATGCCTATTCACACTCTCGTGCATTGTGTTCCACATGTTTCACTGTGTAACTGTGTATGTTGAGTAGAAACACGTCTTTTGACTTGACGTCATTACTGGTGACGTCATTGGCTACGGAGAAAAGTGTGAGGCTCGCTGTTCGCGTCAGTATTGTTAAAGACGCAGTGAGAGATTGATGCGCAAGTGTTTTCCCTTAATATTTGCAGATTTTATCCTTCACCATGTAAGATTCAATTAAAACAAGAAGAAAAACTGAAATATGGCTGATTGGACAGCCAATTGTATCGCAAATCCATGGATCACTCCAGGAATTATCACTTCAATAAAGAACAGAGATAAATTATTCAAATTGCAATTGCAGAGCAAAATTCCTAAAATACAATATACTCACTACAGAAACAAATTAACTAAAATAATCAAAATTGCAAAATATAACTATTATAACAATCAATTTTCCAAACATAAAAGAAACAAAAAACACTTAGACAACCATAAACAATCTTCTCGGAAAACAAATTAAGAAAAATTCAATAGAGAAATTAAATGTTGATAATAAAGAAATTACTGATGATACTGCTATTGCAGACTCTTTAAATGCACATTTTACTTCAATAGCGGATAAGCTTCGCTCACAATTAATAAATAATGATCACTCACCTCTAGAATATATGCCACCCAGCCCACTAAATTAATTTTCTTTTGTTCCTGCTACCTCTACTGAGGTCCAGAATGTTATTGGTAAATTAAAAAATACAAAAAAATAACTTTCATAACATTCCTGTACCTACATTGAAACTTGTTAAAGATAAGATATCTGTAACTTTGGCTAAAATTATCAATTAAAGTATTTCCAAAGGAATATTTCCATAAATGCTAAAAACTGGTTGTATAACACCCCTTTTTAAAGGGGGTGATCCTACACTAGCAACAAATTACAGGCCGGTGTGTTCATTATCTGTGTTCAGCAAAGTTTTTGAAAAAATTGTAAAAAGTAGAATGCAGCGATATTTACAATCCTACAATTTATTATCTTCAAATCAATATGGCTTCCGTAATAATAAAACAACGGAAATGGCCACAGTATTTCAAATCTTATGGAAAATGTAAATATAGCTAAAGAGAACAAAGAAATAATGATATCAATATTTATGGATTTGAGTAAGGCGTTTGAGGTAATAGACCACAATATTCTCCTTAATAAATTATATTCTTACGGCTTTAGAGGACCAATCAATGATTGGTTTAAAAGTTATTTGTCCAAGAGATATCATTTTAGATCAGTAAATAAGGTTTGCTCAACTAAAGCGCTTGTCAAACATGGTGTGCCACAGGGCTCAGTTCTGGGTCCACTGTTATTTTTATTATACATAAATGGCCTTATTGAGACTTCTGTTAAAATGAGCCAGGATAGCAGTCGCTGTATCATCGTCAGTGGACCTCCTTGAAGGTCCACTGCGTGGTTTATCTTCTATGGATCCTGTTTCCTTAAACTTTGCAACAAGTCTGCTAACACAACTCTGTGTTATTGGCTCGCGGTCTGGATGCAGTCTGTTAAATTCAGCAGCGGCCTCTCTTTGACTCCGATTTCCATGAGTAGAATTAGCTGGATTCGTTCTTCCTTGCTCACAGACATTATGGCCTGTAGAAAGAGAAAAATATGAATTATGGTTTGTAGAAATAGAAAAATATGAATTTCCCCTATGATGCCGGACTTATGGGACACCCTGTATAGCTTGGGAGTGAATTCTATCCCTGAAATTCGCTTTCAGCGGATATGAGGCAGGATTTACAGTCGTGTTTAATTTACACATAAGAAAAGTGAGGTGCAGAAACTAAGTACACAGACAGAGAAATGGAAGTACACAATGTTTAAACAATTTGTACTCACATTTAATAGAGGGTGATTTAATCATCACTGTATATAATAATCAATTTACGTTTTGTGTATGGCAATAATAGATTTCGTAAGTCTGTATTTTAATTTGTACATCATCCACGTAAGTGTCTCAACGATAAGCAGAAGCAAATTTGTTTAATCACATTTTTACGCAATAATGAAAGCAAACATTATTTTATAACATACTTCTATACAATTATTTGTGCAATGGTGATTCATATTAATTTCAACATTAATTAATCATATAAAGACAAGGTAAAGATACATAACATAGGACATTACATATATACATACATGAAAGATAATGTGTTACGTATAAATAAAGAAACGTTAAATATTCTTGCGAGTCGCAGCACGTTCCTTTACGCGCGACAGATTTATTCCTAAAGTAATTTCAATTATTTAGTCTTAAAGGAATTTGTTTTTTTGGATATTTTTAGGATCCATGCTTCGCAGTTAGCCTTTCAGAACCGTTAAAAAAGAAGTTTGATCTTATCATCTCCAAGCCAATGGAAGTATTCTGTCTTAAATTAAGTGTCTAATTACAAATTTACAAATTTAGCTGTATTTTTCAGAATAAATTAGAGGATTAAATTTGTCTATGAAATTTGAAATATGTCTGTGTATTTTTTATGTTGTTAATTGAAGGAAACCAGTTTTATCGTAATTATCTAGTTTAATTATAACTAAGAAATAATATATAGATAATTTATTTATCTTTTAGGGGTAACTAAAGAATCTAATTTTGGGAATAAGTACGCGATTTTACTTTACAATATAGAAATGTTTTCATATAGCGATTTCCAGGGTGTGAAACCCTCTTCAAAATTCTGGATATTTGAGTACCCTGCTCAAGAAAAATCGATAGCATCGTTAGTAGTAAATTAAGGATTTAATTCCTCTGGAATATTCTAAAAATATGTAGAGAATCTATTTAGTAGTCCCTGAAGGGGAATCTGATTTGTAAAGGAGATCGGTTTTTTATTTAATAAATAAATTTAGAACACAAAATTACAGTTTAAGGGAAAACTTACAGAATTCAATTTAGGAAATAAGGGCGTGTTTTAAGGTATAGTTCGGATCTTCAAAAATTTATTTATATTATGAATTACCAGGGTGAAAAACCTATTCAAAATATTGGACAATTCAAATTCGACATTCGCTTTGCGAAGAAGAAACAGCTGCTGATCGATTCGTTAATAGGAAATTAAGAGTTAATACCTCTGTAAAATTTCAAAAGTATTCACAGAATGTAGTTAATAATTCTTGGAAGGATTTCCTCTTACGGGGAAATCCTAGTTTTTTCTGTGGCTATTTCTTCAATTCTAGAAATTAGAGTAATTCTGCTAGAATTTTCTGCACAAAAGATTCTTACTTACATTTTGTATCCTGCGACTCGCAAAACGAAACATGGAACATGATCGCAAACATATTACAGTATATATAATATATATATATATATATATATATATATATAAAGGAAAGAATAATAGGAAAAGAAAAGTATAGGACAGAGGGTATATAATATAAATTTTGCTCATTACGCAATATTTCATCAAGTTCTATGCAAGCATAGATCCCTTTCAAAACTACACTCTCCAAGGCGGAGTACAGTAACAAACAGTACAGTGCGATCAGGATACTTTGTTAGCTGCATATAGCTACATAACGATTGGCTGATATGTTTTAGCTGTAATATTGTATGTAGTGGTTTCATCTAGGGGCTTCAGAAATTTTTTAAAATTTAACCGGTAGTTTTTTACGTAATTCTTAAGGAGAATTATTCACTTTAATAAAACTAATTTTGTTTCTTAATTAATTATTTTCGTAAGACAGTTTAGGTTATTTAAAAGGATAACTAAAATATTCAGCAGCCTAAGGCGACGTTGAAAGACGCCTTTACATAGTAATTCTTTGAATTTAGTTAATTAATGTAAATTATTTTCTTACAGTAAGATAGGTTATGTTATAAAATATTAATTAGATAAAATTATAAACGAAGAGGCTGGTGAATATTAAATGTTATGAACATAATGTACCTATAAAATTAGCGTATTTATGCATTTTCATGCTTGTTTATCGTTTTCGTTATTGACAAATTTATGTACGTCATATTCTGAATGTGTTTATAAAATGCTTATTTTCGTTTGATAACACTTGTAAGTTTGCATTGCGATATAAAAAATTTATTCCTTTTGCAAAAAAGGAAGTATAGCAGGAATGAATATGAAACACATAGTGGGAGTAATAAAATAAAATTTACTGAGAGTAACTAATCCATTGATCGGATTCTGAGTCATCCATATCCTGCAAAACGTCAAATGGACTGTTCCTTAAATGCACATTTATGAAATATATAACAGTTACCTTATTAAATTCCTGTAACTGATAGTGTTCTGTAAAATAAGTTTCTTATTTACTATTTGGGTCGTGGCATCTTTTTCGACATACATACACTGCAAGAAAGTTAATATACCTGGACGAAGGGGCAAATTGGCTAAATGTATATGATTTAGCCAATCATGTTCATTAAAAAGTGTGACTAATTTTGTTGTCGTATTAAATCCAGTGAAAAGTATATTGTTTAAAGTTAACGAGTGTAAATTTCTCAATGTGAATAGGCAGCATAAAAAGTGATGGCAGGGTGTTATTTGATAATGTTAGAGTTAGTACTCTGCGAAATGCTCTTAAGAAACGGTTGCAAGCTTTCTCGGAAGTACAATGAAATTGTATTCTATCTAAGTACAATTTTTTTATTCGTCCAAATCTTTGCAAAGAGTTCACTTCCTTTGTCTTAAAGAGGCTGGACGACTTTGAAATGCGGAAATTTCTAACCTATTTATATTTAACCTTAAAGGCATGTAACTATTTAACATGAATAACAAATTTTGAGTCGTAATTTCTTTAAAAAATGAGATCCTTACGGGATAATTCAGTAGATATCAAATCTCTTCATTTTGTCGAGACAAACCTCAAAATAAACAGATGCTCCAGCAAGAAGGCGAATAAATTATATAGAATTTCAATCGGAAGTTCATCAAGGTTAATTTTTCCGAATTTCCAATGTTCCTACCGTGGAAAAACCGATTAATGAATTATACAAGTCATGATTCATATTTCACACTCTCTTATTAACTTAACACTAAACACTTATTCCTTAATTTTTGAAGCGATTTTTTATTAATATAGTCACTAATCACTAATCACTAATTACAAACCAGAACATGTACTTGATACTTATTTAATTTTTTATTGCAGCAATTGATATATGCTATACTACAGTATAATAATTTTCGATAAGCAGTTGGATAGATTAAAAGTTTAATTTATGAATAATTCATTTCCTCAAATCCAGGATTCTGCGTTGTTTCTAGTCGGCGGTAAGACCTAATAGAAGGATATCTTCTCGTTGGTTCCGGGCTTGTTAGGGCGAAATGAAGTATTTGTAGGGGACTTCTCGGTGGTGTTGGCGATCACGTCATTGGAATTTCTTCCGGCCGGGGGGCTCGATGTTGAGGACTCTGCTTCTGCAGCCTGAAGGTCGGTGATGAATAATGTCGAGGGTGACTGCTTACGCCATACTGCGATTCCGATCATGGCTGCTCCGAGGATAAAACAGAGGGTCAACGTTGAATATGAAATGATGGAAGACTTTCCATCGTTGTACTTCTCCAGAGTGATCTTCTTAAGATAGTGGGTCATCTCCTTCAGGTTTACTCCTTGCGAAAGGGAGGCGTTAAAATGCTTTAGGGCCTCAGTGCTGTGAGACGAATTTATAACATGTTATTTCTCGGTCACCTATCGGTGGAGGGAGATCCGCATTTAACGTAAAGTTCCGGGGGTCGAAAAAGATAGATATGGAGGGGATTATTTTATGATCCGCAAAGATGTCACATCCTTCTGGTAAAGGGAATGATTCTGTCCTGAGATCTCCACTTGTTTTTTGCTTCTCTTTTCATTCCCGCATCTAAAACGTAAAGTGAAAAGGTGAGTCACGCTATAGTAGACAGTGTGACGAAGTCGAAGGAACAGTGGAGAGAAGTTTCTTTTCAATACTCGACAGCAAGTCGTAAGATTTGTTACGGGATTTGCTTGAAAGAGCCGGACCAAACACTCATCTGATCCCTTATTTAAAATGAAGGTGGGGGAAGGAAAATGATATGTCCCTTCAATCCGTGAACAGCCATCCAGGTCTTCTAGTAGGATATAGTTTAGCCTGTTTTGGCTAACTCCTAAGTAACGGCGTTCTCGGAATTATATCAGCATATAAATTTTCTTTCTTAATCAAAATGGGAAGATGACCAACTTGAAAAAGGGTCATTTGCGACCCTATTGCTTTAAGGGAATGAAGATTATTTTCCGACGCTTATCGTGGAAAATTTCGTAAGCGAGTTGTGCTTACTTGGAAATATAGGGGCATTGTGACTTTGTTTAATATGTATGTCAGCAGTCTTCCGACTTTGGGTTCGATGCCCTTTAAAACTTCAAGGCAAAATACTGGATTAAACAGGAAAGAGTCCAATCGACCTCTGTTGATATTAACTAACGCGGTTTTCAGTCTATTTAATCTTAAGTGGAGTCCTTCCGTATACGTAGATAGGCTATGAGCTAATATGGAGAGGAAGGTGATGTATTTTTCCTTTTCTAGGCTGGCAAAATACACTTCCACTGTTTCTTGAAATGAATGTATATTTTCAGTAAGGAGGTTTACATATTTTGTTAACCTACTAATGTCGTATATAGTAGCATTCAATGCGGTGATGTATGAGTTTAAACTTTCAGCTATGGTTTTTCATTTGACAGTCATTTGGATGTGTCGGATAACGTCTTCAAACGAGCTTTGTTGGGCTGTCCCAAAAGCAAAGTTCATGAAGCTTCCTACAACATCGATTAATCCTCTCTCCTTCCGCAGCAAAGATTGGTCTTTAAGGGAATCTTCTTTGTTCAGGGTGGTGATGAATGCAGTTACTTCTCGTTTTGTATCGAGAATTTGCTCTCGTACTCCTTGTAATGTAGTGACAAGAATTTCTAGTTCCTTTACCGTATTTAGTGATGTCTTTTTGTTAAATCTTCTTAGTCTCTCTTGTTCCGTCCTACATCGAAGTATGAGGTTATTCATCTTGGTATCCAAAAAACGTAAATTTTGGAAATATGGTCCAATTCGTAGACGTACACTAAAGGTGTACATGGAACCATGTGGGATTAGTGAGCCCAATGATTCGAACAAAACTCCGTTGTTGGAAAGGGTTTGCGTCCCAGCCTGTAGAGCGCATAGTAGCAGGAGGAAGGAAGCCGCGGGGTTGATCCATTTCTCAAGTAAAGTTTGATAAAAGAATAAATTTAATTAAATTTGAAGTTATAGTAATTTCTCCACTGAGTTGTGAGCTTCTTTACGTTACTTTATGTAAATTTAGCACTTTACGTTACTTTATTAAAATTTAGCACTTTATTCCCTCCTGCATCAACCTCTTAACAAATCTAAAGTGAACTGATTTGGGACATCTTTTTTCGAACAGTTGAAGTATACATTTTATTTTACCTCCACTTTCTGTTTATATAAGGATTGTTGCATTTAAATATCAAATATTCTCGTGGCAACAGAGAATGCATTTATACTGAAATATGAAAGTGTCATCGTTAAATGTAGGGGAAATACAATTTTTTAGCTAGAGTTCTAGAGGAACTAGAGTTGTCCGACCTATCCTACAAATACCTATATACCTAATTAAGAATGGGAAAATATTTGATCCCATGGTTTTTCATCCTCCTTTTAATCTCTTGTCCATCCTCATAATTTATAAGCCTAATTTTATAAGCAAGAATTTTATATAAGCGCTAAGTTAAGTGTATAATAAAGTTCTTTACGTATCATATTATATTCGTCTACCCTTCTAATAAACGCAGTCGGTTACCGTCTAATCAAGGAATCCCGTATACATAACGTTTTCATAATGTTTCCAAGGATTCTGTTTCTTCATATTTACTTCTGATCCTCGATGGTTGATTTGTCATTTCTTCTGATGTGATTCCTGGAGGAAATTTCTTCTTGTTTCCGGTTTTCCTTCGGTTATTTATAAGATTTGTTCCGTCGTTGACCTTGCGGGTACTTTCGTGTGGGTTTGTAAAATTTCAGTTATATCACTTTTCTTTTCCGATGTTTCTGTGTTCAGACAAACATCAGTTGAGACGATTTGTGGAGGAGGGTTAATTTCCACTATGTTAACATGTAATTTCTCTTCCTTCTCATATACGCTATTTTCGTGAAATGTCCTAATGACTAATTCGTTTTCATCCATTACTATGATTTTTTCATTCAAATTCTCCGCATTTGTTTCATACTCTCACATATCATAAGCTCCGTTCACACGATTGCTTTCAATTTGTGAATCATCCTTAGTTTCTTTTATACCTTTCGTATGTGATTCATACTTCTCATTCACACACTTAGAGTTGATGTCATCTGAATCTATTTTACCTGATTTATTTCTTTGCTTACTGCTTGAGACATTTGCATACAGCCTTTCACACGCGTCATTTTTTTCGAGCAAAATAGACTCTGGTTCCAAGGTCATCCAATCTCTCAGACTCCTTTCGTTGTTTTTACTCGCATCGAGGCTACTCTCACTTTCATTCAATTTATTTATTCGTTCCTCCTCCTCATTTACATTTATAATTTTTATTTCGTTACGCTCATCCAGTTCATTTTCTTCTCTCTCTTCCTTTATGTCCTTTTCAATACAGTCCTTAGTTGTACTTTCAGTTTGTTCGTTTGATATTTGTCTCTTTATTCGTTTTTTGGATTTCGTTTTTGTTCTTCGTTGTCTTGAAAAGAGACCCTCCGGGGCGATTTATCCCGAATAGGGGGGTCTCGGCCCTCCTTGGTCTTGGGGAGTCGCTTCTGCGGCTCTTCCAATTTCTTGAGGGGGATCTTCCTCTGTCTATGTTTGAATCCTATTTTCATTTCTGTACGGGGACTTGATTCGGTCTCCAGTCCTTCTTCCTTGCCAGGAAACTTTTGTCCTTCTACTTCCGTCTTCGTATCTTCCATTTGTCATTTCATAAGGAGAATAATTTCGCTCTCTCCTATATTCGTATGGGGATGGAGATCGATTTCGTATTTCATACCTATCATCTATTTGGTATGAATAATTTTTTCTTCTATTTCCATTGTCAAATCTGCTGCCGTTTGATCGTTCATAGGGCGAAGAATAGCTTCCTCTTCTATATTCATACGGCGATGCTGATCTATTACCTCCTCTGTCATACTCATATTCATTTTTTCTTCGACCTCTGTCATATGAATATCCCTCTCTTCTTTGACCTCTGTCTCCATTTTTCCATGAATCCCGATAATTATCTCTCCCTGGACCCCAATTTTGCCAGGACGGAGAAGCAAATATGCAACTATCATACTATCTCTTTCTTTCATGTTCTCGATCTTTATTTCTATCTAACTCGAGAGCCTTCAGTCGTTCAATTAATGGAGAAGTTTTTGCCTTGTGCCCGGTGTGTTCACATATGTAACACCAGGGATTATTTATTGTATATGTTTGCACTTGCGGTGTGTGTATTCAACTCATATTACCTAATCCATCTTGAAGCAAATTAAGTTGAGTGCTTAACTGGCAGGAATAGTCAATTTGGGAGAGATTTCCATTTGGTGTCATATTTAAAAAAATATATGGATAAACATTCGATGTAATTTGGGGATATACCTGCTGATTAGGGGAATATGAAGGTTGAATTTGTGTCGGGCGGTATGATTGGTTTGGGAATGGTAGGGACCCCATAGGTGAATAATTTGCATATTTAGGGAGGTATAGTTATAATTATTTGAATGGTTAATGGAATTTATATAGGGAGCAACAGGTTCAGAGACGATTTGATCATCACACCTTATTGTTTTAAATTTTTTGTTTACATCCTCACTCTGGTCACCATATTTGTGCCAGAGCTTATGAGGTATTGAATTTAAAAGCACTTTATTAATTATAAATTGAATATCTATATTCCCGACATTTCGTCAGCATCTTTTTACCAACCCTTCTACTTCTCGTTTTTCGGTTCACAAATGAGGTAAATGAGTCATCGGGACGCCTACATTCCCATTCTACGTTCATTAATTTATTAGCTATTTCATCTTGTTTATTTTGACAATATAGGTCAGAACAAATGTCTAAAAATTCCTTCCATGGTTTAGCATCTCCACTAAAACCTACGAATACTAATCTACTTGGAAGGACTGAACGCCTAATAGCTAATGCTATTCGCATTCGATTACTAATCCTCCCTCTCGCGGGGACTAAGCGAGCTATTTCGAACACAAAGTCTTAAAAAGACACATAACCATGTGCCGCAATTAAATACTCGGCATATGTACTACAAAATACAGGACAAATTTCGGCTGCTTGTTTAATTTTTTTCATTTCATCAGGGAAAAAATCTTCTTCCTCTGGATAAGAGAAAGACTTAGTCCTAGCCATTATATGGGGAAGAGGATCAGGAGATGGTGGGGGAGAAGGAGTTCTTCCTCCAGTTTCTCTACTATCAAGGCTTATAGGCATGTTTATACTAGATGTTTTATCTAATGAAATAGGCCAAAATTCTACTGAATCTCTAAAATTTCTTAACAAAGGGCTATTTCCCAAATCAGTTTTAAATTTAAAGGGAGGTGTGCCGGAAGGAACAAACGGGACTCGATTCACGTCAAAATTTGGTGGGAAAACTGCACTTCTGAAGGGATCACCTTTGGGGTACTGCCTGCTACAGGAAAACTTTTCTCTCGTCCCCTGAAACCGGTCGCAATACAAACAGGGTCGCTTACTTTGGGTTTTATATCTTCTCTGAGAGGAAGGTGTACCTCTTCGTCCCCGTTCGTTGCTTGGATCCTTGTTGGGGACTTCGACTTCACTTGGGAATGAGCAGCAGTCTTCGACCGAGTGATCCTGGTCGTACCTTCCGTCTTCTTCTGTCCCGTGCAGGTGGCCCTCATGTACGCGTCTCAGCCGACGTTGGTGCCTTGGCTAAAAGAAATGGGATATAGAAAAATCTAATTTGATCCCAATTCTGACAACAATTACACTGGGTAACAAAATTTGAAAAATGTTCTGTTTATTGTGATTTTTCTGTCGTTTCTTAATGATTTCGGGGCGCTGATTCCAAAAATGATATTGGTTTTGCTCTATCATCAACCGTTTCAAAAATATAGGTTATCACACTTTTCATATGGCAAAGTATATAAAGAAGGCTAACATAAATATCTTCTGAAAATAAAAACACTTGGAAATTAATGTTTATTGAGCCAAAATTGTTTGACAAACCCAAAATGGTGCAAAGGATATAATATATATCATGAGGAGAACCGATAAGAGAATAACAAGCCTCGTTATGCAGTATGCGTTCCTTAAAAATGCACTGCAGAACGCGACTTTCGCGTATGAACATTCTTATCCTTTCTGATCAGCGACCATACGTAGTATCCCATCATGGAAGCATCCCAATGGCCCTGGTACCTTTTCTCCATCGTTTGAATATCTTGATGGAATCTTTCGCCATGTTCTTCACTCACATCGCCCAGGTTAACACGAAAAAAGTCTAGATGTGAATGCAGATAGTGTAATTTTAAAGACATACGGCACCCCATTTTGCCATAGCATTTAATCAAGTTTGACACTAACTCCTTAGAGTTTGGTGCTTTATGGTTGCCTAAAAACCCACGAACCACATCATGGAAAGCACACCAAGCCTCTTTTACGATCGGAGTCATCTTGGCTTCAAGGTCCTTTGAATTCAACAGCGCCTTGACTTGTAGTCCTACAAAGATGCCAGCCTTGACTTTGGCCTCAGAGAGTTTAGGGAACATAATCCGAATCTGTTGGAAAACTTCCCCTCCAAAATCTAACGCAGTTACAAACTGCTTAATTAGACCCAACTTAATATGGAGAGGTGGTAGCAGAATATGTCAGGCTTCACAAGAGGTTCCCTGAGTACATTATACTTTCCTGGTTGCAGTCCTTCACGTGGAGGCCACTGAACTGTTTTATAGTGCTCAGTTGAAGCCCTGCTATCCCACAGGCAAAAAAAACATGAATATTTAGTAAACCCTCCTTGTAAACCTAACAGGAAACCAATCATTTTGAAATCACCACACACGTCCCAGTTAGATTGCTCATACCTGATTTGAGTGAGCAGTTGTTTGACATTTTCATAGTCCTCTTTCATTTGAACACAATGTGCAACTGGTATAGATGGATATTTGTTCCCATTGTGGAGTAGAGCAGCTTTTAAACTCCGAGTTCAACTGTCAATAAACAGCGCCACTCTGAGGGTATATATGTTAACCTAATAGCTGTGAATAGACCATTAACCTCGCTGCAATAACAGAGAGAGCCATTGACATCGTAGAACCTTGCAAACTCTTCATGCCGCTTTCGGTATACAGTGTTCTTGCAGTCTTCTCCAAGCAAATTCCACTCTTTGAATCTGGAGGTCAGAAGCTCAGACCCTGATTTCGTCAGACCCAAATCTCTAATTAAGTCGTCCAATTCCCTCTGATTTGGAAGGTGAGGGTTTGTACTGAAAGTTACTGTATATTCTTCATCATGACTGTCCTCACTAGCCGACATCTCAGATGAGCTAGCTGCATCCTCATTTTCAACCTGCAAAGCAAAGAAACAAAATATAGGCACACAGGGTGTCCCAAAAAAAACTATATACTCTTTATAGCATCATATATTTTATAATTTAAAAAAAAAAAAAACAATATATTGTTATAGCAATTGCCAATGAAAGGTAAATTAGTAATCGAAGTGATCGAAATGTTATAGCGAGTTGTTTGCATATAAAATTTAATTAACTACGCCAAGTGCTCAAAATGTTCTGCGGCGGCATGAATGCACTTTTGAATGCGTCGACTAACTGATTCGCAGACATGGACTAATGTGGATGCTGTGATGGTCCCGCACTTTTCCCTAATTGCATCCTTAAGGTGTTTGAGTGTTGCAGGTCTTGTACCATAAACTACATCCTTCAGGTAGCCCCACAAGTAAAAATCAAGTGGAGTCAAGTCCGGTGAACGTGGAGGATACTCAACGCTTCCTCTTCGTCCTATCCAACGGTTAGGCAACGTTTCATCGAGGTACCTTCTGAAGTTCTGACATTACAATGATAATGAGGGGGGGCTCCATCTTGTTGAAAGTAAAAGTCGTCGTTTCCAAACAACTTCCGAACTGCAGGTATAATTTCTGTCCGCAACATGTCGAGATATGCGGCACCGGTAACTGTACCATTAAAGAAAAATGGTCCAACCAAACCCCTGGATGATAAACCACACCATGCTGTTAATCCTGGTAAATTAACATGTTTATCCACATAAACGTGTGGATTATCAAGTGACCAGTACCTGCAGTTGTGTCGATTTACTATGCCATTCAGCTTGAAGGTAGCTTCATCAGACCACACGATTTTGTTGTATTGAAAGTGCATTCATGCCGCTGGAGAACATTTTGAGCACTTGGCGTAGTTAATTAAATTTTATATGCAAACTACTCGCTATAACATTTTAATCACTTAGATTACTAATTTACCTTTCATTGGCAATTGCTATAACAATATATTGTTTGGTTTTTCTTAAATTATAAAATATATGATGCTATAAAGAGTATATAGTTTTTTTGGGACACCCTGTATGTAGAAGAGCATCAGCACTAAGAAAAATCGACACATAATGACCCACAGTCTGTAAATACAGAAGGTATAGTAATGGATAGATACCTGTTCTGGTACCAGCCACCCTTCAAGTGTGGAGCGGCAGCTTCCACAGATCACATGGGGTGCCCAGGGCTTATCTTGGTCACCCATAGGCATACCAAAATAGAGCCGATACGCGAACCAGAACTTGGTGCCTTTCACAATCTTGTGCGATACATTTGCTTGGGGCCTATGTAATACCCACAAACGTAGCAGAATATATCCGGCGAGTGTTTACAAGCTCTAGTTGCCATTCTCTTTACCAAACTGTACTACATTAATCATAACCTGCAGATATAGAGAGAGGAGTTATTAAATCTGCAACATATTACAGATTCCAGAAAAAAGATATATTGACAACACTGAAATAATGTTCGCAATAAAAAAGGATCGATAACACTAAAATCGTCAGCACAGAGAAGCACAGAAACACAGTACCTCAGTGCTGGTAACCATCAGACAAACAACCTGCTTTCTTTGTGTGCTCACACTTACTGACTTCTCAGACTCTGCGCTCTTCTTTATATAGCATAGTGGAAGTTTCTGGCAATTTCTAGAGCAAGAAACTGTCAACGAACATCCGGATTGTTCTCAACAATTCCTGATTATTCTGATATTGCTGCGCCCATAATAACATTATATTTGTAAAACATGAAAAATGGATTATCTCTGAAACCATTGATGATACACACAAACCAAGGCCAGATTTGGACTCAGCGCCCGAAATGCATATAAAAAACATAAAAAATTCTATATAAACAGAATCAGTGTTACACAGTGTTATCATACACCACTCGATTTTTGTGAATTGAAATCTCTAAGAGTATGATATTGTACTGCTGGATCGGGAAGACCGTCTCTATGTCTGATGTTTCAGCGACCACAGAGCACAGAGCACGCCGAATAAATTATTCGGTTGTGGATCCTGTTGATTTTTTATCACCTGTTCTCAAAAGTCAAAGAACAATGAAACACGTCGGTGGTTATTAATTTAATTGAATTTAGGCAAGATGATTA
Organism: Bathynomus jamesi; assembly: GCA_023014485.1. Lineage (NCBI taxonomy): Eukaryota > Metazoa > Arthropoda > Malacostraca > Isopoda > Cirolanidae > Bathynomus > Bathynomus jamesi. Next base: position 1,679,610 of record JAJOZX010000030.1, read on the forward strand.
TTTTCAATAGTAAATCAAATAAAGAGATTTCTTTCAATAAAGTTGTTTAATGTCCGTAATAGTTAATCCTTAATTCTAAGAATAATCAAAAATATACGTTAAATGTTGCTTGTGCCTACTGCCAATCTTTACAGATAGACACCAACCCCAAAATTCCGATTAAACCCAATTTCCGTATAAAAGCAATATCATAACGAGCTAGATTTATACTCCTCAGCCCGGAGATTCTTTGAAAGACCCTCTACCTAGTCCGTTCTGAATCTGAATTTCCACGTTTCGGATTCCTCCTTATATACGGTAGAATCCAATTTTCTCATGCGTCAGAAGCGCATGAAAGTGCGTGAGACACATGGGTGAACAAGATTCTCAAGGCTGAAGCGTTCGTGTGTGACATCCGTGCGAACAAGGTTCCCAAGCGAAGAGCCTGTAAGATTCTGAAGGTCATACGTGACATGCGGGCGAACAAGTTGGCAGTACAATCCTGCTTCTTAAGTTCCTGGTTCGTGTGTGGAATTTCTTTATCGGATGATCGCCGATGTATAACATATATATATATATATATATATATATATATATATATACGTTATTATGCAGGAAGGAGGGATTAAGGGCAAATTGTCGCAAAAGCGCCCCCTCCCATAGAAGAAGAAGAGAGCCAAAATAAAGTTTCAGGTTTATGGAGATGCCTACACACTCTGCGTTTGAAATATAAGAGGTTATAGACAGTAGGAAAGTTGAATTGATGGAGATTGTTTCACAGTTCACTGGTTGAGAAGATGAAAGATTGAAAATACTGATTAACCATTGCATTAGAGAGATGGACAGAAAACAAATGAGAAAGTGTAGAAAGTCTGGTGTTGCGTGCTCTCCTTAAAGAAAGAGGCATGCAGTTAGAGGGTTCAGAAAAACAGTGTCGTTATAATAGCAATAGTAAAGAGAGAGTAAAGCAACATTGCGGTAAAGAGAGAGGAATTGGAAACAGTGAGTAAGAGGCTGGGAAGTGATGAGACGAAAAGCCTTTCATTCCATCTGGTCAATAAGGCTCTGTGGGTTGAGCCACCCCACACATGAGAAACATACTCCATACTGGAGCGAACAAGGCCCTTGTACGCAGACAGCAACTGAGCGGGTGTGAAGAAACTGCGGAGGCGGTACAGCACACCTAACACCTTAGAAGCTGTTTTGGAAAGAGAGTATATGTGATCTTTCCAGGAAAGATCACGAGGAACTGAAACGCCAAGAATATTAAGAGAAAAGCAAGGGTTGAGTTGTGTTATTCAAGATAAGGGGTTAATCGGTTCAAGATTGTGACGAGTAGACAGATGGAGGAACTGAGTTTTTGAGGCATTAAAAGCCATAGTCTTCTCTGCCTCAGTCAGAGATGGCAGAAAGATAAGAGGGAAGGTGTACCATAGCCGTCCCATGCAATCATGGAGTAACTGTTGAGAGTGATAATTTGGGAAGCGGGTGGAGAGATGAAGAGTGGAATCATCGGTATAGGAGTGAATAGGACACGAAGTGCGGATTAAAAGAGTATTGATAAACCTAAGTAAAAGAGTGGGTGACAGGAAAGAACCCTGCGGAACACCACTATTAATATCTTTAGGAGAATAACAGCGGCCATCTACAAATGCAGCAATAGATCGGCCAGAAAGGAAATTAGAGATGAAGGTACAGATAGGAGGATAGAAAGAGGAGGGCAGTTTGGAAATATAAGATTTGTGCCAGACTCTATGAAAAGCTTTTGATATGTCTACTGCAATAGCAAAAGTTTCACCTTGCGGAACCCATAATGACAGTCTGAAAGAAGATTATGAGAAGAGAGGTGTTTAAGAATCTTATTAAGGATAGATTGAAAGAGTTTAGAAAGTCAAAAAATCAAAGGAATTGGATGATAGTTTGAGGTTTGTGAGCGGTCACCTTTCTTTGGGATAGGCTAAATGAAAGGGAACGAAAAGTACTAGATTAATGACAAAGATGAAAGAGTTTTCTTAGGCAGGGTGTCAGCATTGAAACAGTTTATTTAAGAACAATAGGAAGAACACGATCAGTACTGTACGCCTTCCTAGAATTGAGTCCAGATAGGGCAGAAAGAACATCTTTGGAAGAGATTCTAATTTCAGACATAATAAAGACAGGGAGGAGGAAATGGAGGAACAGCACCAGAATCGTTCATGGTTGAGTTTGAGGTGAAAGTCTGAGCGAAGAGTTCAGCTTTGTCAGGAGAAAAGACGGCAATAGAGCCGTCAGAATGGAAAAGAGGAAGGAAAGTAAAGGAAGTAAAGTTGTGTCGAGAATTTCTTAGCTTGAGGCCAATAAGAGCGATTAGAATTCGATAGGTTTTCACATTTTTGTCGAATGAAGGAATTTTTGGCGAGTCGAGTAACCGATTTTGCACGATTCTGGGCAGAAATATAAGCTGAGTGAGAATCGTGTGTTGGATAGTGACTGTACCTTCTGTAAAACTCTCTATTGCGGAGTGGATTAGAACAAGTAATGTTAAACCAAGGTTTTATTACATTAGTAGTAAGAATAGAATATGGCATGTACTCCTACATGCCCGAGAGAATTACGTCGGTGATGTGCTCAGCACACTCGGAAGGGCTCCGGCCACGGAAGTAGTAATCATTTCATGGGAAATCACAGAAGTACTGCCTAAGGGCCTCCCAAACAGTGGCGCCAATGTTCCAAAGGCGCCTCCACTTGGGGAGGGATCGAAAGGCCGAATTGGAGCGACAGGACAGGAAACAGCTATAAAATTGTCAGAGGAGCACAACGGAGGAAAAGTTTGACAAAGAAGGATGAGAGGTAAGAAATAAATCCAAAATGTTGAGTCTATTTCCAAGGCGATCGGGGAAACGAGAAGGGTGCTATAGAATCTACTTTCGGTCATTTAGGATAGAAAAGTTGTAAGCTCGTTCACTAGGGATGTTAGTGAAATTGGAGCAAAGCGAAAGTAGTGGTAAACATTGAAATCTCCTAAAATGTAGATTTCAGGAAAGGGAGAGCTGGATAGAATGTACAGTATTCCAATTTGGAAGTGAGGTAGTCAGAGGTAGTCAAAGAGTTTTGGATAATCAGTAGAATTAGGAGAAAGGTAAACAGCGCAGACTTATTTAGTTTGAGATTGGCATGTAAGCAGTAGCCAGAGGGTATAGAATTCGGAAGATTTGAGTTCGGGAATACGAGAACAAGTGAGGTCATTGGGTACATATTCGCAACATCCTCCTTTTGGAGTGAAATTGAATATAGAGAAAGGAAGGGGGAATAGAAAAGGGGTACTCTACGCTAACACCGGTAGTGTGGTGCTTACGGATTAGGATGGTGAATGTATGGCTCCTATAGGTGAGTTCTTCGCGAGCTCACTGACGCGATCAAGGAATAATATGGGGACAATGCATACACGGACTTATTTGTTTCAACCAGATAAAAACTTACGGAATACGTGTGAGAGTCGGCGATGAATTCAATACATCATGAAAGCGAAGACGATTGCTTTAAACGCAGCAAACCGTCACTATACACAATTGTGAATCTTATATCATTCAAAGACCTGGTATGCTTTTGGGATCCTGAAGAAGAAGCTGCCTATGGAGTAGCTCCTTATCTGGTTGTGGGAACGCATAAATTTCGCGCTCAGAAACTAAGGGACGTGAAGGAACTTACAGGGACGAAGGTGTGTTGAAAGGCCTACAGGAAACACTCTGAATTACCTGGGACCCATGACACTGTTCCCTTTGGTTTCCGTGGATTGTCTAATCGGAGTACATATTTCGACCCGATTTATTGATACCCCTTTTTTAATTTTTTACTATTTACGTATTTTAAAATTTTTATTTTAAAGTTTTAACCGCTTCAATACGGTGACATACGTGCGTATGTCCGATTAACGCTCTCCAATATACGACGACATACGTGCGTATGTCTAAAACTTAAATATTTATAACTAAAAGCAGTAATGTCGTATAATTTAGCTTTTTTCTTTAACATTGTTAAAGCTAATTTTCTTAAGCCGTAGCCAGAAGGTATAGAATTCGGAAGATTCGAGTTGGGGAATACGAGAACAAGTTAGGTCATTGGGTAAATGTACGCAACATCCACCTTTTGGAGTGAAACTGAGTATAGAGAAAGGAAGAGGGAAGAGAAAAGGGGTACTCTACGATAACCTAACGCATCGGAAAATTAGCTGCACCCCTAAATCATGATTGGCTGACAAGGGTGCGCATGACAAATATGAGACGATTTTTTTGATGACCAGAGCTCGGTTTTGTATTTGCACTCGAGGGTGTTGTTAGTGATTTAATTCTTTCGTTTGTGACAAAAAAAAGATGTCTGAAAACATTTCTTATAATAGTGATAGTGGTAATAGTGATTTGGAATATTCACCAGCTTACACTGACAGCGATTCGGATACATTTTTTAGTAATACTGACACTACTTTATACGATACTGAAGACGAAGAATCAGTGCCAATTGCGAAGAAGAAACTTCAACTGGTTGGAAACTTACTTCTGATCCATTTTCTGATGGTAAGTCTGAAGACATTGCTCCGTTAAACCAACCATATGAAGGAATAAATCCCGAGATAAATATGGCGAGTGAAAAACATAGTAATTACTTCAAACTCCTTCTTAGTGATGAGGTTATGCAGTATTTGTGTGGATGTATAAATGATCTGCTGAAAAATATTTCAATAATAGTCATGATTACAATAGAAAAATTTATAAACTCAAGTGGCGTGATGTTATTACTGATGAGCTGCATGTGCTTCTTGCATTGTTTTTATACAGTGGATTATGTAAGTTCAGTGAAATTCCTATGTATTGTCAGCGGTCTTCTATTTTTCCGAGAATTTATTTCAACTGAATTGATGTTATGAGTCGGGACAGATACTTACCATCATGAAATTCTTGCGCTTCTTAAATGTTGCAGCTGTTGAAAATGGGAATGCTCAAACTCGAATAGACAAAACCCTTTCAGTTTCAGAGAGAATCGTAGTGTATCTTGCATAAAGTGTATTGGACCAAGAAAGGCACATAATTGTGGACAATTGGTATTCCAGTTTGAGATTGGCTGAGTACTTAGATTCAAGAAAGACTTGCATGACTGGGACTATAAGGCCAAATAGAGGACCTCCGGAAGGAATCTGTGCTGATAAACTACCCAAATTCTCAAGTGTATTTGCTAGGCATAATAACGCTCTGGTTGTGCGATGGGTGGACAAAAAGGATGTTCTTGTAATTACAACAAAGTATGCGGCTTCGTTTGTTGAAAAAATAAAACGTATTATAAAGGAACATCCAAATTCCAAATTCTTCTACAAACCTCACCATATTGAGAAATATAACAAATATATGGGTTTTGTTGATAAAGCCGACCAATATCTAGAACCTCACGACCCATGTCGAAAATCATTAACATGGTTCAAGAAGCTTGGTCTACATCTAGTTTCCCGAATGTCAGTGAATGCATTTCTTATCTGTAGAAAGCAAAGTGGAAACCACAACATGAGATATTCTGGTTATCTTAGCACTCTTACTTAAGAACGGTTGACTGACCACACAAATGGTAGCTTTGAAAGAGTGAGAATACGGTACCTCCAGGAACATAAAAAAGGCACAAAGCGAAAACGCGTCAAAGTTAATGGACCAGTCCACGCTCTCGCTTCTACGAGAAACGCGTAACTATTAGTTTAGTGTTAAATATTGAATTTAGGGTGGAGTGAAAATATTAAACCGTCTTGCCTCACCCATGCTTTGGTGTATTGACCCTCTAGGAGTTTTAAAAGATAATATTTTCTTTTTAGGACCCTCCACCCGCCGCATTTTTGCCGAAAACAAAATGACAGAAAGTCATAGTTTGAAAGACCCCTAGTATAATATCTATCAGTTTTTGAGAGAAGATATCGCGTTATATTGTGCGTTATTTGGTTATAACTTTGATAACGAGTAAATATATTCACATAACACAAGCGATACTTGCTGATCACCAACTACTTAAGAACACACAGACGCTTAACTAAACATCAGTCTCACTCGAGGTCAATGACATCTTGCATATGGCTGATAAGGGATGGGGGTAGGAGCCGCATACTGCATATTGTAGCATGGGTGGCTACAAAGACTATTGAGTAAAATATGTTTACCTTTTAGTTTTAGAGGTTATATATAATTTGTTTTAACTAATTCCGTGTTTTGTATTTTTTCAGATTTTCATGTGATATTTCTGTAGAAATTTAACCTCAGATCTAACTATGGCAAAATCCCTACTAACTAGACAGTCGGTGAAGCAACATTTTCTGTTCGTAATTCCAGGTGAATTGCCACATAATGTCTTACCCTCTAATATGCAGGTTGGGAGATATTTTCTTCTACTGAAGGAAGGCTCATCTGCAAAACTGACAAATAATGATATTCTCGAAACGATAGCAGAAGCATTGGTCGAAGTGTGGAAACGTTTATCAATACCCTCAATGAGTAAAAAATCCATAATTGCCAAGCTGAAATGCTTTACCGACAAGGTTATGCAACTCAATCGATCCAAAAGCAGTGCGAAGCTTATGGAAATGTTAAAAAAAACATTGGTAGAACTCTTTGACATTTGTGCCTGTAAATGCAACTTCGTTTCGCACCAAGATTTTGGCTGCCGAAAATGCGAATGTAAAGAAAAACATATTATTTGTGTTTGTCCAAAAGAATCAAGAATACCCATGAAGAACTAGAATTCCTTGAGGATCAGAGGACTATGCGAAATATTGTGATTGGAGTTGTGGTTCAAGATCTATAGCAAAAAGAAATGCAAGAAAGTTGAAGGAGTAACAAGGAAGTAAGCGAAGAAAAATAATCATGCATGAAGAATTCGAAAAGGTAGTCATTGATGATGTGCTTTCACCTGATACTAATACTGATCTCTCTAGTACCGAAGAAAGTTCAACAACCGAGTCTGAATATGAATGCTCCAACATTCAAATGAGAGCCCCTTTACCCAATCTCGCCATGGAAGCCGACAGACTTGGTGTTTCAGATAGGGCTGCATCGGCCATTGCTTCAGCTACTTTGGTGGATTTGGTTATCATTACCGAAAAAGAATGACTTTTTTTTTATCGAAGTAAGGCAAGAAGAGAGAGACAGAAATTGAGAAAAACATTACAAGTTGAAGCTGCACAAAGTTATGGTGATGTTAAAGCTTTATATTTTGATGGGAGAAAAGACAAGACGTTGGTAAACACCAATAAAGATGGTAAATGGTACCAGGATATAATTGTTGAAGAACATTATGTACTATTGAGTGAGCCTGGTGGAAAAAACCTGAACCATTTGAGCATTAAATCTGGAAAAGCAAGTGATGTATCTGAATCGCTGTTCGCTTACTTGAATGAAGTGACACTAGACCAGAATCTCCAGGTGATAGGGTGCGACAGTACGAATGTCAACACTGGGTCTAAAGGTGGCATAATCTCTTTCATCGAGCAGAAGCTGAACCGACCATTGCAATGGAGCATTTGTATGTTACATACAAATGAACTTCCCTTAAGGCATCTGTTTGGGCGATACGACGGGAAAACAATTTGGACAAGATCATTCAGTGGATCTATTGGTAATGCTCTTAAGACTTGCCATGAGATGCCTGTGGTAAAGTTCTCCCCCCAATTACGGATGGGGCCGATAGCATCCCAGTTCTCACAGATAAGCTCATAGAAGATTTAAGTAATGATCAACAATACATGTTCAGAATAAATGGGGCGATAAGAGAAGGATATGTTGAGGGAAGCCTAGAGAAACTCAAGCCTACTCCCCTTAACAACTTTAGATGGTTAACTCTAGCTAACAGGCTATGTCGTTATTATGTCTCCCAAAAGAATCCCTCCAGAGAGTTACGTAGCCTTGTTCTGTTCATAGTAACAAACTACGGTCCTAACTGGTTCAATATAAAATTTAAACCGTATCTGCCTGATAATCCCAAACATATCTTTGATGCGATAAAAAGGTTCAACCTGTTACCCCAAGATATACAAAAAGTTATCCAACCTTATATATAACGGAATGCCTATTTTGCTCACTCAGAAAATATTCTTCAATCAATGCTGTCAGATAGTGAACAAAAACTGCGCAAAGTTGCAATCGATCGAATAATACAGACAAGAAAGTGCAAGGAAGCCAATACAAGGAAAATCAGAGAATTTAGAGTACCACAATTGAACTTCAAAGCATCACATCGGACCGACATCATCTTCTGGGATAGGATTGATACCAGTGAACTACCTCTCACTTCTAAATTGTGTGATGAAGAATTGCTTGAGTACGAAACAAAATGTTTCAAAGTTGAGCAATACCCCATTCACACACAGAACGTCGAAAGAGCCGTGAAGTTGGTTACAGATGCATCAGCATCAGTAACATCACAGGAATCAGAGACGGATTTATTAGGTCAAGAATAAAAAGTCGCTCTCTGCTTCCCTCACCTGAAACCAAAAAGGATCTGATGCCTCTCCTGAAAAAATAATAATATTTGAGATGAGCGGGTTTTATATCGCGTTCAAATGTAATTGATTTACGGCATCCAAACAAGTGAGACCGGATACAATTTTATTTCAATACAATGTATGCACAATGGTGTTTTTTAAGAATAGTTTTGCATTATAAAGCGTTTTTCTTCAATTATGTTTTTTGATAGAACACTTAGTTTTTATGTTATGAGCATATTTTTTATTTATGGCCAATCGGCTGATGGCCATCTTGCTTTTATGTAGAAATGCGAGAGATGGTTTGCGTTACAAACATTAAATGACTGAATACATCATTTTTATGTTCTAATACACCAAAAAAACAAGTGAGGCAAATAAATTTGAAATAAAAGGTTGTGTTTCACTATGCCCTAATGTATATGTAATTTATTATTAATTCTAAAAAAAATTGTATGTATTAATTATTTCCACCATTATTTGTAAGTTTACTATACCACTAATAAAAAATAAACTCTTTCCATATTCACAAATATTGTATATATATATATATATATATATATATATATATATATATATATATATATATATATATACAGGGTGGGCGGAAAGTAGCTCCCTATTTTGGATTGGTAAAAAAATACGTATATTATCCATTTATTTCAGAAGAAATAATATGAAAAGGTAGGCATACATGGTAGGTTTTCTCTAAAATTCAATGTGGGCTCCAACTCTTTCCACCAGCTTCTGGAGCCGCCCAGGAATGGCGTCCACTGACTTTAGCAGGAACTCCGGCGGGATGGAGGACATGACTTCCCGAATTCGGTCCTCCAGTTCTTCCAATGTCCTCGGTTTGGTGCGGTAGACTTCTTCATTTACCCACCCCCAAAGAAAGAAGTCGCACGGTGTCAAGTCGGGGCTCCTGGCTGGCCATTGAGCATCCAGCCACTCACGGACAACAAGAGCGAAGTGCGGAGGGGCGCCATCTTGCATAAATATCAGATCGTCGATGTTCTCCCATGTGCTGACAACCGGCCAGACCTCGTTTCGCAACATAGCAAGGTACCGCTCAGCATTCATGGTGTTGCGCAGAAGGAACGGGCCCACAACCTGATCTGAGGTCATACCACACCACACCGTTACACTGAACCGATTCTGCCGTTTTTCAGCGGTAACCATGGGATCCTCTCCTGCCCAGTAGTGGCAATTGTGGCGGTTGACAAAGCCTCCGACGTGGAACATCGCCTCGTCGCTCCAGAGGATGTTGCGGAAGAGATGGGGCCAGTCTTCATGCCAAGCCAGCATGATTTCCCGAACTCCATGCGAATGTCGCAGTCCTCGTCCGAGAGAGATTGGCAGTAATGCGGCTTCCACGCACGCCAGTTCAGCTCCTTCTTCAGCACAGTTCGCACTGAGTAGCGGGAGAGTCCACTTTCCCGAGCTGCCTGGCGAGTTGACTTTCGTGGACTCCGTGCGAACATTTCCTGAACTGCCTGCACCGTCTCCTGGGCCCTGGATGTCGAAGGGCGACCACATCTTCGAACATCTGCCACAGACCCCGTGGTCATGAGCTTCGAGTGGCAGTTCTTGATTGTTTTCGGGTCCACTTGGGCACGTGGTCTGTGAATGGCCCGCCACCATCTTTGAACTCGAACGACAGATTGCCAAACTTCGTACCGTGCCGCCAACTGGGCACGCTCCTGCAGTGTTAAACGCTCAGCCATGTTACCCTTCAATCTGAAATGAAAAAAAAAATGAACGTTACAATTGTACCACTTTAGAGAACACAAAGAGAAAACTTTAGAGAAAAAAAGATTACCGTTACAATTGTACCACTTTAGAGAACACACCATAACAATATAACAATACAATCACAATTTATACATAATTTATATGTAATTTAAATTAGGGAGCTACTTTCCGCCCACCCTGTACTATATATATATATATATGTGTGTGTGTAATGTATTATTATTATTATTTCTAAAAAGAATTGTATATATTAAATATTTCGACCATTTTCATAAGTTCACTATACTAGTGAAAACATCTTTTGATATATTTAATAAATATTGTTTAGAGATGTGTTTCTATTTATTCCTCACTCATTTTTAAATCATGTCTATGTATACGTCTTAAAAAGCTTGTTGACCAAAAAGGATGGAATGTGAGCTTTGTCGCCCTGAAGATAAGAAAAAAGATGTGCACATTTAAAACGATTGGTTGCCATGGAAACGATGAAATGGGTGAAGTGGGGAGAGAGGAAAAGAGGGGAGTGTCACTGAGGGAAATGCAGGTAAAAGAGAGGAAAAGGGGAAAAATTGAAATATTATTTTACACCTATTAAAAAGGTGTCTCGCTAAAGTTTCCAGTACGTCACACACACACAAACATATATATATATATATATATATATATATATTTCAATGGCGACGGAGGGGGTTATGCAGGTCAGGCTCAGCCTGACCTGTTATTTCTCCTGCTAGGGACTTAAAAAAACTAACATAAAAAACTAACAATACACAATCCCATCTCTTGTCAAGTTGTCAGGCTAAAAATTTCCATCCATCCATCTATCATCTAATCCCCATTTTCCCAGTGAGGGTGGAGAGAGAGACGTGTGAAGAGAGGGAAGATATGTGGCTAAAATATTTGAGTCAAATATCTTTACTTTATAAAACATGTTATAATGACCATGTTAGGATTTATAAATAAGGTTATATAGCTATTTGCATATACACTGTGACTGTACATAAAGTTAATTATTACTGTATTATTATGCACCTTCTCAAATAACAAAGCCTTACAACTCGCATAAAAATGCACAATTCTCCGTCTTCTCAGGCTAACAATTTTAAGCCTGACGTCTCTCTTTGAAACATTTTATGATGTAAATTTTGATTTATTTATAATGTTATAAAGTCATTTGGATATTCACTATTCGTAAAGTTAATTAGTATTTTAATTGATTTATTACTTTGTATCCACCGAATAACCAAGTTTTTAATGTTCAAAGTGAAGCAAATTCGTATTTGCCTGACGACCTGCTGGTGTGCCAAATACGTTATTATCTTGAATTACTAAATATTTAAAAGCAATATTCGCATAGAAAAAACTGAAACCGGTAAGGGGGGGTAGGGGTCCTCAGAATTCAAAAATATTTTACCAGGGTGTTACTATGATTGAGTGAACCACCTCACACTATGTACGTAAGAAATAAAAAATTTCGACCCGGCCTAATATATATATATATATATAATAAGAATAGAGACCGGGCCTCTGGACAGATAGCATTTCACTTCGTTTTATTACGACTTTTTATAAATTAACTAATACTGTTTGAAACGTTGTATATAGCCCGAGAATAAAGCACAAACTATTTTTCAAAACGTATTTATTATGGCCTTTTATAAGTTAATTAACACTGAATGAACCGCAGTATATGATCACAAATTAATTACTTACAATTCAAATGACGTATCCGTTGGCTTATGCAATTCATCGCAAATTTCTACAATGGATTGCGTTGAGAAGTTCATTCTGATCTACAGCGTTGAAAAGATAAATTGCCGAGAGCGATGGGACCTCCTCGTTTTCAAACAAATCCGGAGAGTTAGAGCTGACTCATGACAGGGTATTTCAAAAGCACTGTTCCAAAAAAACGAATGAATTGAGGCCCTGAGATGAAAGTGTTCCCTTTTTCAAATGGGATCGCAGTTGTGAACATCTTACAATACCCGATTCGCGAGCTTCCTATTGGCTATCAGTGAATTTTGGGCTGGGCTTAATGCATAGGCCCGCCTAGCCTCCAAGCAAAGGTTCTTGGCTCCGCTACAGGGTTGTAATTGGCTGCCCCGTGAAATATGGGGTGTGCTAGATATACCCATTCGTAATGAGAGAGAAACGCGCTGTTTTTGATCTTGTATTCTGCCCCCGATGATTTGGTGGGAGTTTCAACGTATGATAGGCATCCAATTATATGAGGTGTTTAACGAGGTTGGAAGATAAATTTGTGAATCGATTTATGGTGCCCCATCTAAAATATGCTTGGAAAGTTTATTAACTCCTCTGAAAAATAAAACGTCAGAAATTTGGAAGATAATTTCAAAATCAATTACCCATAAAGGAAAAGGAAAAATTTGCAGTGCGCAAAGGTCTACAGCACATTCTCGTAGCTGTAAAACTTTATTGGGGTCTCTGCGTTATCGTACGATAAAATAAATAAATTTTAAAAATTGACAGAGATGTGTGGTGGATGCAGGTCATTAACCCCCAAAGTTTAGATCATAAACTTAGCGGAAAGTTTATCTAAGGGATATATATAAATATATATATATATATATATATAGAGAGAAAGAGAGAGAGAGTGAGAGATTTGTACATAAGAGGATCACCTTTGCTTTCGATGCTTCGGACCGAATTGTTCATTCTGGCGAAGGTCAAGCTTTATACTCCATCTTAGACCTACTTTTTAACGGGAATATATATATATATATATATATATATATATATATATATATATATATATATAGATATTAGAGAGAGAGATTTGTGTATATATAGGGTCACCTTTGCTTTCGATGGCTTCAGCCCGAATTGTTCATTTCAGCGAAGGTCACGCTTTACACTCCACCTTAGACCTACTTTTAAACGGGGAAATATATATATATATAAGAGAGAGAGAGCGATCCGTGCTAGATACCCCGGTTACCCATTTATCTACCAATCGTGGAAGGATTTAAACACTCCACCTTAGACCTCCAATTTAACACCAGCCACTAGGATACCCTGGTTTCCCATTTATCTACCAACCGTGGAAGGACGCGCCGTCACCGAGTCTCGAACCCGGCGCATATAATCGCGCATATGGTTGTGTGCGTAATATTTTATGGGCGTATAGGTGGATGTGTACGTGTCGAAACGATGTATACACTTCGTCATCTGGCTGACCAGGCCAGCTGGCTTCTACGCCAACTGGCTGTTTAGGGGCCTATAAGGCAGCGGGCGCTCGGCTGAAGTCTTAATATGCGCTTGGCTCCTGCCAAACGAACACCTCTCTTCTCCTTTCTCTCTCTCTCTTAGGTTTGGTATACCCCTTTGGGGGGTGAGGCAGTCCCAGCTTCTCCCCCAAAGAGGTCTCCCTCATGGGGAGTTCATTGCAACTTGGGAGATAACTCCGCCTCCAAGTTGCATAACCCCTTGTTGCTCTTCCAACAATCCCCCTCCCCTTGTTGCATAACCTTATGCAACATTTCCTTTGCAACATTTGCAATTGCATTGCACTCTCTCCTTTTGAGACCATACTACTGACGTCAATGACACTGGTTTATAGTTCTTTGCTTGAGATCTGTCCCCTCCTATATATACATAAATACACACACACATATATATATATATTATATATATATATATATATATATATATATTATATTATATATATTGGATGATTCCGGGTTCGATTCCTGGGAGGTACCTCATTTTTCATTTGCTCGTTCTCCCTCCTCATCTTGTGCGGAACGCTCTTCTACACAAGCGTTGTTCTTTACACACACACACATATATATATATATATATATATATATATTATATATATATATATATATATTGTGTACACTTTTCTATGTTTAGACTGATTGATTTATCAATTTATTTTAATCCGCCGATCATTTATTTATAAACCCGCAGCCAGGATGGGGAGATTGAGTGCTGGTTGTGTCATATTGTTTGTAACGACCACGACGAATTTGAAAGTGTGCGCTCAATATACACCGTCTGAAGTTTCCAGGTGATGTAGGTTTTCACATTTGATTAAATACCGGCAATCATTTAATTATATTAGGAAAACAATACAAACTGCTATGCTTTTTTTTATATAATTTCATTCCGTTTCAACATTATGGATGCGTGCGTTCATTTCAATCAAATATCGGCAAATTGGGTTCTACTAGATACCCATTTGTTGGAAGAAATAGAACTGAATAGTTCTGTGCTTATGTAAGTACCTATTTATTATTATTATTTTTCTATTCATTGGTTTCTTTTCAGGAGTGCTCGAAACACCAATTCATTTAAAATTGATTTTTTATAAGAAAAAAAAGATTCGTACTTATTTCATATTGAAGCATCATCATTTCTCTCTCTTTCTCTCTTAGAGAGAATGACTCAATTGAGTAGCGATAGTAATCTTCAGTACTTAAATACAAAATACAAAAGACACCGAACAGCAACAGATCCGCTGGCTCCTACAAGGCTAGTAGTATGACCGCAAAATGGACGAGTGCATATGCAATTGCAATGTTGATCATATGAGTGCCAGTGCCAACCCCCTTCCCCCCTTGTTGCAAGATTCCTTCCCCAGTGCCAACCACCAGGGTGCAATAAAAAGGGCGATCAATCTGGGGGAGTCCACCTAAACTCTTTGGGGAAGAAGGTGGGACGGCCTCACCCCCCAAAGGAGTATACCTAACCTAAGAGGGAGAGAGAGAGAGAGAGAGAGAGAGAGAGAAATGAGGAGAGAGAGGAAGAGACCATCCAGCTTCTGCGAGGGCAAAAGCTTAATGAGAGCTCAAGGTATAGTCAGGTTCACTCTGTATTTTTGTTGAAATTTTATGGAGATTAACAAACCAGTACATTTTTAAGCTTATGGCATGAGGAATATGAAAAGTAATGTTTACATTTGCGTAGATGCCTGCTTGGCGGCCATTTTGGCGGCAGTTGCAACAGTGTTTATAAATCCTGATGCTTCAATAATTTTGCAGTATTTTTGCAGTAGTGTTGCAATATTTAATTCTATACTGTAAAAATTTATGTTAACACAACTAGTACACAATTATCTTGGTGTTGGTTAATATAGTGGTGGCTCTCTTTCTTTTCAGTGCGTGAGTCATCATGAATGAAGACCCGGGAACCAGCAAGTTGAATTTGGTCAAGTCGTTCATGGACACAGTAGACTGGAAGCAGTGCATTCTTTGTCAGGAGTCCACTGCCAGCAAAGGAACACTTGTTCGATATCCCAGAACAGAAACTACTCGATGTAGTGGAAGAAAGAGCCAGCTTACAGGATGGAAAATATGTTAACATCCAAAGACGCCTCAAAGACTTTACCAAATAAATATTGATTGAAAGGAAATCCAAGTGGCATCGCAGTTGTTATTCTGATGCCACAAATCAAATATCCATACAGCGAGCGAGAGACCGCTTGCAGCATGCCATTTCTACAGGAACCTATGCTGTGAAAAAACGTGGGCATAAAAGAACAAGCTCTGAAATGGAGCAATCAGCAACCCCAGGCACCTCAGCACCTTTCACTAGATCTGCGACAGAACCGTTGCCAAGGGATCACTGCTTCTTATGTCAAGAAGATGATGACCAGCGTCTCTTCACCGTACGAACTGAAAACGCGGGGAAGGCACTTAGACGAGCTGTGGATATTTCCCAAGATCCAGTATTGATGAAAAGACTAAGCAATGCACTCTCACCAAGTGAAGCCCATGCGATAGATGTAAGATACCACAAACCATGCTGGACACGATATGTGTTCCATGTCCTGAGGGATGATGCCAGCAACCGGGCCAAGTCTACAAAGACAGACCTACCAATGCAAGTATCATGCTTGATTGAGCTGATCAATCTCATTGAATATCAAACCCAAAATAAAGCTCATCTACCCATGGATGCCATCGAAAAAACCTACATATCTATGCATGGTAGTAGTGATGAGGCACAGAAGCACACTCCGACACTGAGACGACAGTGGCTAAAGGACAAAATTCTTGCAGAGTTACCAAGTGTGAAGTCAGTGAGGCAGAAAGACAGAAGAAAACCATCTGTTCTTTACTGTCCTGAAGCCTGCGAAGAAGATATGGTCTACACTTCCTTGATGCAAGATGCCACAAGTGAAATGGACAAGACAATGATGATATACAAGACAGCTAAGCTAATACGCAACAGCATTGCCAATTTCGCTGAGGAGAAGGAAACACACACAATTACAGTATCCAGCACAAGAGAGGATGTCCCGACCGAGCTGTACAGCCTTGTACGGTGGATTTTGGTGGGATCTGAGGAGGAGCTGCAAACGGAGATGAGGAGCAGGACAGTTGACAGGTCAGCATTTACCATAAGTCAGAATATCATGTATGCTTTCAAGACCAGGAGACAAGTGCACCACGTGCCCAAGAAAGCCACTGACACATTTCGGACACCACACACACGAGAAAACCCACAGGTTGTAGGGTTGGCACTCACTCTACATCATGACACCAGGAACAAGGCGCTGATGGACCTCCTCCATGTACAGAACTACTGCGTATCACACAGCCGTGCCTTGCTCCTAGAAACAGCAATTGCCAATGCTGTTGTGAAAAACACAAAACAATTTGATGGACTGTATGTAGCACCTTTCCTCAAGAAAGGTACATTTGTCTTCTTCGCTGTTGATAATACAGATTTTGCAGAGGACACTGTAGATGGCAAAGGCACCACACATGGCACAATCACCGCAGTGTTTCAGAAGGCAGATGCGCCTGGAGAATAGTCGCACCCAATTTGGAAGTTAGTGAGGCAAAAAACCTGTCGGTTGTCCCGTATCATGTACCCATCGAGCCTTGCAGTAAACCAAAACCTGGGCCAGTCAAGAGAGCAAAGGAATTCAAGGCGTGTTCCACAGGTGTTGCTGAATCCTATGAACTAACCAATCTTGGTTGGATGATTGCATCTGCTTTGTCTAGATCAACCGACAGTGAATCACAAAGCAGTATCCGAGGCTGGGCAGCCTACAAAT
Organism: Bathynomus jamesi; assembly: GCA_023014485.1. Classification (NCBI taxonomy): domain Eukaryota; kingdom Metazoa; phylum Arthropoda; class Malacostraca; order Isopoda; family Cirolanidae; genus Bathynomus; species Bathynomus jamesi. Next base: position 1,696,853 of record JAJOZX010000030.1, read on the forward strand.
CACTTGTGTCATCTAGTTAGTCACTGACTCAAGTCGATGCCTTGCCTCTACTTCCAGAGGTCGCACATGAGAGGTCTACCATGCTGACTGTGATGTTGCAAGCGTCTCAGTTGAAGAGCTTGGCAAGACCTAACGTGAAAAGAGCAGCTATTCCGAGACTTGGGGAGCTGCACGCTGTGATGGCTGCACTGAGGGCACTCGGAGACTCAATATAAAATTCTGGCATAGATGATGCATGGATTGAAGCAAATGTATATGGGCCTGCTATAACGAGACAGATCCTCAAGTGCGGCCACTACAAGAGAGCATTCCGTGCACACATCCACACTTACATGGATTTGTATGAACTTGCTCTAGAACAGTTCTTCACAGAGATGTCACAACTAAGAGAAATCTGGTCGAAACCAGCAAATGAATTGCAGGAAGCCTGCACAAACACAGCTTCTGGGACAAGTGATGGAGCAGAATGCATCAGAATTGCTAACACTCACCTGCTTCAAGTCTTGACCAACGAAGATGTCATTCAACAGCTAAAGAAGTGGGAAGCTCAGAAATCATCTAACGCTATGTTGAAGTCATTGATTAATTACCTCCACCGGGTTAAAACCATTTTGTTCTTTGTTGAAGCATCCAGAAATGTTGATCTCGTTCTCCATCTGGAGGCTGGAAAAGCACTCAGCAAGCTGTTTTTCGCAATGGATCGAATAAAATACAAACGCATCTGGCCAAGGTACATCGCCGACATGCACGAAATGAAGACAAGCCATCCAGCAACATGGCGAGAACTTCAAGATGGAAACATATCTGTCACCAAGAGTGAGATTCCGTTCGTCTCAATAGGTGCAGACCATGCCTGCGAACATTTCAACAAGATTAAGGTTCATTCTGGCCTAATTGGCATTTCCAATAATGCGAATGCTAGGCAGCGGTTCTTCTTGGCTTCTCCAGAGATGTCGTGCCTCTCAACAGAGTTTAAAGGACAGTTCGGGCTTCAAGTAAACAAGCCAGAGGAACACCATGATGTACGACCCAATGATGTCAGGAAAGAACATGAAGCTGTTGACAAATCCAAGGCTGCAATACTGAGCCAAGGGAATCCCTTTGCTGTTGAAGGTGATCAGCTATACAATTTCATCACACATGCATATGTACGACAAGAGTATGTTCCACAAATCATGAACATTGATGACATCGGACAGAAGCTTTCTGAAGATTATGTCACTAAACGTATCAATGGAGAAGTTAGTCTCTGGGCACCAGTCAAAAAGCAGAACAACAAGATGTACATGTCTGGCAGCAAGAAACAAACTTTCAAGTTCCGAGACCAGACAGTTGACCTAAAAGAGGCCAAAGATCTCTATGGTCGGCTGATGGTTCTCACCAGGTCGAGCAGGGACATCGATCAGAAGAATGCAGTTGGCAACTATGAATTCACATTGACTTGACTCCGAGAGCACTATTTGCACCAGACGGCTCAATGCTGCAATGCACTGACAAGTCCAAGCTGATACACATCCTTGAGAAGCTGGCAAAAACAGATGAAACCCAGGAACAGACAGAAGCTCTAGCGGCCAAAGAGCAGGATGATGACAGAGGTCCTGTATCATCATCTCCATCGTCGTCATCAAATCAAAAGAGCGCCATTGTTGATGGAATGGTGCTTGTCCAGAAGATGACAAAGAAATCAGGGACAATCAGCACAGTCAAAGATCTAGCCCAATGTTTCAATGACAGGCTCGTGAGCTTGACAGCAGGGTTCAGTGAGGTCATCCTGGTCTTCGACACATACAAACCTGACTCACTAAAGGAGGAAACTAGAGAGAGACGACGACAAGGAAAAGCTCCTATACAGTATCAGGCTGCAGATGATACGAACATCAACCACATCCTACTGGCACATTTCTATCGCACGAAAAAACGAAAGTAGATTTGACAGACTATCTCGCCAAAGCAACCCTTGATTACAACAAAAACTCACCTCAGTTAGTCATCACATCAACATCAGGTCACACCAGAAGCAACAGAAACATGCACTTTGAAGACAACAATCACGAGGAGGCTGACACATTGATGATCTGCCTGGCAGCGGAGGCATCACAGCGGTGTCCTGATGCACAGCTAGTATTCTTCACTCCTGACACTGACGTCTTGGTTCTGGCTGTGGCACACTATGACAAGCTCTGCAAAAAGACACCTATTTTGATGGCATCAGGTACAGTCGAAATAGAGCCAATTTGGAGAGCTTTGGGCAAAGAAAAGGCGAAAGCTTTACCTGTATTCCACGCATTCACTGGAGCAGACAATGTTGGAAAATTCTCAGGAATAGGGAAAACAAAATGGTTTCAGCAGTATATGAAAGCTGACATGCACTTAGTCAGAGCACTGATGAAACTACCGGAGAAAGGTGACCTAACACAGGAGGTGAAAGACGTATTGGCCAAATTTGTGTGCTCAAGCTACTGTCCCAAGAGTATTCACATTACAAGTATCCCTGATCTAAGATGGTATCTGTTTTGTAAACACCTAGCTGAAAGCAACAACTTACCTCCTACACTCGGTGCACTTGAGGAACACATCCAGTGTGTCCGGTTACAAAGCCGAGTATGGTGCCAAGCCAATGTTATGCAGCAACAGCCTTTTGACCCCCTAAAATTTGGTTACTATCAGCACAAAAGTAGCCAAATACTGCCAGTCACCATAAAGGTTCCTCCTGCCCCGCAAGCCATCATCGAATTGGTTAGATGCCACTGCAAAACCAATGTTCTACACAAAGATGTTCATGCAGAAGGAATAACTTGCCTTGCACAGAACTATGCTTGTGCGGCACAGAATGCGAAAACGATGCAGACTGTAATGCTGAATATGACACTGAGAGTGATGATGATGTGTAATGATGTGTCAAACTGAGATAGGAAATACGTCTATACGTATGCTGTTGTCACTCCCAACAATTTGAGTGTGCATTTTTTCATGAAAATACAAACATAATTTCACAAACTTCTTCTTTTCTTGGTTTTTGGTGTTCATAATCACTAATTTGACATAGGTTTTGGATTCCTTGGGCCTGGAAACAGGATTAGCATTTATAATGAAGTTTCTATATCAATTACAAGCTGAGATATTCGGAAATTCTTATTTATGGCGGCCATTTTGAAAATCCAAAATGGCGGCTATGCAGCATCTGCGCAAATGTAAACATTGATTTTCAGATTCCTGATGCCATAAGCTTTCCAAAAATGCACTGGTTTGCTAATCTCCATAAATTTTGAACGAAAGTGTTTTTATTGACAGAGTGAACCGGACTAGTAGCAACACTTGACTTAGAACTCGAAATCCCCCAGTTGGCGTAGAAGCCAGTTGGCTTAATCCGCCAGTTGGCTTAGAAGGCATAAATGTCCTGTATATATTAATAACCTTCGAACGAATTAAAAGCGCACACAAACGCACATATACTCCCCGACTACAGTATACGCCCATAGAGCCCCTATTATTACACATACACACACACACACACACACACAGGTATATATATATATATATATATATATATATATATATATATATATGTATATAAATAAATATAAATAAACAGATGCATGCAAAGCCCCAATAGCAAAATATATACGAGCACAACCACCACACAAAAAAAAACAGATACCACCATTCGTCTAAGTATAGACTTTTAGGAGCTCATCCCATCAACAGCACATGGTAAGATGAGGGCTACAAGCAATCGTTTAAGTATAGATTTTTAGGAGCTCATCCCATCAACACAACGTAACCGATATGAGGGCTACAACCAAGCGTCGAAACTTAGACGATTGGTGATGAAGCAGTATTACACAACCACCACAACCGCTTTACTTACCAGGTCCTTGTAGACCGATAAGGTCTCTAAATACGACCCAATAGACAAACCTATTAAACGTAAGCAAATACGTTTATGTGGCCAAGAAATAGACCAACAAGGTCTCAAAAAAAGACAATACGAATAATTTTTCTATTTAGCTTCTCATGGTATAATACACGAGGCCAATTTGACATTTGGTGAGCGATCTTTTAAACCAAAAATCGAATAAGATAAACTAAGTTTAATATAAAAACATGTTTTCGCCATAATACACAATTTTATCCTTAAACTATAACATAAAAAGCATTAATATGATTTTTAAAACAAAATAGAAATTAAATTAGGGGTATCTTCTTCATTTTTCCTCTTTTACTTGCATCTTTGCCGTGACGTTGCTGCATTATTTTTAATATAATTTAAAACAGGCATTCACGATCATATTAAATCTTACTGTTGAAGATATCCAGAAATAATGATGCAAAATTATTTTAAAAGGTATAGACTCTTCGAAGTATCTTAAACTTCGGTACAAAAAATATTAATATAACTAGATTTTAAGTTTTAGTTGAACATGCCCAATAAATGTCGTTTCCTACGCGTATTTTTAAGAAATGGAATTTATGGTATAACTCATTTAATTGTACCTTCTACAATTAAAAAATGGATCAATATGATTTACTCTAAATAATTTCTCTCTTCAACATTACTGCATTATATTTAATATAATTTTAAACCAGCTTTTGGATCATATAAAATCTTACTATTCATGGATTAAACTAAATTTTGTTCAGGGCAATTCTCGAATTAAAGCAATTCTCGAATTAAACACTGCCTTGAGGATTCGATTTCAAATACAGTGTATTATCACAAACACATTTAAAAACACAGAAGATTGGGGCCTCCTATCCAGCAATAAGGAATTATGAACTGCTTCGATATATACGGTGTATATATACTGTATATATATATATATATGCTCAACTAAGCTGAAAACATGAGTATACTAACATGAAGGTCTATTAAGTCCTTTTCTTTTGTATAGTTAAACGATTACATTCATTTTACCTGTTCAGTCTCTATTGTTTAAGGATATAAGGTTCAAAATTGAGTGTCAAACGCTGATACTTTTAACCTTAAATGTACTCCTATTGTATGCCCAATAAATATCGTTTTCTATGCGTATTTACAAAAAATGGAATGTATGGTATAACGCATTTAATTGCACCTTCTACAATTCAATAAATGGATTTAATATGATTTACTCTAAATAATTTCTCAACTTATTAATTTTTCCTCTTTTATCCAATTATTTTGTTTCAATATATTTTATCTTTAAGACACAAATATAGCTTTAAACATTATTACAAAAAAATATTAATATAACATTATAATAAAAATAGGTTCTATTTCGGGGTACTTATTCATTTTTCCTCTTTTACGCAACTATTTTGCTTCAATACAAATTTATCTTTAATATTCAAATTTTTTCCTTAAACTATAACAAAAACGTTAATATAATTTTTAAAACAAAATAACCTAAGGAATGAATAAGTTATATTTGACACGCCCCTCAGAAATCGCCGCTCGTCCAATTACAACCCAATGGGTGGGGCATGGTTGACGGAAAGTCTCGTTCTCACACAGGAAACTCGCGAATCGAACATTCGGGGGGGGGGGGGGTCAATCGGGGTCACGTATATAAAAGGGAACATTTTCCGCTGGAACTCACAGCAGTTATTTTCACCAGTGAATAAACACACACACTCCCTCCGTCATGAGTCATTTACAAGAAGTGGGGCATGAGAACGAGTCCAGGATCTCTGGTTGACGGAAAGTCTCGTTCTCACACAGGAAACTCGCGAATCGAATATTCGGGGGGGGGGGGGGTTCAATCGGGGTCACGTATATAAAAGGGAACATTTTCCGCTGGAACTCACAGCAGTTATTTTCACCAGTGAATAAACACACACACTCCCTCCGTCATGAGTCATTTACAAGAACTTTACTGCTCCCCGTAATTGTTTAAAGACGGGGATTTCTATGCAGGGGCTACGCTCCACCATTTCGCCGCGACTGACCGGAATGATCTTCTTTCCACACAAAACCTTAATGATATTTGCGATGATCCTCCGTTTGAACCAGCAGAAGATTTTACCCTTGAGATGTAAGTAATTAAGTAATAAATTAATTTGTGATTCGAGCTATATATATATATATATATATATATATATATATATATATATATATATGCCATTCAGTGCTTAACCCTTGCAAGTGTTAGTTAATTTATAAAAAGCCATAATAAACGAAGTGAAAGGATATCTGCTTAGGGGTTCGAGACCCGATGTTGACTGTAACTCTCTCTTCATAATATATATATATATATATATATATATATATACTGTGTTATATATATTTATGGAAGTATATGTTAACAACCCTGTCCCGGGTTCGTTAACCGGTGCTGACAGATGATGCGTAGCACATCCAGCTAATCTTCCTTTTGAGCCCAGTTAGGATAGTTGCTTTGTGCTTATTATTTGATCCGGTAACCTTATCCTACATTTTCTTTTATTGTAACTCTCTCTTCCTATATATATTATATATATATATATATATATATATATATATATATATATGAGGAGTAATCAAAGAGTATCGATAATTTTATTGCTACGGACAAATGAATGCAAATAAGAAATAACCGTTTACATATGTGAGTCTTCCTGCCCTCTAGCGTCTGCAGTCTGAAGCAAAATCTGCTACCATGAGTCAGTAATTGGTTGGAGCGCTTAAAGGGAGGGTGTGTTTTTGCAGTCCGTCGAAATCTCGGAAATGCGTGACGTGCGCAGAGGAGAATAATGGTCCTGTAATCATACGACCAACCAGCGGAAGATCGGAGGTGTATATACAAGTCTTGAGCTGTCCCTAGCCATCCGCCATGGTTACAGAATATTGAAGATATATGAGGTGTGGAGGTTTCCAAAACTCCCAACCTTTTCACGCCGTATATAAATACTTTTTTGAAGGATAAAGTAGAAGCATCAGGCTGCCCGCGAGGGGTTGAGAGCGAAGGTGAAAAATCGGCTTATATTCAACGTTACCGTGACCGTGAATGGATACAACTTCACCGGACTCAAATTGTTAAGAATCCTGGCAAGCGCTTTAGTGCAAAGTTATGCCTAAATAGTCTTTAGGGCAAGTTTGCACAGAATACAGGCAAGGGGGACGTTCACCTAGCCCAAAGTTATGACGAGGCGTAGGATTATGCCAATGCCCACGATAAAGAGGTTATGGAGATCGTGAATGTTGGTAATACGTACATAATAAAGTACAATATCACCGAACTGGCCACAGATACCTCACGTGTTACAAACATACCTGTAGCCAGCTTCACAACGGCATACGCACGCATCAAGCTTTGGGGACTACTGCACTCACTTCTACGCTGACACAGATAGCGTAATATTCACAGAGAGGGAGGGTGAATACATATCGCCTATTGGGGAATTCCTCGGAGAGTTGACAGACGAGATCAAGGATGAGTATGGTGATGGTGCATACGCTGACTCCTTTGTATCAACAGGGCCAAAAACTTATGGGGTACGAGTGAGGGTGGGAGAGGATATGAAATATATCGGGAAGGCTAAAGGTATCACGCTTAACCAGGCGAACCGACGAGTCGTTAACTTTGACTCGTTGAAGGATCTAGTGTGAGAGCGACTAGCCACTCCAACTGACTATGTATGGGGACACACAAATTTCGGGCGCAGAACTTGCGGGGGCGTGAAGGAACTTAGGGGTACGAAGGTATGCCGTAACACCTATAGGAAACGTTACCAGGTGCTTGGTACCTATGATACCTTTGAGACTTTTAAGGTTACATCGAATCGCGCGAAGCTTGAGGAACAAGATGTTCAAATACTCTATGGATATTCTGGCGAGAGCATTGCCGTATTTCGCGGCACAAACGATGTAACGGACTACGTTGTAGGGCTAAACCGTATAAAAGCGTATATATATATATACACACCCTGAGTTGAAAGAAACAACGCGTGCAGAAGAGAAGCAACGGGTATGGGTAATGAGTCTTGTTGATGAGTGGTGTGACAGTCATCATACCGAGTATGCGTACCCTGCGGCTGAGAATGTAAACCTTGTCATCATGGACAAGCTAAAATACTTTTACCACTACATTCATATATATGATGACGAGGTTCGCAGTGAGGTTGTGGCTAAAGGCCTGTGTGAGTTTTTAATAGAGTTTAGAGATGAGTATCGATTGTTAAACAAAAAGGATAAATACGGGCACATGTTTCTCTCAAGTAGTGCACCAGATTGTTAATGTGTGGAGAAAATGAACGTCTAGTGCGCATTCCGATAAAACATTGAAACCGAAATTACCCCATGTGTCGGAAAAATTGCTCGGTATAATGGGTACAAGTACACGCGTGATTCATGCTAGAACAAACCCGTACACGATTCAACAGCTTATGGTATGACTCACTCCCCCCGTCGAGCCAATCCGCCCACCCGTGGCTCATTGTCATCTCAGAGCTTGAACCGACTGGACGACTGGACGTGCACTCCTCGAATACGATGAAACTTCCTTTGAGAAGCATTTTCAATGGCGTGCACTATGTGTCCGTGACTAAGTCATTGCTCGGTTCAGGCGTGAAACAGGTGCCATTAACTATGTACTTGAAACGACTTTTAGACAAACAAACTCTGGTAAGCGTAATGTTATTTATTTAATTTTTGAGGAGATGAATAGAGTCTTCGTGGTAGTTGAGAAGTGGGGTGAGGGCCGTTATAAAATACCTACAGGTGTAAGTACAAGAAGAGAACAGATTAGTGATGCCCCCTCATATGCCGTTGTTTGTACGTTGTGTATAAATAACGATCAGCCACGCATTGATATACGATTGATGTGGAAGAATGCATCTGATAATAACGTTCTTCTCCCCAAGCGAAACCGATTCACCTTCGACAGAATGTTTGAAAACGCCGGATTCCGCAAGCTGAAGCCTATATTAGACGCGCGTGTTACGGATATGATTTATTTTGACACGGTTCTTGAATACGCATACATCGCTTTGCTCGACGGGTTTATCGAATGTAGGAATGAACAAGGCGAAAATAGTCTAGAGCTGGATGCTTATTTAAAAAGTTTAGACTCTTCGAAATATCATGAACTTTGGTACAAAGGACTTGAGAGGTACAGGGCAGAGCTCGCCTCCACTGTTCACGCTGAAGAGTTGTATCTTTATATAATGAGCAGCTGTCGTTACGACTTAGAAGGTGACAGGACAATTGCGTCCTGGTCAAGTGCGTCCCGGAGAAATGCGTCCCTGGACAATTGCGTCGGGTTTTATTCCGTCCCGGACAATTGCGCACTTCCCCAACTACTACATGAAGTTTATTTATTAGAGAAGTGAATAAAAAGTTCATTGTGACTTCACCTACGCAATTGTCCATAGACGCCAATGACGAGGTACGAGTATGTTTGTTATTGTAATTTTGTATGGGATATAATGCCAGGTTAGATTAATTGAATGCCCAGTTAGGTCAACTGTATGCCCTTGACGATTGGTTAGGTTAAGTTGTGATATTTTCGTTAAAACTAACGAAACTAACTTTATCTTAAGTGGACGTAACCCATAAAATTTGACAATGATGTTGCTGATGATGGCTAAAGTTTTAGAGAACAGTTTCGAACAGAACTTATGAACATATAACAAGTTTAATAGGTTAAAATGAAAAATATATTTGAAATTCCGATACTAACTTTCTATTCACCTCTCTAATAAATAAACTTCATATAGTAGTTGGAGAAGTGCGCAACTGTCCGGGACGCAATTGTCCGGGACGCAATTGTCCAGGGACGCCAATGACCGGGACGCATTTGTCCGGGACGCACTTGACCTGGACGCAATTGCCCTAGTACCGACTTAGAAGATTGTTTCAATTGCTGCTATGCGTTGTGAAGATGAGTTCACGATTGAAAAGCTCGGATCGGTAGGAAAGGAGTGTTTATAAATTTGAATTTAATAATGAAGTTGTGGCTAACGACGCTCTCTTTGTGCGTGCTTTTGACTGTATTCTGTCCATGTTTAAAGACAATTTGCCAACCAATTGTAAGGTTGCACAAAAATAGTATTGAACGATATGAAGGCCCTTTGCATCGAGTATAGGCGGCCGCACACCTTGATTGGTGAAATAATGCTAAATTGTATTTATTGTATAGTACAAAGCAACAGTGATGTAACTGTAGACTCGATCACGTGCGAGTTTAGTATTTTAGTTAAGCGCGGTAGAACATAAGGTGTATGCATTTTTATTTTATATAGGTTTTGCTGTTTATATATATATATATATATTAATGGGTATATCGTTTTATCTTGTACTATTATTATTTTTATACAAGTTTTGGTGTTTATATATATAAGGGAGTATTTCCACGTACATATATTAAATGGTTGTATAGTTTTATCCTGAACTAATATTATTATTTAAGAATGCATATATACTACTCAAAAGAAGTTAAGGGTCAAAAATATTTGTGCATATAAATATAAGCTAACGAGCTAAAATGGTGACGACTAATGACAAAATAATTCTTTGATGGCTCAAGAACAGAAAACACAAAACAAAAACTTTTGATTAGACACTAGTTTATTACCCTGATGAAAAAAAGTCATGCACCCCCCCAAAATGATGTTCACACAAGTCGCAGAAGCTTCAGTAACTGGTGTAGCCACCGTTAGCATTCACACATTCTTGACAACGTTGGCGCATGCTGTTCATCAGGCGTTGGAAATAACGTTGAGGGATCGCTTGCCATTCTGCGACTAATCGCTGAGCCAGTTGCCGGAGGTTGACGGCAGGGACGTGATGTGATCGAACTCGCCGCCCTAGTTCATCCCACGCATGCTCAATGGGTGACAAGTCGGGTGAATATGCAGGCCAATCCATGTGCTGAACGTTCTGCTCCTGCAGGAAGTCGGTCACCACCCTGGCACGATGAGGTCTTGCGTTGTCGTCCTGGAACCAAGCTCCTGGTCCAACCCGCTGCAGAAGTGGAATTACCAGAGGTTGAACAATCTCGTTGAGATAACGCTGACCAGTCAAATTTCCGTTGACGACGTACACAGGGGTTCTGTGGTTCATGGACATCCCCGCCCACACCATCACACTTCCTCCTCCAAATGGTAGACGTTGAGCAACGTTGACATCAGCAGATCTCTGTCCTTGACGACGATAAACACGAGTCCGGCCATCATTGAACTGGAGCGAGAAGCGTGACCCATCTGTGAACATTGTCTCTGCCCACTGACCACGGTTCCACCGGATATGACGTCTGCACCAATCTCGGCGAGCCCTTCTGTGACGGTCAAGTAGCCGTGGTCAGACTGCAGGACGCCGGCATCGCAAACCTCGGTCTCGCAGACGATTCCTAATGGTCTGGTCGGACACGTTGGTGCCTCTGGCAGCTCTGAGTTGATCCCGAAGATGCCGTGCGGTCACAAAGCGCTGTCGCAACGCCGTTATCATCAGGAAGCGGTCTTCTCGTGCTGTTGTTCATCGGGGTCTTCCAGAACGGGGGCGATTTTGAACAGCATTAGTTGTCCTGAACCTCTGCCAGAGTCTGCCGATAACGCTTTGGCTTACATTTAGACGCTGAGCCACAGTTCTCTGAGTTTGTCCATCTTGTAGCCAGCCAATGGCCCTTCCCCTGTCTTGGATGCTGAGTTGTCGTCGAACCATCTTCAAATTTCAAGTGATGATGAATGGAAAATGCTCAGCCCTTTTATTGCTAAAATTGGCATGCATGGAATGACACTCATGCAAAACACGTGCAAATGGTGCATGAGGTGTCACAATGGGTGTTTCGAGGCAGTTTGTCAGTTTAGTCTGACTAAGTTCGTGCTTCAAATCTATGAAAAGGAAATCTGGGTTAACTTAAAAAGTTTCTAAAGATAAGTGCAATGATTGCATGTGCCATAATAACGTGATGTCTATAGTCCAAATGACAACCCAAAGGGGGATATTCTAACCCTATCTGGCTTAAAAAGACATACTTACAAAAATGATCAAAAAATTTCCTTTGACCCTTAAATTCTTTTGAGTAGGCTTCTAAGCAAACTGTCAAGAATATATGTATAGCACAATCTGGCAGCTCAAACGATATATATATATATATATATATATATATATATATATACATTATAACTGCAAACACGCAGTATAATTAACGTAAAGAACGACGCTTTGTATATGAGAATTATCCGCACAAGATGAGAGCGAAAGAACGAAACAAATGAAAAAATGAGGTAACCACCCGGGAATCGAACCCGGGATCTTCCGATTGCCGGTCAGATATGATAACCATTACACCACGGGCCTCACTCAGTCAAATGTCGTAATTCCTCTACATGCGCGCAGAAACCAATGCCCCAAAGGGGCACCTCCCGCATACCGTAACATTGGTTTCTGCGCGCATGTAGAGGAATTACGACATTTGACTGAGTGAGGCCCGTGGTGTAATGGTTATCATATCTGACCGGCAATCGGAAGATCCCAGGTTCGATTCCCGGGTGGTTACCTCATTTTTTCATTTGTTTCGTTCTTTCGCTCTCATCTTGCGCGGATAATTCTCCTATACAAAGCGTCGTTCTTTACGATATATATATATATATATATATATATATATATATATATATATATATATCTGCCATTTACGCCTTCTAAGCCGACTGACGGATTTCTAAGCCAACTGTCAAGAATATCTGAATAGCGCAATCTGGCTTCACCCCCTTGTAACAAGGGGGTGAAGAAGGGGGTTGGCACTGGCACTCGTATGATCAACATTGCAATTGTATATGCACTCGTCCATTTTGCGGTGATACTACTAAGGCTATCTATTTAAGAAGGAAGGTTAAAAGATGAAGGAAAATTTAAAAATATTTGAAAGTTTTAAAGCAAAGAGGAGAGGTTGAAAGGAAGGAAAGAAATTTAAAGATTAATTGAAGATTTTAAAGTAAAAAGGAGGGAATCCGAGTCAAAATTGTATAATATTTCTTCACGCTGACAAATGCTTTTAATTGGGGGTTATGACCAAATAAGCATCTAGTCTCTTTCTAAAGGATTCGGCCGAATTACTCTGAACTACACTGGCTGGTAAACCATTCCACAAATTAACTCTACGACTGAAAAAAAAATATTTAGCCTTATAACAATTAAAAAGTTTCCCCACTAATTTGAGACCATGACTGCGAGTTCTATATCCATTTCTTAAGGTGAAATATTTTTCGGGGTCCACTTTACCAAAACCTTTAATAATTTTAAACGCTTGGATTAAATCTTTTCGAAAACGCGTTTTTACACGTCAGAACAAACAACTTTTCTAAACTGGTAGCGTATGATTTGCTTCCAAGTCTCGGAAACATCTTAGTAGCCCGTCGTTGCACTCTCTGCATTCTGTCCATGTTCTGTTGTAAATATGGGGATTAGAAGTAAACAGAGTATTCTAGGTGGGGCGTATTCTAAAGAATTATAGGAGCAAGTGTAGTTTACGTCCCTCTGTGGTGCCAAATGTAGTTTAGGTTCCCCTACATTATCCTAGTGTAGTTTACGTAACCCTACATTATACTAGTGTAGTTTGCATTCCCCAACTTTGTACGCGTATACCTAATCAAATAAAACGTTAAAACTAACGAAAATATTACTGATCACCTGAAGATCAGGGCCCCCAGCCTTCTTTAGTTAGCTTTATAAGGCTAACTAACGAGAATATAACGACCTAACCTAACCAATCGTCAAGGGCGTACAGTTGACCTAACGATTGGTTAGGTTAGGTCGTGATATTTTCGTTAGTTATCGTTATAAGGTTAACTAAAGAAGGCTGGGGGCCCTGATCTTCAGGTGATCCAATATTACGACTTAACCTAACCAATCGTCAATTTATATATATATATATATATATATATATATATATATATATATATATATATATATATAACTAGGGTGGTCCAAAATTATACAGTAAATTTTAAAAGTATCTGAATCTTAAGTCTTACCCTCGGAAATTGTTACCTATATTAAAAAAACGTTACTGACAAAAACCTATGAAAATTAATAAATATTTAGTGGTGCCACACTCGACTTTAAATTTCTTAATTTTCTTGTGTCAAAATTCTTTGAATTCATATTAAAAAATTTCTTTAGTTTATCGCAGTCCCCCCTCCATATTCAACTATAATGGAGTATTGACCACTCAGAGTTGGGGGTCTCATGGGTGCCCATCTCCCACTCATTGTTGCTGCGTTCGCAGTTCCTGCTTCAAGTTTGATTTTTTTACATTGGGAAACTGCAGGCGATGTTGCTCCACTACTTGCAGGAGAAACTGCTTTTGACTTTCAGTCTTAGTTAGATGTGCATTGAAATTTTTTTATTAATGTTATTCCTCTTTCGGAGTTATCATTTGTTACCATCATTGACTTGACATACTCAAGGGCCATTTGATAATCTTGTTCGTTCTTCCAGTTTGTTGGATCATCCTCAAGAAAGGCTATTGGGAGTCCGAGCTTAGTGAAAAATAGTCGAGACGAGCTAGTAACAAAGCTGGCTACTGTCTTGTTTTGAATATCGTTGGCAGAAAGATTCAAATTTATTCTTTTATGCGGATGTTTAGATCTCCTTATGTCGAGTGCCTGTACCATGTCTCTTAACATCAATGGAAATATCTTCATCAAAGAATGAAAGCGAAATAAGAAATTCACTTAGGTACCAAAGATGGCGAGAAAGTGCTTGAGATGCTGCAGAAACAATGCTTTTGTCTTCTTATACTAGCGGCAGTTTTAGTATCGAAAGATCATTGGCAGGGGCAAAAGCAGCGATAGGTGCAGAAAACCATGTAGGAAAATAGTGTCTAATGGCAAATTGTGCAAAACGTTTTATTCCACTTTGTTCCTTTAGAGTCATTTTAAACTGTGAGCAGAAAAGATTCATTTTTATTGCATAGATTATGCGAGACATCCACCTGGCACGATGCAAAGCACCTAGCTTTAGAAATTTGACTCCACGTCGTGGTACATCTCCTAGATAGATGATTGTAAGTTCCAGGACCTCTCTGTAATCATCTCGGATTTGTGTGGAAGTTAGATATTTCTTACAAATAACAAGCAGTTCATCACATCCTGGAGTATCGGCAAAGGTTTAAAAATTTTCTTTATTGATGGAGTTCCAGGCAGACTTAAAGCGTTTGAACATCGGAATATCAGGTCCGCTACTGGCGGAACAAAGACACACCTCAAAAACATTGGATGCAATAAGTTCAATTATATGGTGCCGGCATGCAATATTTAGTAGGTTTTCTCCAAGCTTTTGTTCTATTTGTGCAGTAGCTCCCTTTTTAGGACCCGTGTTCGAAGCAGTTGTGTCAAAGCACATACCTTTAATGCGATCAATTAAGTTTCAGTCCTTTAAACATTCGACAACAGCTGTTGCAATGTCTACTCCTGTGCCAGACTCGAGTTTGGGTACTGCAAGCAACTTTGATTTGCCTCCTCCTGACACCAACACTGCTAATCTTTCAATTTTTTAATTTCCAGTTAAATCGATTAGCATTTTTCCATCCAAATGTACCATCCATTAAAGAACATTCAGGATTAAAGGATTCTTTTAAATCTTTTACGATTTTCTCACGTACATCCATTCTCTTTCGACGAACTGTACTTCTGCTTATGGACAAGTCATCAAGATCATGATCTAATGCAAAGGCAGCAGCTGATAGCACATATACGGCGTGTCTATCAAAAATATTCGATCTATCCAGTGCAACTGCAACGACTTGTGTTACAAGTTCCTTCTTACTTGGTTTGCTAGGAACCCTCTTGCCTGCATTATTTTTTGATACCGTGTTAGTTTTACGCAACTTTGTTTCATCTTCACTACTCATGCTCATTGTTTCATCTTCACTACTCATGCTACTTGATGAAGTAATTTGGCAGGCTTTGTTTCTTCCTCCTTTCTCTTACTTTCCCTACGTGCTAACCGTTCTTTAGCTGACTCTCTCTTCCTTTTACGATCTTCTTTCTCTGATAATGCTTTGTCAACGTTAGCCATATATCCTTTTCTTCCCTTCTGTTTTTGAGCTTGGAGGAATTCTCTGTCTTCTTTAATCTTGATCATCTCGTGCGCTTTTTGGTGAGCAATATCAAAGAGATCGTTTAAACTGTCCTGAAACAATCTCTCTTTCTCACGCTGAGTTTCGGAGCACCGGAATTTTAATTTTTGGAGCGTTCTATATTTCGTATATACTTTTTCAATCATTGGTATAACATTATAATCAGCTCTTGTTGGAATTCTAGCTTGTTCCCAAAATTCAACTACCGTATTTTACGCCGCATAAGACGCTACTTTTTTCCTGAAAAACGTCTCCAAAAATCACTTCAGGGCTCATATGTTATTCTTTTGTTTAATGTTCGTTTAATAAAGTTATGGGAATATATTTTTTGTCAGGCTGATAAATCTTCGAAATATTTTTTTCCTAAATATTCTTTGCTAAATATAGGGTGCGTCTTACCACTTGTAGCGTCTTATGAGGCGTAAAATACGGTACCTCTATGCAAACTGCTTTAGAAGCTTCTCTTAGAGTTTTCTTTTCCTTAGGTAAATAAAAAAGACGACGAAGCACATCACCTTTGGAAGGAATTTTTCTCCCGCATATCATTTCAATTGGTTGTCCAATGAGCCATATTTCGGTATTTCTGCGAGTTTTCATTGAGGAACTTACCATTTCTAATATGATTATTCACTATTGCAACACTGCAAACGAGCTGCAATACACTGCAAACAATACACTGCAAATGACTGCAAACAATACACTGCAAACAATACACTGCAAACGACTGCAAACAATACACTGCAAACGACTGCAAACAATACACTGCAAACGACAGGTTGGCAAAAGACTGAGGCTTGTGAATAAAAAATACGATTGTTATAGGAACGCCCTTTCAACACGTTTACGCAAGATGAGCACTTAATGGGAAAAGTGATGAAATCTATTTCATGGAAAAACGTGAATACAAATATCAACAGAACAGATGCGATTCTTGCCTCAACGTGTTCAGTACCGCTCATACAAGATGTGCTTCGGAATATTTAACCACAATAAGCATACAAAACTCTATATTATGCAAAAAAAGTTATATATATCGAAATATTTTACGTAAAGACACAAAAATCTATATTATGGGAAAGAAGCAAAAAAAGTTTTTAAAAACATCTAAATTCAAATGCGATGTGGCACAACTTAAAATTTTTTGATCTTATTAAAATTTTATATTTAGAGTTTTTTCAACATAAGTAACAATTTTAGGGGGTAAGACCTACAAATTTTCATCATTTATTTTTTTGGACCACCCTAATATATATATATATATATATATATATATATATATATATATATATATATTGACGATTGGTTAGGTTAAGTCGTAATATTTTCGTTAGTTTTAACGTTTTATTTGATGGATTCATTTAAAAAATGTCTCCTAAAGATCCTAGTGTAGTTTACGTTCCCCAAGTTTGACCTAGTGTAGTTTGTGTCCCTCTTTTGCATAAAATTATTTACATATTTTTTTTACCGCTTTCTGTTCTAACCCTGTAGTTTGCGGATTTTTTGTAAACTGACCAGAACTACAAAACTAGAAGATTTTGGTAGAGACGAATTTCGAAGAAGTAGGAGAGAGGCGACTGTGTTGAGGGAGGAAGTTAATGCTTTGGCAGCGATGTTCAACTCACTGCAGGATTTTGTTTCAGAGAGTCCGGGCGCGTGTTCTCAAACAGGACGAAGGACTTGCAGGGATTACTTTACAGTCTATTTCCGGTCGTTGACTGTACGAGGGTTTGCTCGAAAGTTTTGTTTTTCAAATGGTCAAGGAACCCACTAGAGAACGCAATATTCTAGGTTTAGTTTTAAGGAACGACCTAGAATTAATTGATAATATTTCTGTAGGAGACTACTTCTCCTCAGTGATCATAAGCAAATAATATTTTAAATTAAAACTAATGTTCATAGGAGTCTGGAATACATTTTGGATTTTAAAAGAGCTAAATTTCGTGACATGAAACTGGAACTTTCGACCCATAATTGGGATGAGGCTCTTCGTGCGATGATACTGATGACACAAGGACTTTTTTAATTATTTTAAACGTTTAGACTCAGTTAGTATCCCGTTACGTAAAATGAGACCGACGAAGTCTGTTAAGCCAAATGGTGGAATGCTGAAGTTAAAAGTACCTTAACGTTAAAGGAAAGCGTATGTCAAATTTAAAGGAACAAATAATTTATCTGATGAAAATACTTACAAGCTATTGAGAGTTGAAGCAAAGATCTTATTAGAAAAAGTAAGCACAACTATGAGCTATATACTGTACTGTATAGTGAATCAAATTAATGCGAATTCGAAGGAATTCTATAATTATGTTAAGAATAAAAAAGTAGCTTCACAGACTATTGGTCCCCTCGTAGGCAAAGCATCGAACAAATTTAAGATGACTTACAAATGACTGAAGTTTTAAATAAATTCTTCTCTTCCGTGTTAAATTCTTCTCTTTCGTGTTTACTAACGAAAATATGAACAACATTCCCGTTCCCACTAATCCCGTTCCCACAAAACTTGATTTTAAAATTACTGGAACTGAAGTACTCACTCTCGGCAAAAGGCAAAATTAATTCGAATAAGATTCCAAGTCCAGATAAGCTCAACCCTACGGTATTTAAGAAATGAAGTGCGCGATAGACTTTCCTTTTACATATATATACAGTGCATATTTAATAAATCGTTACAGTCTAGGGAAGTTCCGTTCGATTGAAAACTTGCAAACATTACGCCATTATTTAAAAAAAGGGGACAAATAGATTCCGGGAAATTATCGTTCCATTAGTCTGACTTCAGTAGTTGTTAAAGTTAAGGAGACGATTGTTCGGGTCAAAATAGTTAAACACTTAGAATTGAATAAACTAATCAAAGACGTAATCGTTCTTTTCTTACAAATTTGTTCGATTTATTTAATGATATTGTAACATATATATATATATATATATATATATGACGAGAGTAAAACAGTAGATATTATATATTTCAATTTTCAAAAGACGTTTGATAAAGTGCCCGATAAGATATTATTAACTATACTTTATTCTCACGGAATTGATGGTAATGTTCTCAAATGGCTAAAAAATTGACTTAGTGGATGTAAACAAAGAGTGGTCATTATTGGCAAATCGTCTAACTGGAAAAGTGTAACTAGTGTTCTTTTTATTATTTATATCAATGACATCGACACAGAACTAAACAGTGTAATTTCAAAATTTGGGGATGATACCAAATAAGGGTAAGATCAAAATCAGTGCCAGAACGTATGCACTTTCAAGAACATAATAAATTACTCGAGTGGGAAGAAATTTAGCAAATAAACTTTAATATAGATAAATGTAAAATGCTGCATATCGGCAGAAACAATGTTAAAGAAAAGTATTTTATGCACAAGACACTAACGAGTGTTATGGAAGAGGAAGATTTAGGTATTATTGTTGCAACACTCTTGAACTGAGTAAGCAATGTATTGAAGCAGTCAGAAAAGCAAATAAAACTTTCGGATTTATTGGTATGTCATTTTAATTTAAGTCGGAGAAAACAATGCTAACATTATATAATTCGGAGCAAGTGTAGTTTACGTCCTCCTGACGCAAACGGGGACACAAACTACACTAGTTCAAAGGTGGGGAGCGTAAACTACACTAGGATCTTTAGGAGACATTTTCTAAATGACTCCATCAAATAAAACGTATCACCTGAAGATCAGGGCCCCAGCCTTCTTTAGTTAGCCTTATAAGGCTAACTAACGAAAATATCACGACTTAACCTAACCAATCGTCAAGGGCGTACAGTTGACCTAACGACTGGTTAGGTTAAGTTGTGATATTTTCGTTAGTTAGCCTTATACTGTAAGTCTAACTAACGAAGGCTGGTGGCCCTGATCTTGAGGTGATCCAATAAAACGTTAAAACTAACCAAAATATTAAGACTTAACCTAACCAATCGTCAAGTTATATATTATACAGGGTGTCTCAAAAGTCACTATCTATTTCGGTGACATTAGATGTTTTTTTTAAAAATGCTATGCTGGCATAAAGATATGTACTTCTGGTGCAAATTTGTGTATTTAAAAAAAGTTAATTGGTTTATTAACTTGACATGCTTGAACAATTCCTCGAACTTCAACTTCTTACAGATGGCATTCTTGACACAGTAGTTTTTCAGCAGGATGGAGCACCGTGCCATTATGCAATAATTGTACGTGATTATCTTGACAGACGCTTCCCCGGTCGCTGGATTGGTCGTGGAGGAACACAACCATGGGCAGCACGTTCACCCGATTTAACACCATTAGATTTTTTCGCCTGGGGTTTCATTAAGTCTAAGGTGTACACTGGTAGAAGAATTAGTGATGTAGCCGAACTTCGAAATCGTATTACCGATGCAGTTCAGAAAATAACACCTCAAATGCTGGAAAGTGTGTTCCGGGAAACAACTTATCGCTTTGAGCTCTGTAGAGACACTGATGGTCGCCATGTGGAGACAGATAAATAAATAGCACTAATTCTTTGTGGCACTTACTTTGAAATAAATATATTTTTCATGTCTTAAACCAGTTTTTCGTAATTCCCATTAGTTTTCAAAATAGATAGTGACTTTTGAGACACCCTGTATATAAGCAAGGAACCATAGGGAAAAGGAAAATAAAACAAGAAGTCCGAGCGCTTTCGTGATATATTCACATCTTCAGGGATGTCCCTTGTCCCTGAAGCTGTGAACATATCACGAAAGCGATCGGACTTCGTGTTTTATTTTCCTTTTCCCTGTGGTTCCTTGTTTATTAAAAAATCACTTGCTGTTTTTGAATTGTTTGTGTATATATATATATATATAAAATGACGATTGGTTAGGGTAAGTCGTAATATTTTCGTTAGTTTTAACGTTTTATTTGATCAGGTATACGCGGACAAAATTGGGGAACGCAAACTACACAGGATAATGTAAGGGAATGTAAACTACACTAGGCACCACAGGGGGACGTAAACTATACTTGCTCCGTTTTTACACATATGCAGCAATTGTATTTTGGGTTTTATATACAGGGTGTCCGAGAATTATCTGTACAATTTTTGGCTGTTATTAAAAGTCAACCATGAAGTGTAGAAATTCCAGTGTTATCCCATTTTACAGAGAATCTCATTAAGTTTTTTCTGATACCACGTTTTGACAAGTTTTTTGGAAATGTACGCGGGTGACAGACATTGATGATTTAAAAGCAAGAATCACAGCTGCTATTGAGCGAATTGATGTGGATATGCTGCAGCGTACATGGCAACATTTGGAGTATCGATTGGATGTTTTGCGAATCACTAATGGTGCACATATCGAATGTTTGTAACAACGTTACTTTAATAAAATAAACTTTTGAAAATACAGATTCTAAATAATCTTGTTTAAGAATTTTACGTGCGTTATCAAGAATTTTATTAAAAGATGAAATTGTACAGATAATGTTCGGACTAGTGTTGAAAAATAATCGAAACTTTACAAACCGGTTTTTAATCGATCTGTTTTTTGAAAACCGGTTTTAACCGGTTATGACCGAAAAGTATAGTAATTTTTAAAAGCCACAATTGAAAGGTACTGACTTTAACTCTTAACAAGCATAGCTTATCGCCTATCTTTTGGTCAAAAGAATGCAAAAATGCAGCATTATATGTATGCATATGACTAAGAAAATGACAACTTTGACATATTTTATTTTAGCCAAAATAATACATTATTCAAACAATTTAGATTTGAAATAATTTTTTAAAATAAAACATCTATACTTAGAAAGAAATAAACTTCTTTTTGTAAAAAAATTATAAAGAATAAAAATAAAATTTATCTCTATTTTGGAAAAAACATTGAAATAAAATTTTTTAATAAAAAACTTTACCTAGAAAACAGAAAATTGACTCTTCGTGTAAGAAAAAATACATAAATTAATTTAGATTTTATCCCTATTTTGGAAATGACATCTTAAGAAACAAAGGGCATTAAGGGTCTTATACTGCGAATAGGGCTTTAGTCGACTGACTCTACACTACAGCCTACATGATGAGACAAACTGAAGATCGAGTTGCCAGATAGGCAAAAATTATACTGAAGAGCAGTTGCCAGTTTGTCACAATTTAACTTAATAGGTAATGTATTCGAAGTTATTTTTTGTGCGCTGTAGCGCGTAGCTGCACGTTCGCGCAAGTTTGAGCCAAATAAAAATCAATCGATAAAACCGGTTTTTTCTTTCGGTTTTCGATTTTTAGGGGAATTTTACAAACCGGTTGAAAACCGGTTTTTACAAACCGGTTTTCAACACTAGTTCGGACACACTGGAATTTCTATAAAACTTGTCAAAACTTGGTATCAGAAAAAACTTAATGAGATTCTCTGTAAAATGGGACAACACTGGAATTTCTACACTTCATGGTTGACTTTTAATAACAGCCAAAAATTGTACAGATAATTCTCGGACACCCTGTATATTGAAAATAAATTTTTGTTAGTAATAGTAAGGTATAAAAGAGATAGGGCTCTCTCCCTCCTTTGCCAGCCTCTACTGACAGAAAATAGTGGTGGAAAAACATTTATAGGAAAGTAGAAAAAAGTATAATGAAAATAGCTTCAGAGTTCATTTACACCAGGCGTACATTTATCTAGTGTACCTATTTACACATTAGATGACAGCGGAAAATAGAGGATAGCATGAACACGAAACTAATCTACGCCATGCATTTTTTAAAGGATTTTTTATTTATTTATTATGTACAGGTCATCATCATTTCGTCTTTGCATCATTTCTTCGTAGACTGACAAAGCCACCGCATCGAAAATTTATCATATATTCCGTCCGATTACCTAGATAATAATATATATTTCCATAAAACACCTACTGACTTTTTAATTGAACAACCTCTATTGATAAAAATAACACAGCACTTTCACAGTTTACAATGATATTAATAATTGTGAAACTGGACCACACACTCCACCCAACCCAGCCCACCAATCTTTATATTTTACTGGTAGGCCAGAGTTTGAGCGTGTCTTCTGTATTTGGATGTCTGTCATGTGTGGGTCTCCTGCTGTGAAAGGTGTTCATACGGCAAGTTATATATTGTGTGGTTCAAACTTTACGGTGTTGTGCCACCACGAGAGTAGAGAAAGTCTCTTTTGGCGAGAAATATCAGTGTTGAGTACCGAATCTATCCCCGTGTACTTGTCCCATATGGAGAATGAGTGTTTCGTGGGTGATCACCCATTGTTGCCACTACGGCTAGTTCAAGAGTCTTCCACTTACAGGTGTTTATGAGGCAAGTAATAAAAATTGAGTTGCTCGATAATTGATCACGCTATGTGGGACACAAAACAATTAGAGGAATCTCTCTAAAGTGAGGAGAGGACTAAGTTCAGGAGGAAATTTCTAAACAAACATAAAGGAGTACTGGTCCAGAGGGCATCTTTAACTGGCCAGACCTATAATTTAAGAATTTCCGATGCATAATGGGAAATAATAATGCATAATATACATAATTTTCCTTTGCGCAATTTACTTATTTTTATTGCAAAGTTTTATGTACAATAATATAAATAGCTGTATACGTATAGTAGATGTATATAAATAATATTTCCTATTCAATATTAAGCATCTACCGACCACAAAATGGTAACGTGCAATCATTTATTGCGAGCATAGATAAAACTTTAACTTCTAATCACATCAAAAATAAGTGCACTAAGAATAAGTTCACTAACAATAAGTGCACTAACAATAATGCTAACTTCTACAATCTCGTTAGCGCAAATGGCTTTAATTTAACTAAGCCAACAACACTACATAATAGTCTAGGGATGGGGGAATAATGACTATTTTGGAAACTGCCAAAAGACGAGTGGTTTCTATGGCCATTTTCGCTGCTGAATACGAATCTTGCTGGTTCTTGGACCTAAAATGAAGTTTTGACCTGGTTCAGTGGATTTTTTTCAAAATGGCGGCCAAAAAAATAGTTTTCTCTTTTTGATGCTTAAGAAAACCGCTACCCCTCATGTGTAATATGTCTTTTCATATGTTTTCAGGGTTGCTGAAGTTGAAAATTAACAAATCAGAGACACTCGATGCGTGGTTTAGCGATTATAGGCAAAAAATGGAAAAGAAATGTATTACTTTATTTAAAAATCATGTACAGAAGAAACACAAAGCATTCATATCAGTTCCATGATGTAATTCAAATCATGAAATCATTATATTTACAACACATTGTTCAATATACTATTACTATCACTAGTAACAGTGTCTTCTGGTCGTAAGGCATTCTTAATAGAATTCCTCAGTTCATCTACACTAAACTTTTCCATTTTGAATTTCCCGTCTCTCACTTTAACACGTCTCATTTGACGAATATCTGGTGTGATGGTGAGTCTCAAAGAGACAATTTCTATGAGGAGCTGCTTTTCGTTCAGTTTGTACAGAGCATCCAGGTTGTTTGGAGTCATAGGGTCTCCATGTTTATTGCAATTTTCCTAAACCGCCAATATTTTGCCAGCTTTTTTCTTTTTGAGCTCTTCTCTTTTCAGTAGGGACAATTTCTTTGCAGCATGCACATTGCACAGTAGCTAGAAAATCTGCCTCTAATTTCTTCATTTTCTTGACTTTTTCTGAACCTCTGGCCCATTTCCAGATGCCTTCCTATCCTCAAGAGACTTTGATTCGAACGAAGAGTCTATCAGAAGTCCGTTAGTAACAATAGCATTTTTTCTCGAGTGTGTTTGAATGGATGTGCTACCGCCACTGGCCCTGATTCGGTTCTCAAGTTTAGAAAATTCTGATTCGCATCCTAAATTTGTCAGAGGGGCATACATCAAGTCTGGATTAGCGTCATCGTCTGATCTTGTTAAATCGTCCAAACAAGACAGCTGATTATTTACAGTATCAATGACTTCCCTAGAACAAGAGCTTCAAGTTTATCTTTACCAGATCTGGCTTGTTCCTTCCTTACAGCCATCAAGTCATTCAATTCAACCAGCTTACCTTCAAAGAAACGTTTTACTCTAGACCAAATTCTTTCACTGTTCTCATCACCCTTCTTGTCAATTCCAAGAAGTTCCATCATAGGGAAAATCATCACGTCACCCATCATTGCGTAAATTTGGGAACAACACATGAATCATTGACTTTGGATGAAAGTTGACACTGCGAGAACTAGCTTGTTACTGTTGACATCTACTACGGCATCAAAAAAAGCTTGGATAGAGTCTCGCCTCGCCAAATAGTCTTTTGCTAACTCGGCGATTCTCCCAAACCGGTTTGCCACGAATCCTTTGAATCCACCACATTTGAGTTCATTATCCGCCATCCAAGATTTATAGTCATTATACAGGGATACCGAATGGGAGGCGTGGCTGGGAGAGAGCAATTTAACAATTGCAATGAGTCCTAAAGTATGAATAGAAGAACCAGGCGAAAAGAAATTTTTTTCTCCTGCCGTAACCTGAAGTAGATTATGTACTCCGATTTTCTGTTCTGTGTTTTTAAACGCTGTCTATAGCGTGATCTACTCCTAAAATGATATGGGCGCAGCACTTCAAGATCTTGTTTGATTCGATTCCAAGATGCTGTAAAAGTACTCCACATTCACTAGTTCGATCAGACATCCAGAAATCTATTTGAGGTTTGAGTTCGTCAGTGGTAGAATTTGCTAGTACGGCTAGAAACTCAATTTGAATTCATAAGCTCTGGCTCCATCCTCTCCAGAATGGCTGATGTTTTCCAGATATCCAGTTGTCAGCAACTTTTTCATGCCAGATGGACCAGCGATGGTGGTGTGGTCAGCCTTCATGGTGGCCAGTGGCCGGCAGCCTTGGTTGTATCGTCAAGTCCTACACTCACAACGTTATCCTCTTTGTTGAGAATTTGTTGAGCGACATACTGTAGATTCAAGTATGAAGCATCTTCCAAGTATTGCATTATTGATTTGCGGCTCGGAAATACATACGTCATGTCTGAATACTGGTAACGGACTTGTAACTCTTCGTCTTCACTCTCCATTTCACCCTTACAATCTTTCTCATTATCATCTGCCTTCAGCTTCCAATCTTGATCAAAAACCATGTTAGCTACTCTTACTATCACTCTCAAAAGCTCTTCAGGAGAAGTTCTTGTCTCCGCAAGATACTGGACGTTTTTTGCCAGTTCTGATTTTCACTGTCGGAAATGCAGCTTCTTTTACTCTTCTCCTTGCTTTGGTCTTCTTCCGATGAGCGAAGTTTACGATTAGTATACGAAGGAGCTGTCTTTGCCGTTGTTCGTTTTCATAACTCGGATCTTTTTCAGAATCGATTGAAGTTGCTAACATTTCAGTAATTTCTGATCCCTCGAGCTCCCCTTGCTCTCTCAAGTTGCTTTCTGTTGCTTTTCGTTTTTTCTCCACTGATCTTTCACGAGTTTCTTTCCTCTTTTTCTGTCTCACCCAATCTTTTGGTACTGCATTTGTACATATGGCCTTTTACGCACCAAAGCAATTATCCCAATGAAAAGTCTTATCCTCATCAGTCATTTTGACCCCAAATTCTTCTGCAAGTTCTGCTTCGTAATCCTCATCGTCAGTTTTAATGTTGTAGGCGTTCTTAGTGAGCTGATCATTAAAGCCGCTCGCTTCTTGGTACCATTCGACACTTTTAGGTCTTTGTTGGGAGCGATCATTCTCTCTCAGCTTGTTAAAATGTTCATAATCGTCTCTTATTTTTTTCGCCACTGTCTTTTCATGCATGGGATAGACATTTTTATTAATCCAACATCGTCTTAGTTCATTTGCAACTATTTTGCTGCCATCATCTCTAGCCATTGACTTTTTCTGTCCTTTTACTCCATTTTTGCAAACCTAACAATCACAACTGTCCCTGGTGGCAATTTTCCAGTCGGTTTAAATTCGTCCACTTCTGTGTAGGTTTCCCCAAAAAGTTCTTTTCTGGCGGCACTGCGGAATTTCCTTTCACCAGCCATCATTACCAATCAGCAGTCACTAAGCATTAAGATCTGCAAATACAGTAAAACCCCATTAGTCGGCATATAACACCGAAATATGATAAGTAATACAAATTATAGTCATGCTAGATGTATCATATATATTATTATTATTAAAGTAGATTATATCAAATATTGTATTTGATATATTATTTACTTATTATTAAAGTATATGTATATATATATATACTATATTATTATTAAAGTAATATATACAATTATTATTAAAGTAAATTAGCACAACGTTGATAGCACAAGAAACCACCAAAGAGAAAGCAGCCAAACACCAGAACACCAGAACAAGCCAAAACACTAAAGTAAGCGTAAATATAACATCAGTATTACGACACACTAGTTACTTAACAACATTGAAGAATGAACATAACCATGATTAAAAATATAGCAAGCATTTATCAACTAATTATTTTTTTCTATCATTTATAAAGGTTTGGAGGTGGGAGGCCTTATTCATCCTTTATGTTAGATATGGATCGGGAATTTTTTCAAATTTTTCGTCATCTATCTGCTTAACCACACTCCTAATGTTTCTCACTTGTTCATTTTCGAGTTCAGCTACTATGAAAACATAATGAAAAGACATATTACATGTGAAGGGCCGCCATTTTGAAAAAACCCACTGAACCAGGTCAAAAATTCATTTCAAGTCCAAGAACTAGCCGGATTCGTAGTCAGCAGCCAAAATGGCCATAGAACCCACTAGTCCTAAAAAAATGTTAGATTCCCCCACCCCTATTATTACCAGAAACATTAATACAAACTGTGAAATAATAATTAGGAATACTACTCCAACAAGGGTGAATGAGTTTAAAGTACTTGGCATTAGTTTAGATGAAAAACTAAATTTTAAAAGTAATGTACAACATATCAAATCCAAAAAATATCAAGATTTCTCTTCATATTGTTAAACTAAAAATGACCCTTCCTCAAAACGCATTCCTTACCCTATATTATTACTTCATCCATCCACATTTATTATATTGCATTACAGCATGGAGTAGCTCCAAGAAATATATTAAACATCCTTTAGAAGTAATTTATAAAAAATGTCTGCAAACTCTCTCGAATAATGAAAACCGACAAAGTCACATTTTCCCCAGTTTATAAAACGCTAAATATTTTAAAACTAAATTACTTCTACAAATTCAATGTCACTCTCAATATGTTCAAAGCAATCAACAAAAGTCAACATACATCACCCATTCAAAGAGCAATCACCCCCAATCAAATACACCATCGTTATAAACACCAGGGTGAGCAGTGATTTTATACCCAAACCTAAATATACAATTGAAACTGAAGGAAATGCACTCTCTTTCAAAGGAGCAGATTTATGGAATGCAATTCCTATGCATATTAGGCAGGCTTCATCACTAAATCACTAAAGAAGCACTTTATTATGATAGCTCCTACTGATGTATAACTTCACTACTGCCATTTTTATCATAGGAATCAATTTTGTAATCAACTATTTAAAATATGTTAATTTCATTGATCACCTTTAATTTCGTAATCTGTTATTATTATTATTATTATTATTATTATTATTATTATTTAGCAGCATTTATTTTCTTCGCAATATAAAAGAAATTCTTTAATTTAAAATTATGTTACATTTTGAAAATTTTGAATAAAATAAATAGTCGAGTTTGACAATTATTACGTCATTGTAAATTGTAAAAGTATTGCATTTCTTTTATCAATAAAGGTTGTTCAGTTTTCAACATTCACTATTATTATTAATGCTATTATTATTATTATTATTATTATTATTTTTGTTGTCACTACTACTATTACTTACCAGTCTCACTGTTTTATGAAATATTTTCTACTAAATACACAGTATATAATTTAATTTTAATTAATTAAATCCTGTAACATTTTGTAAACTTTATATTGTGTTTATTATTATTGCTACTATTTTTTTTTGTCTATGTTATTACTTGCCACTTTCACTATTTTTATTTAATAAATGAGGTAACTGCCATTAATTTTGCGTAAAAAGCCTCCATGCTTCCAAGGGCATATTCAGATGAAAGTACTGTGAATATATTAATGTTATAACAAATATCTAAACATTGTAAAACTCTGTCAATTGTATTTTTTTTTTTTAAGTTTGAAGTTTGAAGTTTTTTGGAATGTTCGTCTGCTGTATGTTCCCAAAATAGTGGGGTTGGTCTCTCCCACTTTCTCACCACATCATGGATGATGTCAATAATTTTCGAACCCGGTACCTTTGAACCTTCACCTGTGTTAAACCATTGTATAAAAGGATCACCACTAAATAGGTTAAAAAGTCTGAAGCCTTTATTCCTCAATACATCAGGAAGACTGTTTTAGCACTTGTTGAAGGTGGTAGGAGTTCGTGGTATAAAGTTCGTGGTATAAAATCCTTTTCTCCTCAGGATGCATTTGTTTATTTAATAAATTCATTAATTGACTCTCCATTCTTTTAAGTTTGTTTTTACTGTAGTCTAGAGATGTTTCATCCTTCTTTGTATTTTGGAGTGAAGCTTATGCCTCGTGAAGTAGAACTACAATCTTTTTCACTATATGAAACGTGACAATAAAGGGTCTAAAACTGAAAATAGGACAGGTAGGAATTATCCACCTTTTTGTACAAAAGACGCTTTTTCTTTGACACAGCTTGCCTTTTACGAGTGTGAATTCGAATTATGTTCTTGTAAGGACGTAAACGACCCTTTTGCGAGCAGTATTGGGGTGTTACGTTTTGTAACATTGAGAGAGACTTCGTTGTTACATTTTAGAAAGTCAAGGTCATCGTTTTTATAAACAACCTTTGGAGAGTAGTTGGTAATCGAGTGAGCCTTTTTTATAAAGTCGAGATATTTGTTACACGCTTCGCCATTCTTGTATATATCTCGTTGAAAAATATATCCGTTCTTAGAAGCACCCTAAAAGTGTTACCTGGGTGAAGGTCTCAGAGCAAATATCCGCATCGCCGACTCATTGCTTCATATACAAACTTCCAAAAAGCCTTTACGCTGACCCAGAAACATTTGAATGCTACTATGCCAATTTGCGGTACATCCCGACATTGAGTGAATAAGTAAAGATAATGCGTTTTTTAAGAAACATCCCACATAAACTTGTTCTTGAAAAACAGCAGGGCCGGATTTAGGTCAGGGCAGACTGGGTAGCTGCCCAGGAGTCGCAACAAAACTCTTCCAAACAATATTTAGTGTGGTGTTTGTAATAGGTCATACTCAGAGTTATACTCAGAATCAAACATAATAATGGAAATTTATTAATTGACAACTAAAATAGATAATGATAAATAAAATTTGATTAATAAGTTTCGCTAAGCTCTATTTAATCTCCTCGTAACCCTTCTGTGACGTAACTTGTCAGATATATCTAATATAGTTTTTTGTGGAACATGCGGTTTAATCTATCGAAAAGCGGTCTAGTGCATGCACAAACAAAATTCGGTTCACAGAATACATCTCATAACCTATATACTACAACTGTGAGTAGTTAGCATTATACAGTATTTAGAAATTTTTTATGTAATATTTTGTTTTTCATATAACAAAGGGTATCAGTGTTATTTATATGCCAAAAATTCTAAATTTGCAATTTATTAGTTAAAGTGTACCACCCTATATAAGGCTAACTAGGAACAATTCTTAAATTTTTCTGTATTAGGCTAGATATCCATGCTTTCACATTTATCTTTTCATGTAGTAGGACAAATGCCAGTGTTAATTATGTTACGCAATGTAGAAACATTTATAAATGTATTATTTAATGGGTCTGGTCCAAAATACCTAGTATCTGTAAATATTCTCGGGACCCAGTGACCAATACCTAGTGATCAGTAACGGTAATCCGTTACCAGTCACCAGTAACAGTACCATTACCAGTCTGCTAGTGACAAAATAATAGAATTGTGCTTTCCTACACAAACACTGAATACTTGTTAGAAAATGGATCTAAAGATTTTCATTCCTATACTGTTCATGCTCATTTAATTTGTGGCCTAGCTCTTCGAAGTTAGAATGAGAATCTATGATCAGCCGGTAATGGAAACTATCTTGGAATGGTTGAGCTCCTGAATGAGTACGAAGATTTCCTTCAGCAGCACATCCAGAAGCATGGGAATCTCGGAAGCGGCCATGCCAATTATCTGTCCTTAACGATTTGTGAAGAGCTTGCACAACTCATGGAAAAACGTATATTGGATGAGATCATTTCCCGCATCAAAGATTCTAGGTACTACTCGATTTCGCTAGAAAACACGACTGACGAGGGCCACGTTGATCAGTTAACTTTAGTCTTTCGAATCATAGAGCATACGACTCCTGTTGAGCGATTTGTCACGTTCATGCCTAATCAGGGTCACAAGGCGCAGGACATGTTCGATAGTTTGATGGAATTTCTTAATACGTATGAGATTGATTTAAAATTTGTCGGGGTCGGTCGTACGACAATGCTTCAGTCATGAGCGGAAGGTACAATGGTCACCATGTCAAGGTGACATCGGAGAACAACCTAGCAACATGGGTACCGTGTGCAGAGTACTTACTAAACCTGGTTGGACAGGCAGCTGAGTGCTGTCCAGCTGCTGTCAGTTTCTTAGACTTTCTCAATACGGTTTGTGTTTTTCACTGAATCCACACGTTATGAAATGCTGACTGATTCACTAAAATCAGCTGTTAGTCGTGTGTACGTACCTAAAAAGGTCACTAACATGCGTTGGTCGTACAGAGCAGTGACGGCTTTTCAGAGGAGGCATGAAAGGCCGTACCTCCTCTGTTTTTATCACTATAAACTATGAAAGAGGATTTTATTGAGAGTATTAATTCTAATTTGATCGTTTCAGGTAAGGCTGTTTTAAGTCCAAGGTCCAGTATAATTTTTATTAAAAATAGATTGTATTTCGGGATAACTATTTCATTTCTCGTCTTTCGCCCAAATAGATGCTATTTCTGGGTAACATTCATTTTTCCTCTTTTACGCAACTATTTTCTTTCAATACAAATTTATCTTTAAGACACAATTATATCCTTAAACTATAACAGAAAAACGTTAATATAATCTTTAAAACAAAATAGATTCTATCTGTGGAATGAATAAGTCATATTTGGCAAAGACACGCCCCCAGAATTCGCGGCTGTTCCAATTACAGCCCAATGAGCAGGGCATGAGAACGAATCTAGGATCTGTGGTTGGTGGAAAGTCTCGTTCTCACACAGAAAACTCGCGAATCGAATATTGGGGGTTCTGAGGGTGGGGCCAATAGGGGTCACGTATATAAAAGGGAACATTTTAAGCTGGATCCACAACAGTGATCTTATCAACGAGTAACTGCACATTCTCTCATCATGGACACTTCCAGTCAGACACATCAGCTTTACTGCTCCCCTAAGGTCTTTGAAGAAGGGGACCTCTCTGCAGAGGTTACGCTCCATCTTTTCGCAGCTGCTGATGGAGGAAACCTTCTCTCCACACAAAACGTTGCAGAAATTTGTGGCAGCGAGAAAGAAACAGCGGATGAAGAGGCCACTGAGATGTGAGTAATTACGTAATAATTTAGTTTGTGATTCAATCTCGGGTTATATACATCGTATCATTGAGTGCTTATCCCTTGCAAGTGTTAGTTAATTTATAAAAAGCCATAATAAACGAAGTGAAAGGATATTCGACCGGGTTCGAGACCCAATGGTGAAATACGATGCGAAGAACACCCAGCTAATCTTCCTTTTGAGCCAAGTTAGGCTAGTTGCTTTGTGTTTATTATTTGATCCGTTACCCTATAGTATGCATAGCTAGGATAAATGTATTTCCGGCGCTGTAAATTAGTCTACTTGTAATTCTCTTCCTATACATATATATATATACATACATACATATATATATATATATATATATAATATAATATATATATATGTTCCTCTGTGTGTATTTTGATAAAAACAATTGGTTTCAAAGTATTAACCATTCTTTGTCTCCTTCGTGGCTATTTCATCATGTATATATATATATATATATATACATGGTGTGGATGTAATAATGCATTTTCTACTCATCACATTTTGTGGTAAAATGTTTCATTAAAATAGCTGGTATCCTCAATTTTTAATTATATATTAGTTTGCATTAGTACTGAACTAGGCTTTCTGAATACAACTCGATTCATGAAAAAATTGGATTTTAATTAAAAAAGATTCAGAAAATGTATGAACAAATCAAGTTAATTACCCTTTCTCCTTATAGGTCCGATGCAGAACTCGATCGTGTTAGCTTCTTTTCGAGACAGCTTTGAAGAAAAGCAAATAGTCGATGGCGATTTGGAGGTTTTACAGCACAGTCAACACAATAACCTGAATACGGAGGTCGAAGTATTGGCTCACATCTGGTCCAACGATTGCCATGTTGTCGGGGAACTAATGTAAGCTTTTTTCTTTTGGTTAAGAACAAGACAGTGTATTTTCATCAATTTATTAAATGCTAGAAATCATGTTTTATAAATTAGTACAATTCAGCTTAAATTAGTTACAGATTTAGCATCCAATAAATAAGCTACCGAGCACAAGACTACAATTATTGGGGACATCTTATATTTTACACAATATAGTTACAATTATATATATACACGCGTAAAACTTTACAAATACATCGAGTGCGCACAAATGGGAACCTTTTTTTTATTTGCATGCATACCAATTCATCATTTCATCTCAGTGTCGCACAAATCGAATAATCTTTAAAAATTGATAAACCCCTTTCCACGTGACAAGTGCAGGAGAAATGAAAGACAATACATCCCGCAAGTTTTACTAAAATAGCCTTGTAATCGGCGGGGATTCCATTCAATTTCAGGGATATGCAACTGTTCGAGAAAATTTACAATAACATGGTCACTCCAGGGATGAGTCCCTAGTGAATTAAATTAATACATTCTTTCCTTATTTTTAAAGTACACTGCAAGCCAATGAATCCCTTCGCCACCAACAATGTCCGTTTTGACAATAATTCCCCCGCATTTTCTCATAGGTGGTCATTTCAATGTTTCATTCTTCCCAAACACACCGATAAATTTGGAGCGTGTGATTCGGTTACTATTCATTACTCTCTCAAGTGTATTCGCATCCATTTTAAAAGTCAGTGACTACGCTCCTGAAGTGGTCAACCTCAATTATGGCTTGTGACTCGAGGTACACTAGTACACTAATAGGCGTGAATAAGGGGTGGCGAATTCCAATCTGACTGAGATGTTCACATTTTGTTGTGGACTTAAGTGTGTATTTACACTAGCAGATAAGTCGGGGGTGATATCAAACGGGTAAAGGTTAAATTGATCGATGAATTCTGTCTGCATTACCCCAATCCCAAGCTCATCACATGCACCTGCAATATGGGCCAAACTACTATAAGGTCTCGTGCAAAGTGGGAACACCGCGTCTCATGAGTAGTCCGTATCCACAGTCCCACCCAACGTAACGCCATTGACGTATAGAGTTATATTTTTAAGGCCGAAATTCTAGAATTTGAAGGCGTTCTTTTTATATTTTCCATTCGTCGAAGCGTGATCCTACATTCCAATTAATAACGTTTTAGGTAGAACTCCCAGGGCAGGGCCACGTTTTCTATCTGCTTCGATGCCAACCCTGCGAGCACCGTGTATAGTTTGATCTGTACTCTGTTAATTGGGTATTTTATTGTTGCGTGTAGTAATTTTTTTCAATTTCTACATATTTTGACGAACTTAATTTCAC
The DNA here is from genome assembly GCA_023014485.1 of Bathynomus jamesi. Classification (NCBI taxonomy): domain Eukaryota; kingdom Metazoa; phylum Arthropoda; class Malacostraca; order Isopoda; family Cirolanidae; genus Bathynomus; species Bathynomus jamesi. The sequence goes on from JAJOZX010000030.1 coordinate 1,731,635, forward strand.
TCGTCGTATGCGCAGATGTGTAGAAAAGTGTTTCTACGAGAAAATAAATTTGTGTATATATATAGGTAAATTGCAATATATATCTATTGTTCGTAAACAATTTAATTTTCATTGGTGAGTTAAAACCGATTTTTTGTTTGTCGGTGTTTACAATCAATTGAATTAAATTTTTCTTTCTTTTTTGGGTTGTGGTAAGAGGGAAAAATTGACAGGTTTGTTTTTTTGCATGCAGAAATTGGGTATTTAAATATATAAGGATTTACATATTTTATTGTTTGTAACGAAACGATTTCTGCAAAGTATCCGGTAAATTTATGGAATTTGAGAAAAAAAAAAATTTAAAGTGAATATTTAATTTTTTTTAATTGGAATTGTCCACACATTGGGTTAACAGAAAACGGAATTTTGGATTTGAGTTTCATTTTATTGACTGAAATTTATTGTACTAAATTTGTGTATATATAGTTCGTGCGTGTGTTTGTGTGTTTGGCTCGTTTCACGCGCGCGCGGATTTGGCGCGTTGCGGCGCATTTAGATTTGGTAAAAAAGGATATTTTTTCCTTTTTTTCTCTCGCTCTGTCGCGTCGATGCGTGAACTTTTCATTTTTGTTTTTTAAGTGGAATTTTGCGTTGGAGCGCAAATAGTTTTGTCTTTGTTTTTGTGCTTTTTTGGGTTTAAATTAGAATGAATTAGTACATTTCGAGTAATATATCGAAATCGACAGGCAAGTTTTTCATCTTCGTTGGGATGATTTTATTGTTTGTTTAAACCAAAAATAGTTAATCTCAAGCTTAAGTTTTTTGTGCTTAAATTCTGTTGTATATACGGTATTAGGGATAAGTTTTTTTTTTTTTGTGTTTCGCTTCGCCTTCCTCGTTTGGAAGTCCATTTTTTTCTTTCGTTGTTGTCGAAGAAAAGTGGATAGATGTGATTATCGGACGAATAATATCCCTACGGTTCCCAATTTTTACGTGGACGAATGCGGTAACGTGGTACCCCCATACGTGGACGAATGATTGGACGCAGTAGAGGGATATTACGTTCATTATCACGTTCGCGGTGATATCGCAAAGATTCACTTCTTAGACGATGTAGACGGAAGTGCTCTATGAAGCGACTGTCCCAGACATCACGAGGGAAGTTCTCGATGATGGAAATTTTCCGGGGGAAGTGGTCTGTGACGAGATCGTCCCAGATGAAGTCCGGTCTCTGACGAGATCGTCCCAAATGAAGTCCCTAATCACGACGCAATAGGGAGCATTGCGCGAATTTTTCGAGGGATCCCCATTTTTCTGCAAATTTACGTGAGGTCACGGAGAACTCGCCTATGTCCCTCGGACAAATGCCAGCTCGGTTTATGACCTTGACGAATTCGAAAGAAAATTGCCACTCTTTTCTCTTCCCACCAAAGAGAGTGTTGCATCTCTGCATCGCTCTACGGGACAACGTTCATTCGATTCTGTTCTTTCTAACCAGAAGGTTTGGAAATCGAAACTGGAGCCATCTGCCACTTTGATTTCACTCCAAAAAAGACCGAATACACGAAACGAAAAACAGTAATCATAACGTCGGTTTATCCCATTTACAAATTATTTTTAACCATACCATATTTTCCAGTTCAAGTGCTACCACCACACGTACCCCCTATACCCGTTTAGGCTATACCCGTGCATTCATGCACTACGTACTAAATTATTGAAAGACGCTCGAGACGTGGAATGATTGATGTCGGAGGCAATTAGCCACCAACGCGTACATCCAGAAACTTGAGCAATGTCCACACAAAACCTTTGAAATTTCATACCTTCCAAGTTATAGAGTTTAGTCAATTCCAAAGTTAAAAAAAAAAGGGTTCTCAAAAACGACAATATAACCTTGCAGAATTCGTATCAATTTCACTTAAGTACTTTTTCCAATAGCTCATTGAAATCCATTTCTCTAAAATTTTGTTCTTAAAGTTCGATAAGAAAAATCGCGTATAGTCCAAAAGTGTATGCACATGGTGAACTTAGACCAATGTAAAAAAAAAAAAAAAAAAAAAAAAAAAAAGTGGACCTAAATAAACAGACTCCAAGTGCTCAAGGAGACGCAAGTAACAGTTAATTATAAGTGTTCATTAGTACATAAGTATTAATTTTAATGTAAAATTTAACTGATAAGTAGAGTGGATTAACTACTCAGTAAATGTATTTTGTTAACTATTTCTTTTGTCTTTATGTAACATTATCTCCAACTACTTCTTTAAATAATATCTTTGCCTTTATAAAACCCTATATCCGACTACTCTTGTTTGAGAGGATTTTTGCAAACGAACCCCCGAGTACCAACTCTGGGAGGGGAGCCATGTAGAAAAGTGTTTCTACGAGAAAATAAATTTGTGTTAAAATTTAAAGATATTCTGTTTGTATAAATTAAAATATTAATCCTTTAAAAGATATTATTTTGTTCATATAAATTAAAACAGGACTCTGTTGAAATTCTTAATATTTGTATAAATTGCCTCAAGTCCAGATTCTCTGGCACCCTTTCGATAAGCCTAACGATGCTCTCCACAGTTGTCACATCTATAATCTTAACAGAGATTCCTAAAATTCTAAATGTTCTTTTCGACTAGTATAAAACTACAATTGTATAAATTCTTTTGCTAATATCATTTTATACCAATTCTCTTGTTAATACCATTATTAGAGTAGGAATTTACAAGTAAATAAAGCTTTGGTAAACGTGGCACCACGGGGTTTCTCAAGGAGGAAATGAACACGCCTTGAGAGAGTCTGCCTCAGATTTGAGACAGGGAGTTAGAGTCTCGCCTCGGCCTCGAGTGGAAGTGAGTGTTCCGCCGTTGGGCCGGGCCGTTTCGGCTGGTCCCCTTAGTTTTTTGATGTAAGCATTTGCCCGTTAATAACTTCTCTCTAAGCAAGTGTTGTGTTAAGGGTGTTTATTAGTGATTTCAACTTTGTGGAAATAAAGGACTAACAAAGGAAAACTCGTCATTTTATATCCTTCCAACGGAGAAAAGCATTCCCTTCTCTCAACGGACTGAGAGAGAGCGGACGCCATCAACCGAAGGTATAAATTGTTGTCTTCGTAATTCGCAGTCAGAATAAATTAATTAAACGGTATAAACTTCCTTGTGGGTGCGAGGAAGTGACATACTGAGAATACCTTTAAAGGATAACGTCATATCCTACAGATGTTTCAATAATGTGAATCACAACGGGTTTTGCGCCCTCTTCTTGATCAGGTCCCAGATTTATGCAGATCTCAGGATTAGTGTGGGTGAGCTTTAATTTCATATCCACCCCATTCATAAGCAGTTTCTCCTGGAATGTGAAGTCTGTATGCAGATGTCCATAGCATTCATATATCTTCTTTTTAGAATTTTTAAACTTATTCTTTATATTACTTTCGTCTGTAGTCTGATAATAGCTCTCGGCAGTTAAAAAGGTATCCTTCGCTTCTTTTGAAAAGTTGTGGATATTTCCAGATAGGCTCGTAGGTTATAATAACCCGTTCCTTCCGAAATGTTGACCTGATTTAAATACACCTCACTCTGACTGAACATGCATTGCAGAAAGTTGGTTTCAGGGTATGCAAAATAATTATCATCGCAGTCCCTCCATCAGAGGGGCACTCGGGGAACTAATTGTGTTTAATGGGTTAATTGTAATAAAGTCAATGTGCTCAATAGAAACTTGTGTTGGAGGCATATCAAAGAGGGACAGCTCCGATTTACAACATTGTGAGCTACACGGATGGATGAAGCGTGCCATGACGAGTCAGAAATAGTGCCACCTCTCTCGACAAGTTGTAATCAGCCTATTATTCGTGAAAGCGATATCCTCAGCTTATATCAGTTAAAAAAAATATCAACCATAGGTTTCATTCGATTAGAACGCTTCTTCTTTTTTGATGGCTTTTTACGTTTAATGCCACGTGTTGGTAACCCATTCTTCCGGACATCCCTCTTCTTATCCCCGCCACCACGCATTTTTCTCTGCATCTTTGAGGATTTCGTCCCGTGTACGTTTTAAATGTTTTTTTAAAGCTTTAGGCTTAACTCCACCCATTATGGCTTCTACCGTGTTAAAACCTGATTGTAACGCTTTCCTCCTGATATATCTGGCTCTTCAGCAGTGGGGCAGCCGTGCGTAGTATGGTTGAAAAACTGGATCCAAGCCCACTCCCACGCTGATATCTCACCCCTCGATAGACTGTGAAAGGCCTTCGGGTCATTATAAGTGAATGCGACGAAATTTTTTTTCCCTCAATCGTTCTTATACACAGTATATTGAGATATTGGTTAATAGATTAGTTGCAACATTCATATAATGGGGCTTGTCATATGTAATACTCAAGCTCTTTCCACTATGTTGGGAATGTGTGCAATGCGCAGTAGACGCGCCTGGGTATCCCCAGCAAATTGATGCTCCACAATATTGCTGTAAACATAGCACATGCCTGGGGATGGATAGCCATCACCCAATTTCTCCAATTTCAACTGGTACATTAAGCTGGACAAGTCATGTTGTGCCTCGTGAAAGGTATCTCTTTGGAACGCTGCTCCATAACGGCCCTAGGTTATAATTTGTAAGAATCCTTTGTCTTTAATGTTTCTACTATCCTTTGATTTTAGGGTCAGAGCATGTGCAGGGTCTTCTTTGTTTACGATTTCGTATACTAAATCAACCATAAGATTTGAGCTTTTTAAACTTTCGTTTAAGTCTCTCACAACATTCTCGGCCGTACCATAACGATCCGGGACTAGTGTTACTAATATAGTGTAATACAGTGCCTCCCCACTCCGGGCTGTACAGTTGGTTTCATCCCTAATTACCTCTGCCTTTTCACACTCATCACGATCTCTATGAACCGTAAAAACCAATTCTTTTTAATCAATACCTAAGAAGCTGGTGGATAGCTGAATTTTGAATAACCCCACCTCATACGAATCACGTTCCAATTCAAGAGGCCCATGGAGTTCTGTTACAAAGTTGGCTAGGGTATTGTTAGGATGTACAGACAGAGAAAAAGAGGAGGGGAGTGTGACATAGAAGTTGTTAGGCGCCATGTTGTATACTATTTAATCTTCATTATTGCATCAGCTTTTATATAGGTGTTGAAGCTTTCTGGGTACCCTAGCCACTTCACCAGGTACATGTTTGTCTTTCCTAAACCTTTGCTGCCAAAAATGTTCTCAATTTTAAACACATTTTTTCCTAAATTAAATGTCAGTTTCTGCAAATCCTCGCGGTAAAAGCCTGCTGCGATTTCTTCCCCATTCAAATCTTCAACGTAATACATCATTATCTCACCTTTAGGTCTCATAGCCCTAACTTTAAAAATCTCACGTGTCCATCCTTGCTCAAATCCCTTCGCGAATTTATTTCCCGAACGCGATAGCCTTACATAATCATTGATTTTGAAACGTGTAGAGTGTGGTGGCGGTGCTCCATCTCTTCTCACCTCTGTGCGCGTAATTCTTTCTAAAACTTCGTTAGGTGTTGTACCAGTCGTACGGTGGTGTGAACGGTTGTATGACGATGCTAATGTCCTCAGAATGTTTTTATGTGCAAAATAGTGATGCATGCGTTCCTTTATGGTACGTTGAACTCTTTCAGCTAAAGAGGCCTTATGTATAGAACTGCTAGTGTAGTAATTGATATTTAACTCTGTCAGCATGTTCTGAAAAGCGCGACCTATAAATTCTTTCCCCATATCCGTACAAAAATAGTCAGGAACCCTGTCTTTTTTCAACATGAACGTTTTGGTAGCTTTAGCAACTGTTTCAGGCGATTTATTTTTTAGCGGAATTAGCCACAGATATCTGGAGAATACATCTATTATGAATAGGATGTAGCGGTAGCCATCATTATACACTGAATATCTTTGCATGTCTGTTAAATCCGTTTGCCAAATAGAGTTAATCGAAACCGCTGTTTTCTTGCCCGTTTTAAACCTTTTTCTCATCGGTTTATGAAGTGAATAAGCATCCTGCTCCCGCAAAAACCTCTCATCTTTTCTCCCTAGTCCATCATTGTAAACACCTCTGTACAGTCTACTAACGCCGCCATAGGAGGTTGTGTTAGAAATGTCATAATAGCGTTTTCTTAATATGTTAGCCATTTGCGTATTTTAGAGACAAGTGGATAAGGTTGGACGCTTGTTCTCTTCTTTCTCCTCTTCAGAGATGATACTGTTGGGGGTGATGGCGTACTCAGTTGTGACATGCGGTACTTGCTCCAAGTCTTTTAACCTATTCAGATTTCCTATCACTGTTTTGGGGACATTTATTTCTTGTAGTCTTGCTTTAATATGCTTCCATCCTGTCGGTGAGGGCCTGTCCGACTTTCTCTCCAGATGATGGACAATGTCCACGATATTCGATCCCTGTACCGTTGTTCCTTGAACAATGTCCTCGCCTGTATTGGTCCACTGTATGATGGGGTCCTCACTCAATAGATTATAAATACTTAAGTTTTTATTCCTCAATGTATGTGGGAGACTGCGTTTTTAATACATGCTCGATGTGTTGCGTTCCGTTATTCTTTGGTTGGTCATCTCTAACGTCGGGCCAAGGTCCTATGTCGCCATGCTCATCGTTGCTCGCGCTGTGCCTAATAACCACGGGGAGCTCTGTCGGATTCTAATAATCTTCGTACTCATGAAGAAATTTATGCAGAGCCTCTTGGTACAAGATCCTTTTCTCATCAGGTGACTTTTCACTGTTTAATAGGGCTAACAACTCGCTTTCCATTCTTTTAAGCATGCTTTTACGGGGTTCTAGAACCGTGTCTGGAATCTTTGAACTTTGCAATGAAGCATACACCTCGTGCGGAATCACTGCCACTTTCTTCATTGTATTAATCTAGTCAGTAAAGGTCCCACAACTGAAAATAAGATGGGGTGGAATGATCCCCCCTCTTTGTACAATAATTCGCTTTTTCTTCCCCACAGTTTGACTTTTACGAGCGAGTGCACGTAATATGTTCTTGTAACGACGTAGGCGAGCCTTCTGAGGGGGTTTAATTGGCACAGTACATTTTATAACATTAAGACAGATTTCACAGATGCATTTTAAAAAGTCGGAGTCGATATTTTCAGCAAACATCTGTTGCAGTGCCCGGGGCAATCGTTGATAGATTTTTATTAATTCACGATATTTCTTCAACCTATTTGTCATTCTGGAATATATATCGTTTCAGGGTCGTTTGGGAGTATATTCGTTCTTAGAAGCACCCTAAACGTGTTTTGTGGGTGAAGGTCACAAAGCAAATATCCGTAACGCTGACTTGTGGCTTCTTTATAAACCTTCAAAAACTTGATTGGCTAATACCCCAATTTTTGACACATCTCTACTTTGCGCGAATAAGACTAGATATTGTGTATTTCACGACACATCCGCATGCATCTATTTTTGAAAAATAGATTCTGATTGCTGAAGAATACGCTTATGTTAAGATGGTGGGAGAACACTCTAAATGTCTCGCAAACATTTTATCCATTTTCAACATGAGATCGTCAATTACAATGACTGTATGCTCATTTCCCTTTCATGAATTAACGTCATATACCCCTTTGTGGAACAAAATATCATCTTGGTACTCGTTGAACACTGACTGATACGTCGAATAGCACCATATTACTTTATGCACAAATTTTGAGGACATCTCCCCCTTATCTTTAATGATTTTAAGCATAAACACAGTTTTACCACATTCTGTAGGACCTGATATAATACATGTGGAGGGGTTTGTGAACCTGAATTTTTCTACAGATTCCATCTCTAACACGTCACACCCCTAAGTGGGCCATTTACAAAATATAACAAAATTTAAGTGCTGCTCCTTATATTCTTGTTTTTCTTCTTCCACAGAACCGTGAATGACAGCGATGTACAACCCCCATCATCGATATTACAGATGGCCCCGATGACCGCGTAGCTACAGACTCCATCCCCTGACGAACCCTCACCAGCGACATCTGTAGCACGCGGCAATTCAAAGCGGAAGCATGATGAAGAACCCTCCACGTCAGGTATAAAGCGCGCCAGGGTTGCGCCGGTTGTTAGACCCCCAGTAATAGAGCCCCAACCCTCTACGTCTTACGACACAGCCCCACAATAGTGCCTTCCTCAAATATACCCTCTTATTCCTATTCAGCAACGGATAATTCCTCCACACCAGCAGCAGCAGCTTATCGTGCTGTGGAGGAAGGTATAACATTAGAGTTGGTGCGCACCGCTACCCTCACCCCTCCCCTAACTAGAAATCAGTACTCGGTCAGGGTTGGATCCATGTATAGCAACGATGTTGGACTGCGACGCGTAGTTGAACATATTGTGGAGTTCGCCCTTCAGAACCACGACGAACGTGAACTCTGGACGAGGTTTTCCTTCAGGTTCGGTTCAGATAACGGGGATGTAGATGATTTTTGGGTAGTAATACCATTCAGACGCTTGGAAACTGTAGACATAGAATGTATCTTGGGTCGTATAATGCAGGTCTTTCAAAGTAGTACAGTCTTCAACATGGACACATTCACGATAGATTTTGACAGAGTATTGCGGGTTGCGGGTCATAATGCCACATTTTATATTCTTAATTTCAATTCTCCGGTTATTTACATAAAGCATTTAAACGTCAATCATGGTTGCGGCTTTATAGCAATAGTCTTAGCTCATATGTTCACTGTGCTAAATACATGGACGCAAAAAATTTGGTTGCCTACGGTTGTGCAGCGTGCCCGTAAACTGGCTTCAGATTGCAAGCTTGAGTTTGAGTGTAATATGGGTCCTGAAGAGCTGAGAAGGGTAGAGCAGGAAATGAATGTTCGTATAGTTGTATTTGGAATGGATGATCATCGTAGGACTGTGTATGTTTTTAAAAGCTGTGTGAGAGATCGTACAAGACCTCTACTTATTTTAGGATTGTCAGGAACATCGTATCTCCCCATCCGTAATATAAGGACTCTCTACGCTAGTTATGATAAAAGTCGAAAATATGGAAGGCATCATGATTTGTGTAAGGGATGTCTCGAGTTTGCGGATGATATAGTGAAACATTGTAAGGAGTGCTACATGGTATGTGAGCAGTGTAAAAGCCCCAAATGTGAAAGTCGTGTAGTTGAAACTGAGAAGAGGGAGGGTTATCTGTGTTGACGTACATTTTTCAATAATAAATGCTTTGAGCTCCATAAATCAGTTGGCACTTGTAGGAAAATTAATCTGTAAATGCGGCATATTTCATATGATGGATAATTGGGATAAGTTTGTGCAGAAATGCAATGAAATTCACTGTTCTACATGTCATGAAAAATGTAAGGCGGATGGAGTGAAGCATGTATGTTATATGAAAGATGCTAAGCTTAAAAATAGCCATTGTATAACCGTGTACTACGATATAGAAACATACACGAACGCTGAAACCAAAGAGGTTATTCCACATTTAATTTTAAGCCCTACTATCTGTGATGAGTGGATGGAGATCGAGTATGATGAGTGTCACAAATATGGTAAACGGACAAAAGTTTTTAAAACGCTTGTACACGACAGCCCTGTGAAACTCTGTATCCTATATTGTCAAGTTAGCCGACAAGTTCAAAAAAATGACTGTGTATATTCTTGCCCATAACGGGGCAAAATTTGACACACAGTTCCTTTATAAGGAGTTGCTTGAACATGAGTCATCTGTGATATTTACAGGTGTTCCCTTGAAAAGAACCAACAAACTAGTACAGAAGCAGATAAGAGGTAAAATACAGTTTAAAGACACCCTGCTGTTCACACCTTGTAAATTAACAAAGCTACCCAAGGTCATGGGCTCAGCCGCTGAAGTTTCAAAAGTGTATTTCCCTTACACATTCCTCACGAGCGAAACTTTAAATTACGAAGGACTACCTCCACCCAAACATTACTTTAACTACACCAACATGAGTGATAGTCAGCGTGAAGATATTGACGGCTACTACAACAGTTTTAATGAAGCTAGTCCATATAATATAGCTGATGAATGTGAACGTTATTGCGTGAATGATGTGCGCGTGCTTAGAGTATGTTTCCAGGCCTTAAGAAGGATGTATATAGCCCGTTTTAAATGCGATCCGCTGCAGGTCGCAACCACGATCGCCTCATTATGTTTTACGGTGCTCAAGAATAAGTTCATGCTAACGACACCTTAGCCGTCATTCACAGAAACAATCCCCGCAGTTATGGGCACAAGGCTATTTACTGGCTCATACACATACAGCAACAGACCGGGGTATACATAAAGTACGCCCGCAATACGGGGGAAGTACCCATTGAGGTCATTGGTCTTGTTTTTGGGGTTGATGGTCCAAGTGAGGATCCAACCACTGGTGAGAAGACTGTGTACTCTTTTAACGGCTGCTGGTGGCATGGATTCCCACGCGCTGAGCGTGCCGTCACAGGAGACTCCATGGAAGATCCCCCGCCGATCGCATGGACCTGAACCGCGATCAACTTATAGGCTCCCAGTTCACTCACACAATCGTGTGGGAACACGAGTATGATGCACGGTTGGAAACAGATGACCAGTACCGTGAAGAAATAAGGGCCATCAAGCGTTCAATGGTGTCGGATCCTTTCAAATGCGACGATAGCTTGTTCGGAGGGCGTACAAATCCATTCAAGCTCTACTTTCCACCTACGGAGGGCGTGAAACTCCATTACTACGACTTCTGTTCTTTATACCCCTACGTAATGAAGAACAATACGTACCCCGTAGGTGCTCCTGAAAAACTGGTGGGTCCCGCAGTGCCAACCATCGAGGAGTTTTCAGCTAACTTGAGTGAGCGCTACTTTGGACTCTCTTTCGTAGACGTGCTCTCCCCTCACGATTTATGGATGCCGATCTTACCCGTTGTTATAGATCACAAGCTCATGATTCCCCTGTGCGTGAAGTGCGCAGAGGAGAACAACGGTGACTGTAATCATGCAAACAATCAGCGTAAGATCAGACGTGTATATACAAGCTCTGAGCTGGACCTAGCCGTTCGCCATGGATACAGAATATTGAAGATATATATGAGGTGCGGAGGTTTCCGAAGCTACCCAACCTTTTCACGCCATATATAAACGCTTTTTTGAAGGATAAAGTAGAAGCATCGAGGTGTCCGCGAGAAGCTGATACCGAAGATCAAAAAACGGCTTAAATTCAGCGTTACCGTGCTCATGAAGGTATACAGTTTTACCGTTCCCAAATTGTTAAGAATCCTGGCAAGCGCTTTAGTGCAAAGTTGTGTCTAAACAGTCTTTGGGGAAAATTTGCGCAGAATACGGGCAAAGGGAACGTTCACTTGGCACAAAGTTATAGTAAAGTTTGGGATTAAGCCAACGCTCCCGATTAAGAGGTTATGGAGATCGTAAATGTAGGTAATACTTACATAATAAAGTACAATATCACCGAACTGGACACAGATACATCACGGGTTACAAACATACCTGTAGCCATCTTCACAACGGCCTTTGCCCGCATGAAGCTTTGTGGACTACTGCACTCTTTTGGGCGGAGGGTGCTGTACGCTGACACAGATAGCGTAATATTCACAGGGAGGGAGGGTGAATACATGTCGCCTGTTGGGGAATTCCTCGGAGAGTTGACAGAGGAGATCAAGGATGAGTATGGTGATGGTACATACGCTGACTCATTTGTATCAACAAGGCCAAAAACTTTAGGGGTACGTGTGAGGTTGGGTGAGGATATGAAATATATCGGGAAGGGTAAGGGTATCACGCATAACCATGCGAACCGACGAACTTTGACGCGTTGGAGGATCTAGTGTGCTTGGAAGATGACGGCAACCATCCACCCCAACTGACTATGGGGACCCACAATTTTCAGGCGCAGAAACTGGGGTGTGTGAAGGAACTTAGGGCCACGAAGGTATGCCGTAACACCTATAGGAAACGTTACCAAGTGCCTGGTACCTAAGATACCGTACCCTTTAGATACCTTAATCCTTGATTATTTATATATATATATATATGTGTGTGTGTTTGTGTGTTAATGTGTGTGTGTGTGTATTGTTAACGATATGTTTGTTTATTACGTACATTTGATTCAATTAGGGTTTCATTTTCTCCTTTGTGTGCGCACGTGTGTACGAGTACATTCCTAAGCTCCGCCCACTGTAAGATCGGTCACGTGACTCCTGCTACTACCTGGGCATATCTCTATCCTTGCGTGCTCAGTTGGCCGCTGCATGCCAAGGTACACAGACGCGTATTTTCTCACGTAGACGAAAAATAGTGATGGCGATTTTTGATATTGCGTGTTCGACGTTTATGAAGTGGTATGGTAAAGTCGGAAGATGTGGTGAATACTATAAAAATGCCAACCCCACCTCCTTTCCTTTGAGACTTTTAAGGATACATTGAATCGCGCGAGAAAACAAGATGTTCAAATATTCTATATGATATTCTGGCGAGAGTATTGCGAGATTTCGCGGCACAAACGATGTAATGGACTACGTTGCAGGGCTAAACTGTATAAAAGCCTACATATACCGTGAAGTGAATGAAACAACGCATGCAGAAGAGAAGCAACGGATATGTATAATGAGTCTTGTTGATGAGTGGTTTGACAGGCGGTTTTATGTCATGCTGCATCATACAGAGTACGCGTACCCTGCGGCTGAGAATGTAAATCTTGTCATCATGGACAAGCTAAAGTACTTTTACCACTACATTTATATATATCATGACAAGGTTCGCAGTGAGGTTGTGGCGAAAGGCCTGTGTGAGTTTTTGATAGAATTTAGAGACGAGTATCGATTGTTAAACAAAAAGGATAAATACGGTCACATGTTTCTCGCAAATAGTGTGCCGGATTGTGAATAAAATGTGTTTAGTTCGTGAAATTCACCCGAAGCGAAAATGTCTGGTGCGTATTCTGGGAAGTGGGAGCGATAAAACATTAAAACCGGTATTGCTTCATGTATCGGAAAATTTCTCAAAACATCTACCCATTATAATGAGATACAAGTATTCGCGTTGGAACAACGCCGTACACGTTTCATCAGCTTATGGTGTGACTCGCTCCTCCCGTCGAGCCGATCCGCCCACCTGTGGCTCATAGTCATCTCAGAGCTTGACCCGACTGGACGTCCACTCCTCGAATACGATGGGACATCCTTTGAGAAGCATTCTCAATGCCGCGTACGATGTGTCCGTGACGAAGTCATTGCGCGTGTTCAGGAGTGAAACCGGCACCATTAACCATGAACTTGAAACGATTTGCAGGCAAGCAAACTCTGGTAAACGTAATGTTATTTATTTAAATGTTGAGGAGATGAATAGTCTTCATGATAGTTGAGAAGTGTGTTGAGGATCGTTATAAAATAGCTGCAGGTGTAGAGAACAGAAAAGTGATGCCTCATCAGATGCTGTCGTTTGTACGTTGTGTATAAATAACGATCAGCCATACATTGATATACGACTGATGTGGAAGAATGCATCTGATAACGCTCTTGTCCCCACGCGAAACCGATTCATCCTCGACAGAATGTTTGAAATAGTCGGATTCCGCAAGCTGAAGCCTATATTAGACGAGCGTGTTACGGACGTGATTAATTTTAACACGGTTCTTGAATACGCATACACCGCTCTGCTCGACGGATTTATCGAATGTGGGAATGAACAATGCGAGAATGGTCTAGAGCTCGATGCTTATTTAAAAGGTTTAGACTCTTCGAAATATCATGAACTTTGGTACAAAGGACTTGAGCGGTACAGGGCAGAGCTCGCCTACACTGTTCACCCTGAAGAGTTGTACCTCTGTATAATGAGCATCTGTCGTTACGACTTGGAAGATTATTTCAATTGCCGCTATGCAGTGTGAAGAAGAGTTCACGATTGAAAAGCTCGGGTCGGTAAGAAAAAACTCTCGATTGGAAAGGAGTGTTTATAAACTTGAATTTAATAATGATGTGGTGGCTAACGACACCCTCTTTGTGCGTGCCTTTGATTGTATTCTATCCATGTTTAAAGATAACTTACCAACCGAATGTAGAGTGGGCACAAAAATAGTATTGAACGATATGAAGGCCCTTTATATCGATTACACTGGCCTGCGTTTCAAATCTTTTTTTCAAAGGTCAGAGGTTTTTCAACTGATTTAGGATCGGTTTCGCACGCTGAATTCAGAAATGTAATCCATTCTTCTCAATCAGGTCAGGTTTTTTAGATATGCTGGCCGACTACTGCTGGTGCCTGAAGAGGGATGTGGTGTCTGCCCGGCACAAGCGGAAGTCCCTGAAGAGGCCATTCATCCCTGATTAGCCTATTATAGTGTGCTGTACCCTTCTTGAGATCTATAAGAACAGCCTATAAAGCCTGTATGTATATACCAGTCGACATATGCTACTACATGTATCGCTCACCTACCAATAAAACGGGAAATGAGAATTTCTAGAAAATGTTTATATTTCGAAAAGTTAACCTGATTGAGAAAAATGGATGCGATTTTCGGAATCAGCGTGAGAAACAGACCTAAGAACAACAAACATATCCTTGACCTTTAAAATCACGCAGACCAGTGTTATAGGAGCTCGCACACCTTTAGCGGTGAAATAATGTATTCACTGCGTAGTGCAAAGCAATAATGATGTGACTAGACTCGATTACGTGCGCGTTTAGTGTTTTAGTTAAGCGCAGTAGAACATAAAGTATTTTGATGTATATTTATGTTCAATATATTTAATAATTTAATATAACAGTGTATAAATATATATATTTTTTTCCTGTACTAATATGTTGATGATTACACTCCATTGTTTTGTATATTATTATTTTTATTTTCCATATATTTTATATTGTTCATTTTTATTTTCAATATATTTAATTATTAAATATAATTGTGTGTGTGTGTGTATATATATATTTTTTTTTCCTGTACTAATATGTTGATGATTATACTCCGTCTCTTTGTATATTTTTATTTTTATTTTCAATATATTTAATTATTTAATATAACTGTGTGTGTGTATATATATATATATATATATATATATATATAATATTTAGGAGAAATCCAATGACAAGGAGGAATGTAAATGCCATGAAAAGTCTTCTTTAATGCGCAACGTTTCGAGCAATACGCTCATCATCAGGCTAGATAATAACAATATGAAATTAGAATCAATAAATAAATGTGAACAAGACAAAATAATTTCCATAAAACCTATTCAGTAAAAGCAAATTTTAAAAAGACTAAAAGAAGAGGGTTAAATTCAAAGTTATAAAAATTTACATATAAAATTAACCAGAAATTTAAAAAGCTATTTTTAAATTACATATAGTAAATTTGAAATTAGTACACTGGAATAATTAACACTAATACAATGGAATAATTAACACTACGAACCTTTCAATGCTGGTTCCGAGGCGCGAGTAATTTAAAACAAAACAAAACAGGAAACAAGCTATGGGTTGGGCGGTTGGAGACTTGGAGTTATAAGTTAGGGGAGGGGGGATTATAAAAAATTGGGGGGAGGGGGAGGGGAGTTGGGGAGGGGGGTTTATAAAAAATTTAGAGGGACAGCTGAGGAATCCACGTTTAGAGAAGGGGTCAATGTTTTAATATAAAGAGATTCCAAAATTCTAAGTGAGTTAGGACAAGAATTACAACCGAGAATTTTAAAATTATCTAAAGTGACATCAGTTTTACATTTTATACTGTGTTCCCGAATACTGGAGGCTTCTTTTTTATTTAAAATTTTACCTGTTCGGCAACTTATTCCCATATGCGAATAAAATCTAGTCCTGAGGGAGCGCACGGTGCTGCCAATGTAATTACCAAGGAGACACCTTGGGCAGGTAAATAAATATACAACACCGCTACGCAACGAATCAGGAGTTCGATCCTTCGCTGAGAAAAAGCTACCTAAAGACATTTTGTTAATAAATATAATGCGAAAATCAGTATGATAAACAAATTTTCTTAACAACTTTGTAAATTTAAGTTTAAATTCTTTATTCATGGGACCCATTTCAGGTACCAGGAAATATTTTATATCTTTAGGCACTGAAATACAGGAAAGTTGAGGGCTATAAACATTATTTAAGAAAGATCTTATTAGTTTATCTACATATTGAACAGGAAAACTATTATTGGTAAAATATGATCTTAAATTATTAAATTCATCGTTTAGTAAGGTAAAACTAGAGGTCAAATTATATCCTCTGAACAAGAGAGTTTTAATACACGACATCTTATCGTTAAAATCAGTAAAACTAAAGAAATTCATGCCCAAACCAGTAAAAGTGGGTTTCCTGTAAACTGATGTAGTAATAGAATCACCTCTTTTCGAAATTAAAAGATCTAAAAAGGGAAGGGAGCCATTTTTCTCAGTTTCCATTGTATAAGTTATATTGGGGTGCAGAGAATTTAAGAAGTTAAAAAATTGTTGCGCTTGTGCAGCATTATCAAAAACAGCTATCGAGTCATCAACGAAGCGTCGATAGAAAATTGGTTTACAACCCCCTCCCCCCTCCCCAATTTTTTGTAATCCCCCCTCCCCTAACTTATAACTCCAAGTCTCCAACCGCCCAACCCATAGCTTGTTTCCTGTTTTGTTTTGTTTTAAATTACTCGCGCCTCGGAACCAGCATTGAAAGGTTCGTAGTGTTAATTATTCCATTGTATTAGTGTTAATTATTCCAGTGTACTAATTTCAAATTTACTATATGTAATTTAAAAATAGCTTTTTAAATTTCTGGTTAATTTTATATGTAAATTTTTATAACTTTGAATTTAACCCTCTTCTTTTAGTCTTTTTAAAATTTGCTTTTACTGAATAGGTTTTATGGAAATTATTTTGTCTTGTTCACATTTATTTATTGATTCTAATTTCATATTGTTATTATCTAGCCTGATGATGAGCGTATTGCTCGAAACGTTGCGCATTAAAGAAGACTTTTCATGGCATTTACATTCCTCCTTGTCATTGGATTTCTCCTAAATATTAAATTGAAGCTTTGTAGAAGCAAACCGCATGACTATATATATATATATATATATACGTATATATATATATTTCTCCTGTATTGATATATTGATGTTTATACTCCATCGTCTTGTATATTATTATTTTTTATTTTTTGATTATATATATATTCCTCGTTCGTATTGCTTATATTATTATTAATTTTTACTGCATATATTCCTCGTTTGTATAGGATTGTATATTTATTTTCTATATATTTCGTGAAATTGATTCCAATAATTCGTCTAAATAAACAGAATGATGTAATGGTGTTTCATTTAATTCTTTTGGTTGTATATATAAACGATATTATTATTTAATTATATGTAAACCAAATAGCTGGTTAGGCCTTCTAAACTGACTGACGGATTTCTAAGCCAACTGTCAAAAATATCTGAATATCGCAATCTGGCAGCTGAAAAGCTAATTAATATACCCACCTGCGTTCTAGGTTTTCTACGTCAACTGGCGGGTTAAGCCAACTGGCGGATTAAGCCAACTGGTGGGCTAAGGCAACTGGAAGAAAGCCAACTGTAAAGAATATATGCTTTATTTAAATAAATAGCACAATCTGGCAACACAACCCTATCATTTACACCTGAGCAAGCCATTTACTCCTTCTAAGAAGTCTCTTAAGCCAACTGGCGGATTAAGCCAATTGGCTTATTAGGATCTTATAAGACAGCGGGCGCTCGGATGAACTCTCAGTATGCGTCTGGCAGGAGCCAGGCGAGCACCCCTCTATCTTTCTTAGATTAGGGCTTTGTTAGGTTTCTCTTTGGAGGGTGAGGCCGTCCCACCTTCTTCCCCCCCAAAGAGGTTAGGTGGATTCCCCCACCTTGCTGGGGGAGTTCCCCTTCATTACAGCTTGGGGCATAACCCCTCCCCCTTGTTGCATAACCTCCTCCCCCTGTTGCATAACGTCTTGCAACATTCCCTCCTTCCCTCTTTGCAGCATTGAACAACATTTGCATTGCAGCTCTCCTTTTTCAGTCATACTACTAACGTTTTGTCTTTTCTCCCATCAAAATATAAAGCTTTAACACCATTACTTCGTGCAGCTTCAGTTTGTAATGTTTTTCTCAATTTCTGCTTCTCTCTTCTTGCATTACTTCGATCAATAAAAAAGACACCCTCTTTTTCGGTAATGATACCGAAATCCACCAAAGTAGCTGAAGCAATGGCCGATGCAGCCCTATCTGAAACATCAAATCTGTCGGCTTCCATGGCGAGATTGGGTAAAGGGGCTCTCATTTGAATGTTGGAGCATTCATATTCAGACTCAGTTATTGAACTTTCTTCGGTACTAGAGAGATCAATATTAGTATCAGATGAAAGCACATCATCAATGACTACCTTTTCGAATTCTTCATGCATGATTATTTTTCTTCGCTTACTTCCTTGTTGCTCCTTCAACTTTCTTGCATTTCTTTTTGTTATAGATCTTGAAAGGGTAACATCCACACCTCCAATCACCATATTTCGCATAGTCGTCTGATCCTCAAGGAATTCCAGTTCTTCTTTGGGTATTCTTGATTCTTTTGGACAAACACAAAAAATATGTTTTTCTTTACATCCGCTTTTTTGGCAGCCAAAATCTTGGTGCGAAACGAAGTTGCATTTATAGGCACAAATGTCAAAGAGTTTTGTCAATGATTTTTTGATCAATTCAATAGGCTTTACACTGCTTTTGGATCGATTGAGTTGCGTAACCTTGTCGATAAAGCGTTTCAGCTTGGTAATTATGGATTTCTTACTCATTGAGGGTATTGATAAACGTTTCCACACTTTGACCAATGCTTCTGCTATCGTTTCGAGAATATCATTATTTGTCAATTTTGCAGATGAACCTTCCTTCAGTCGAAGAAAATATCTCCCAACCTGCATATTAGAGGGTAAGACATTATGTGGGAATTCACTTGGAATTCTGAACAGAAAATGCTGCTTCACCGACTGTCTAGTTCAGGGGTGGGCAACCCTGTCGTCAATCGGCACAAGTGGCGAATTGGCCTTGTGAGTGTGGCGAATTTGAGTTTGCCTTGTTTTGGTCCTAACAATAAAATGCAACAAACCCTTTTCTCGACAGTGTACTGGTTACAAATTAACATTTTGTATTCCATTCTCAGACTGACTCTGACGCAATGCTACCAGCTGATACTCTCCGCCACTATTTGATTCAGTCAGGGCACGACCGTGAACTGTAGGTGTGGTTGCTTCTGTTTCGAGTGGAGTGTGTTATTTTTACATTTTCCTCTGCCCCAATCGTTAACAAAGTATTTTCTGTATTGTTATAATTAATTTCAACATTTTCTTCGTAATGATGGATAAGTGGATTATTTGAAAACGAGGTGAACCAGCAGATGATAATGCCGAGCTAAGTAATGTAGACAAACTCATTGTTTTGGAAGTTAGTGTTAAAAGGGGAAAGACGGACGAATGGAAAAATGTGACACGAGAATTTCAAAAAAGCTGTGAGCTGGAATTTATAGTGATGCAAGTAAATGAAAAGCCTTCTATGCAAAAAAGTTTTCAGTAAAAATAAGGCAGACAGTTTGAAGAAACCACATTGAGTTCAAATATTCAGCCAACATTTTTGAGACTTCTCAAACAAAATCATTGTGAAATTTCGCGTCAAATTTTCCCATTTTTTTCATCATTTGTGTATAAAGCAGTTATAAGTAGTCAAAATGTACGTTTTGAATAAACCTGTTTAAACAGTTTTTCATTTTATATTTCGATTTATCAACCTATTTTCTCAACTTATGCACGGTGTGGCGAAATTACTTTCATTCGCCAAACCTGTGGCTCAATTGAAGAAATGGTTGCCCACCCCTGGTCTAGTTAGTAGGAATTTTGCCATATTTAGATCTGAGGTTAAGTTTCTACAGAAATATCACATTATGAAAATCTGAAAAAATACAAAACACGGAATTAGTTAAAACAAATTATATATAGGCTCAAAAACTAAAAGTTAAACATATTTTACTTAATAGTCTTTGCAGCCACACATGCGGCAATATGCAGCATGCGGCTCCTACCCCCATCCCTTATCAGCCATATGCAAGATGTCATTGACCTCGAGTGAGACTGATGTTTAGATAAGCGTCTGTGAGTTCTTAAGTAGTTGGTGATTAGTAAGTATCGCTTGTGTTCTGTGACTATATTTACTCGTTATCAGAGTTATACCTAAATAACGCACAATATAACGCGATATCTTCTCTCAAAAACCGATAGATATTATACTAGCGGTCTTTCAAACTATGACTTTCCGCCATTTTGTTTTCGGTAAAAATGCGGCGGGAACTTCTAGAAGTCAATACACGCATTCATGAGTGAAGCAAGACAGTTTAATATTTTCACTCCACCCTAATGAACATGGCGAGAATGGTCTAGAGCTCGATGCTTATTTAAAAGGTTTAGACTCTTCGAAATATCATGAACTTTGGTACAAAGGACTTGAGCGGTACAGGGCAGAGCTCGCCTACACTGTTCACCATGAAGAGTTGTATCTTTATATAATGAGCAGCTGTCGTTACAATTTAAAAGATTATTTCAACTGCCGCTATGCGTTGTGAAGAAGAGTTCACGACTGAAAAGCTCGGATCGGTAAGAAAAAACCCTCGACTGGAAAGGAGTGTTTATAAACTTGAATTTAATAATGATGTGGCTAACGACGCCCTCTTTTTGCATGCTTTTGATTGTATTGTGTCCGCGTTTAAAGATAACTTGCCAACCAATTATAAGGTGGGCTCAAAAATAGTATTGAACAAAATGAAGGCCCTTTACATCGAATATATAGTTTTATCCCGTAATATTACTATTTTTATATAAGTTTTGTTGTTTATATATATAAGGGCGTATTTGCTCGTACATATATTAAATGGTTACATAGTTTTATCCTGTACTAATATTATTATATAAGAATGTGTGTATATATCCTTCGCTCAATGTGTGTATTTTTGCTGTAAATTATTTTTGAATGTATATTTATTTGCTATATATTTCATGAATTATTTCCCGTAACTCATCTAAATAAACAAAATGATGTAATGTGGTTTTATTTAATTCTTTTGGTAGTATATACACACAATATTAAGGAATAACTTGGGAGATAGGGTGTATAAATATATATATTATATATATATATATATACCAAATCGCTGTTTACGGCTTCCAAGCCGACTGACGGATTTCTCAGGCAACCGTCAAGAATATCTGATTAGCGCAATGTAGCAGCTCAAACGTTATATACTATATACACATACATCTGCCATTTACGCCTTCTAAGTCTTCTAAGCCAACTGGCGGAATAAGCCAACTGTCAACTGGTTGATTAAGCCAACTGGCAGATTTCGAGTTCTAAGCCAAGTGATGCTACCCTGAGCTTCCATTATGCGTCTGCGTCTCGCAGACGATGGATGTTCTCCTCCTCTCTTCCTCTCTTAGGTTAGGTATACGCCTTTGGTGGGGTGAGTTCGTCCCACCTTCTCCCTCAAAAAGGTTAGGTGGACTCCCCCTTTTTTTGGCACCCTGGAGGGTTGAGGGTGGCACTGGCGGTTTTTTCACCTTGCAACATTTCATCAACATTGCAATTGCTCTGCATTCTCTCCTTTTGCGGCGATGCTACTGCAACTTTTCATATTATATAATTTATATGTAAAGGACGGACATTTTCGTAAGTGTGACATCAACGCTGGTGATTAATGATATAAAATGCACGTTCAATCCTGATGAATATTGAGGTAATTGATTGTGCATTCCTGAAGAATATTGTTATATTTCGCGTGTCCGATACTGCGTCTTGGACTCTACCCATTTTGTTTAATGGTGTAACTTGAATATGAATACGATTACTGTCCTTTGAGAAATTCGCAGTTTCGATACTCGATGGTATTAGTTAATAATACTCTAAACATATACTAGAAATATTTAATAGTTATCTGTTAAATACTCACTTCACATACGGAAGACGCAAATTTCCCTTCAAATTAACATACTTTTTTATGTGCCAAACTCTACCATATATATATATATATATATGTATATATATATATATATATATATATATATATAGAGAGAGAGAGAGAGAGAGAGAGAGAGTTTTATCCACAAATTTCTGTTAAATGTATTTTCACATAAGAACGTAAATTACACTCTTGAAATTTAAAATTAAAATTCTAAAGCCCTTGTGCTCATCGGTTATCTACAGATATACATGTGGCCGTTGCACATGTCGTACGTTGGCATGACTACATGCCAACTCCAAGTTTGTATCGATGAACACAAAGATATAAGTAGTTGCACTAAAATAGAGTTACAAATTCCTCAGAATCACATATCCGTTCCCACTCCCATCAGTTAGACCAGTGGTTCCCAACCGGTTTTGGCTTATGGCCCCCTTAGGAACCTTATTTTTTCCTGTGGCCCCCATAAGCATTATTTTCAGTAGGTAATATGCAGATTAACTCTATTTTACAAAAACAAATATATATAAAGGATATTAAAACAACTATTTGTATTCAGGTACAATATTATTTGTCACATAGGACTATAAACATAACAAAAACTAAACAGTGGCTAACAAAAATTTGCAGTTATTTACTTATATTATGTATTAATTATAAAAAAAATATAATCAAAAGAAATACTGTACTTATAGCAATCTATTATAAATTAAAAAACTAGTAAAATTACTACAACTTCGCAATATTAGGGTAAACAAATAAGAGCTACTTACACACTACAGCGACGATCCACGTGGTAAACAGACTGTAAGGATTTCAACCTGAAGTATTTTTATCAAGTCAACAACGCTGCCAGGCGCATAACGATCAAGCGCACAATGGAGTGCGCCGCACAATAAGCTTGTAAGATGCAAAATATTTGTTTACAGATAAATTCAAATTCTATTATAAAATATCTAAAAAAAAGGAAAATATATGTATTAATAATTTTTAAAAATGTAATTCAACTACATAAATTAAAATTATCTATTGGCCTAACTATAATTTAGGCTTCAATAGGTTGAGTCCTGTGGCCCCCTTCATGGAGTCTGTGGCCCCTCTAAATCTTAACATTTTCCTGTGGCCCCCTTCAAATGTACCATGGCCCCCGGTTGGGAAACACTGAGTTAGACCACCCAATTAAATCTAATATTTTTTCAATAATTGCAAACGCTAATAAACACGAAACAGTATTTATTTTCAAACATGAACGAGATATAAATCGTCGGACCCCTTTCCGTAACCTCAATATCCTGTAATAAAAATTTTCTTTACCAACCAACCAAATTAATGTCATTCAACAAATTGTACCCATCCTTCTCATCTCTCGTTCTCTGCTGTGTCAGTGATCAAGAAACTTGTACCTAATTTGTTTCTTTTAAGGTTTTATAGATTTTTATTGTTTTACATTTTAAACTTATTCATAATGTTCCCCATTTTATAATGTTTTTACTTAAGTTTATCCT
This sequence comes from Bathynomus jamesi, assembly GCA_023014485.1. Lineage (NCBI taxonomy): Eukaryota > Metazoa > Arthropoda > Malacostraca > Isopoda > Cirolanidae > Bathynomus > Bathynomus jamesi. The sequence continues at coordinate 1,755,109 of JAJOZX010000030.1, forward strand.
CATCATAAAGGTTATGGGTTATGGGTTATGGGTTTCTTTAATATTATTTTATACTTTAATTGTATTACTTAATTTTATAATTTCATAACTATTTTAATTTTTTATTCTTAGTTTGTTGTATTTGTGTTGTTAATATTTCAATTGTTTTAAATTCATATTTGTTTTTTTGAGGCCTATGGTGTAGTGGTTAGCATATCTGACCGGCAATCGGAAGATCCCGGGTTCGATTCCCGGGTGTTTACCTCATTTTTCATTTGTTCGTTCTCCCTCCTCATCTTGTGCGGAACGTTCTTCTATACAAGCGTCGTTCTTTACATATATATATACATAATTTTAGCACTGAAAATGACATTAGAATATGTCTAAATTTTTTAATATTAAATGTTTGCATACGGATTTGTGTTGTTCCTTATTCGACTGAGGTTTTCACTGTAAAAATCACTTGGTTCTTCTTCTTCTTCCGCAGCTTATTATCCCATCTTTACATGGGGTCGCTGTTTTTGGTTCGTCTTCTCCACTCTCCTCTGTCGTATACCACGTCCTCCTCCAAGTCCTTCTCCCTGATGTCCGCCACCACACAGTCCCTCCATCTCGTCTTCGGTCTTGCTCCTCTTCTCCGTCCCGGCAACTCCATCTCCAGCACTCTGCGCCCTACATACTCCTCCTCTCTTCTCCTGACGTGTCCATACCACCTCAGCCTGGCCTCCTGCACCTTCTTAGATGCTTCCGCCACCTTCACTGTTCCTCTTATATGCTCATTTCTGACCCTATCCCTCCTCGTCACTCCACACATCCATCTCAACATCTTCATTTCAACCACATCGATTTTTCTTTCATTGCTCTTCTTCATTGGCACAGTCTCCATTCCATACAACATTGCCAGCCTCACCACTGTTTTGAATACCTTTCCCTTCAGTTTCACTGGGACCCTCTTATCACAGAGCACCCCTGATACGTCTCTCCAGTTCTTCCACCCCGACTGTATTCTACAGTTTATCTCTCTCTCTGCTCCCCCCTCTGCATCCACTGTTGACCCCAAGTATTTAAAATACTCCACCGTCTTAACACGCTCTCCACTCAATGTCACTTCCCCTCCTCGGTCCTGCTGCACATCACATCTCATATATTCGGTCTTCTTTCGGCTAATTCTCATCCCCCTACTTTCCAACGCCTCTCCAATTTTACAACTGCTGCTCCACCTCCTCTTTCGTCTCCCCACTCAACACAACATCGTCTGCATACATCATGCACCACGGCGCCTCCCCTCTAATCCTGTCCGTCAACACATCGAATACCACATTGAAAAGGAAGGGGCTCAAAGCTGATCCTTGGTGCAGACAAACTTCCACCCCAAAGCTCTCTGACACACCCACGCTACTCCTCACCTTAGTTGTTACTCCCCTGTACATCCCCTTGATCAGTTTAACATACCTCTCCGGTTCCATCTTTTCCCTTAAGCATCTCCAAACTTCCTGCCGTGGTATCCTATCATATGCCTTCTCCAAGTCAATAAAAACCTTGTGCAACGCCTTCTGCCCCTCTCTGTACCTCTCTGCCAACTGTTTTAATGCAAAAACTGCATCTGTCGTTCTCCTTCCCGGCATAAATCCAAACTGTTCCACTGACACTTCCGCTTCGTCTCTCAACCTACTCTCCACTATTCGCTCCCATATCTTCATTGTATGTGATATTAGCTTGATCCCTCTATAATTCGTACAATCTTGTACATCTCCCTTCTCTTTGAATATAGGCACTATGATGCTGGTCCGCCACTCATCCGGAATCACCTCCTGGTCAAACAACTTCTGCATTAGATCCCACACCAGATCCACCCCCTCATCTCCCAGTGCCTTCCATGCCTCGGCTGGTATCTCGTCTGGGCCAGTCGCTTTGTTATTTTTCATCCTATTCAGAGCACGACTCACTTCCATCCTCCCCACTTGTTCTGTCATAGCTACATTTGGTAATTCATCCTCATAGAAAGATCTTGGGTTTTCTTTATTTAATAATTCCTCAAAATATTCCTTCCATCTTTCCTTTATCTCTTCATCTCTTTGCAGCACCGCCCCCTCCCTTCCCTTAATTTGTTTTACCTGTGTAAAGTCTTTTGTCGCTCTATTTCTGCTCTTAGCCAATCTGTATATCTTCTTTTGTCCTTCACGATCCTCTAAATCCTCATACATCTGCCGATATGCCTCCGCTTTTGCTCTCGCCACTGCTCTCTTTGCCTGTTTTTTTGCTTCTTTATTTACCACCTTACACTCTTCACTCCTCGATTCTTCCCATAACTTCTTAGTTTCTCTCTTACTTCGTAGTGCTCTTTGGATCTCATCACTCCACCACCATCCTTCCTTATCTTCCCACACTTGACCTGATGTTTCCCCCAATATGTCTCTACCTGCCGTTCTCATGACATTCGCATTATGTACCCACCAATCCTGTACATTCTGTTCATCAACATGGATTTCACTCAACACTCTCTCTCTAAATTCCTGTTTCTTCCCCTCCTCTCTCAGTTTGTACCACCTAATTCTCCTCACTGTTGTTCCTCGGGTCTTTCTTCCTCTTTTCAACATCACATCCATGACTACCAACCGGTGTTGTGGCGTCACATGGTCTCCTGGAATAACTTTGCAGTCCCTCACCTCGGCCAATTGTGCCCTCCTATACAGTATGAAATCAATTTGCGATGTTCTGCCTCCACTCTTGTACGTAATAACATGCTCCTCCCTCTTTCTGAAAAACGTATTTACAATCGCTAGATCAAACGATACAGCCATATCCAACACTCTCTCACCGTCCACGTTTGCCTCTCCATAGCCATGACCACCGTGCACTCTGACCACTCCATCGTTATGATCACCAACGTGTCCATTCATATCCCCGCCCAACACCACTCGTTCGTCCTCGGCAATACTCTCCATTTCTTCCTCCAATAACCTCCAGAATGCTTCCTTAACGTCGTCCGGACATCCACTTTGGGGTGCGTATGCACTGATTATATTGAGTACATGTTCCCCATAATTCATTCTCAAAGTCACCAGTCTATCTCCTCTTCGCTTTACTTCCACTATGCTATCCTTCAATTCCTTCGCCAATACAATACCCACACCATTCCTTCCCTCAACCGACGCCCCACTGTAGAACAATTTATATCCCTCACTGAGTTCTCTTGCTTTGTTCCCCTTCCAGCGTGTTTCTTGTACACACAACACCCCAACTCTCCTCTTCTTCATCAACTCCACAATCTCTCTTCCTCTGCCAGTCATGCTTCCAACATTCAGCGTCGCAATTCTCAGGTCCACCCGAGCTCGCTTCGTTAGCCGCACCCGCTCTTGGTGCGGTAGCCCTCGCCTCGCCACAGAGGTCGGGCGAGGTCTCTGTACGTCGCCTACGGGGTACGCCCTAGCCGTCATCGCATTTTCGTGTTGAAGACTCACCATTGTGGTTTTGGCTGGGTTTTTATGGCCGAATGCCTTTCCTGACGCCAACCCTCCCCATTTATCCGGACTTGGGACCGGCCGAGAACAAAGCTGGCTTGCCTTACCCTCGGGTTGGGTCTTAGGATTGTACGTTATTATTGTAAATTTCTTTTCAAGGTTTCTTATTATTCATACAAAAAAGATATGCCTTACTTCAGAACGCATTTTTTGGACTACTGAAAATTAGTTCTACTGTTATGATTATTACTTGAGCTAAAATATATTTTATCTGCACAATTCACAATTATTTATGTCATAAAATGAAAATAACGTTCATGTTATTTTGTATCTCCAAAAAGTTTACTCTTCTTTCACGTACGTATTAGAACTCAATCACTTGGCTCTATGATATAAAAAATATACAGTATACTTGAATTATATCATCGTTATTTCTAAAATTTGAGAAAATCTTTAATCATTTAATTTTAAAGAAATTACTTATTGCGTCATTTTGTTTGAAACAAAGTACAAGTAGAGAATTGTTTCATTCAGCATGCATGCGCTTTTTGTTAGTCATTTGGAATCGCTAATTTTATTTATATATATATATATATATATATATATACAGTATAATAATGATATTTACATATGAATATATTACTTTGTGTGAGTTCGAACGACGGTTCAGGATCGACCCCTCTGCAGCATCCTGGCTCATTTGTGAAATTTGGTGAAGGAGGGAATTGCTGTCTGATCTCCTCCTGCCCTCGTATCTCGCCACGCATGGCTGGTCAGGTATTTTGCAGAGGAATCTGTCCAGCTGGTTCTTGAAGTTATTCAGTTCGCTGTGCTGGAGATTCCTTCTTTCGGTAGAGCATTAAAAAGCTTTGGGCCTCGTATTTTGGGGGTATTTTCCAGCCTCTTTTTCATGGCCTCCCCCTGTCTCACAGCAGCTGGGACTGTACAAAATCTTCCTCTTCTCTCATTCCAGTTTGTTTCTATTTCATTTCTAAGGTTAAAGACAGCCTTCAAGTATTTTCCATATGCATATTATTGTATACCGCTCGCGCCTTCTTTCGAGAGAGTAGAGTATCAGGGATTTTAGCGAGACAGTAGTCTTCACCTTCCGTTTCCTCTATCTTAGACGTAAAAGTCCTTTGTATAACAAAAATGTTCGCAATGTCTCGTTTTCTGTATGGGCTTGTATAATTTCCATTATTTTTCTAGTCGTTGTAATTTTGATGTTGTAGTGCTCTCTGAATTCTGTATCCAACATTATTACTCCCAGATCTCTGACTTGTAGATTTGGTGTTATATGTTTGTCTTGCAGAGTTTCATACCTTTTATTCTGCAGTTCCTTATTATTACTATATCTTAGAAGTTGGAATTTTTCTTCGTTGAACTTCATATTGTCGTCTTCTGCCCACTGGAATAATGTTTCAATGTCGTTTTGTAATTTTCTTATGTCACCTTCGTTCAATATTTCCTTTCATATCTTTGTGTCATCTGCGAAACATGATACAATACTGTCCTTAATAGCTGCATCAATATCTGCAATCATTATTATGAACAGCAATGGAGCTAATACTGTCCCTTGTGGGACCACCACCACTCTTTGCGTTCTTTGCGTTAGGAAATTAAATATCCATCTTCCTAGCTCTCCAGTAATTCCTGTTTTGTTAAGTTTGTGTGCTACGATTCCATGGTCACATTTATCGAAGGCTTTAGCAAAGTCAGTATATATTACATCTAAAGTTTGTCCTCTTTGCCTCTAGTTATATATTCAAAGCACTTTATAAGGTGTGAGGTGAGAGCTACTGCCCAATAATTCTTGGGCATTGCTCTGTTTGCACCTTTAAATAGGGTGACAATGTTCGCGTTCTTCAATAGAAGTGGAATTTTTCCTGTGTCGAGTGATTTCCTCCATAGTAAGTATAGCGGTTTGGCAATACTCTCTTTACATTTCTTCAGAAACATGGCACTTCATGTGTCTGGCCCTGGCGCTGAATTGTCTCGCATCTATGAGAGAGTCTTAATTACATCTCCTGTGAAATCGAATTCCATTAATAAGGTTGTGCCGGAATTTGTTCTTGGCTCATTTGTATGTATGTCGAAAAATTCGTCTGGGTTTTCTACTTCAATCTGGAACTTAGGAGTGCTAAACAGAGTTAAATTGTTCCCTAAGCAATTCGCTTAGTTTTTTCGGGTCATTTGTGTATTTGGCCTCCCCGTCTAACGGATCAACACTCTCCTTACAATCCATTTTCCTTTTCGCAAACCTGTAGAAGTATTTTGGGTAATTTTTTTCATGTTTGCTTTAGGTCCATTTCTATTTCGACAAGTTTCCTCTCTAATTTCAGTCACTTTGCATTAGTTCTGCATCTGTGGAGATGTTTTACTTGTCTTCGTTGCCTGAATAGTGTTGTGATTTTCCTCTCGAACTTGCTACATTTTCTTTTCTGTCTCTCTGGAATATGTTTCAGTATTATAGGTTTGGTTTCAGTCCCCATTATACATAGTATTTCTTGTGGAGTCTTTTCGTGAAGTGGCAATTCCCAATTTACTTCCTTTAAATCAGTGGTTCCCAACCTTTTTTAGGCCATCGCCCCTTTATGTCCATCAATATTTGTTGGTGCCCCATCATAATGATAATAATATAACAGGATAAGTGATAAGCGATTTATTAATGAAAGTAATAATTTTACAGTTTCCTAGCGCCTCTCTAAAATTCTCAAATGCCCAATGGGAGGTGTTGGTGTCCACGTTGGGAACCACTGCTTTAAATCTTTATTTACGTTTTCCCAATCTACTTTCTTTGAATTTATGTTTAAGCCTTCAAATATTCCTTCTGACTCTCTAGGATGCGTTTTCAGACCTCTGGGTGCTAACTTCAATTGTATATCGATGAGGTTATGGTCGGAGAACTTTGTGTGCGTTGCCTTTTTATTTATTATTATCTCGTTCTTATTTGTCAAGTTTAAATCCAAAACGTTGTCTTTTCTTGTGGCTTCACAGATTTCCTGGGTAAGAGCGTAATGTTCCATAATATCTAATAGCATTGTTCTTTGGGTTCTATCATCTTCGTCATTTTTCTTCCATGTTATGAATGGGAAATTGAAATCTCCGAAAATTAGAATATTTTTTGCTGGAGTTTCAAGTAATTTTTATATGTTTTCTACGAATATTTCATTTGTAGCAAATTGGAATTCACTTTTTGTGGTGTTTGGTGGTCTGTAGATGTTCATAATGATTAGGTTTAGTTCTTTTACTTCTAAAATAATAATTTCGACTGTGCTGTTTGATTTGTTTACCTTCACTTCACATGAGTATGTGTTTTTCACGTACATGCAACACCTCCCCTTCGTCTAGCCACTCTATCTGCTCTGTGTATGTTGCAGTCCAGCAAAGCTATTTCAATATCCTCGCTGCAGTTTCCACAGCCTTTTTCGCATTTATGTAAATGTGTTTTCGTTAGGCATACGATATCTACGCTGGTTTCGGTAGCTAGATTCTGTAAGTATTGTAATTTGCAGTCTGCATGGTCCGTATAGAGAATTTGAATACTGGTGTATAAAACATTTATCGGGTTTCTAACTTCCGTGTTCGGTTTTCCAACAACTGGCGACCTCTGCAACCAGGATTCTTCCAGTCTTCTAGACCCTGGAACTAGAACCAACATTCAATTAATTGTGGCTACATCCGTTGACCGGCGTGTCACGACTTCCATTTCTTCACGTCTATCATTTGACCGGGTGCCACGATTTCACTTCTCCACTCCCATTCTGCGTCCAGGAAGAAGTGACCAGCAGGAAAGGTCTACAGGGCATGTCTTCAAGGATTTCGCTGTAGGAATCTTGTTAAATACAGATCTTATGAGAATTTTACAAGGAAATAACATTCGCACAACCTTTGGCCACGTTAGAAGCTGTCTTCCAAGCTAAATGAAAAAAAGAAGAACACGAAGACTTAAATAATTTTATTACACGAACACATAAACTCGTAGGAGAAGCCCTCCGAACCGCAGAAGACGCATGTAACATTACATTCCCTTCACACAAAGAAACCTAATAGTAGCAGCATCTATTTATCAAAACCTACCCGTAGCACCTAAAAAGAAATTTCAAGAGTGTCTAAATATTGACAAACCAGTAAGCGAAGCCATAAATAAAACAAGTGAACAATACCTAGACATAGCAAGCCAAAACAGCATTTGGGAGAATTGGGGAGAGGGGTGATTTATGTAATGGTGTGGTGAATATGTCTGCGGAGTCCTGGCCTTTCTTGTTAGCAAGGCAAGCTGTGATTTTAACGTTCTCATTTCCTAAAAAAATTATTTCATTGCTACTGTTGTTATTTCTAATTCGGATAAGGTCTGTTCTTTCCCGGTCTCTTCTTTGGGTACCCTTTATGTGAAAATATGGGCACTCTATATTTAGGCACTTTCTCTCTGTCAGTGACTCTGCACATAGAACGGTGGAAAAAGGAGAGTTTTGTCCGTATCTGCATCTTCCATTCCTCATCATATCGAAGCATATTTGTACGATCCTCTTTTATAGTATTCGCATATGGCCCATCGTTTAATAATTATAATAATTATATTTATAAGCACACCGGACAAAACTTAGTCACCCCTCTCAGAATGTACCTAATAACGTGTGACGGCGCCTCTGGCCTTGATAACCGCACGAATCCGGCGAGGCAGAGACTCTACGAGGTTGTGCATGTACTGAACATCGATTTGCTGCCACTCGTTCATCAGCCGGTCCCGAAGTTCCGCCAGAGTCCGTGGGTGTCTATTCCTGCGCTTCACTTTCTGTTTCCAGCCTGAACAACACCTTCGACGCATTCAGGATTAAAGGCTTCATTGGACCTGCGATGTACTCGTCGCCTCCCATCATTGGAGAACAAACAAAAACGGGACTCATCGGACCAAATTACACGTTTCCAATCTGCCGCAGTCCAGTTTTTGTGCCTCTGAGCCCATTTATAACGTGCCAATTTGTGACTTGCTGTTAACAGCGGCCTCTTCCGTGGTACCCTGCTCCAGATGTCCATCGCATGCAGTTCTCGTCGCAATGTCCGTTCGGAAATTGGTCGCTGGAGAACCTCATTGGTTTCTTGGAGCAATTGTTCTCTGGTTTGAAAACGATTTGCAGTTACTAGACGAGAAACATGGCGGCGGCCCCTATTGTCGAGAATTGTTTTCCGGCCACAGTTACGCCGTCGATTGTCAGTTGATTGCGAACTACACCACTCTTTGTAAACTCGCTGGACAGAACGCGTTGACACACCAACAAATTGGGCTACTTCAGACATTTTGTGTCCGTGGGCTCTGCCAAACACGATGGCTCCTTTTTGCCACTGAGTAACGTCTGCCTCACGACCCATTTTGCAGACTGTATCCAACACACACTTTGTTCTTCACCACCTCACGAAACAGATCTGATCCTGTGTGCTACGTCACCGCTACTTGTCACTTACCAATGCTACATCAGCGCTCTCTGTGTGACCTTGAACTTCCTACTATCGGTGCTATTAGGGGTGACTAATTTTCTGTCCGGTGTGCTTATATATATATTATATATATATTATATATATATATATATATATATAAATATTTATTATATAACATGATATATATATATATATATAATTATATACAGGGTGGGCGGAAAGTAGCTCCCTAATTTAAATTACATATAAATTATGTATAAATTGTGATTGTATTGTTATATTGTTATGGTGTGTTCTCTAAAGTGGTACAATTGTAACGGTAATCTTTTTTTCTCTAAAGTTTTCTCTTTGTGTTCTCTAAAGTGGTACAATTGTAACGTTCATTTTTTTTTTCATTTCAGATTGAAGGGTAACATGGCTGAGCGTTTAACACTGCAGGAGCGTGCCCAGTTGGCGGCACGGTACGAAGTTTGGCAATCTGTCGTTCGAGTTCAAAGATGGTGGCGGGCCATTCACAGACCACGTGCCCAAGTGGACCCGAAAACAATCAAGAACTGCCACTCGAAGCTCATGACCACGGGGTCTGTGGCAGATGTTCGAAGATGTGGTCGCCCTTCGACATCCAGGGCCCAGGAGACGGTGCAGGCAGTTCAGGAAATGTTCGCACGGAGTCCACGAAAGTCAACTCGCCAGGCAGCTCGGGAAAGTGGACTCTCCCGCTACTCAGTGCGAACTGTGCTGAAGAAGGAGCTGAACTGGCGTGCGTGGAAGCCGCATTACTGCCAATCTCTCTCGGACGAGGACTGCGACATTCGCATGGAGTTCGGGGAAATCATGCTGGCTTGGCATGAAGACTGGCCCCATCTCTTCCGCAACATCCTCTGGAGCGACGAGGCGGTGTTCCACGTCGGAGGCTTTGTCAACCGCCACAATTGCCACTACTGGGCAGGAGAGGATCCCATGGTTACCGCTGAAAAACGGCAGAATCGGTTCAGTGTAACGGTGTGGTGTGGTATGACCTCAGATCAGGTTGTGGGCCCGTTCCTTCTGCGCAACACCATGAATGCTGAGCGGTACCTTGCTATGTTGCGAAACGAGGTCTGGCCGGTTGTCAGCACATGGGAGAACATCGACGATCTGATATTTATGCAAGATGGCGCCCCTCCGCACTTCGCTCTTGTTGTCCGTGAGTGGCTGGATGCTCAATGGCCAGCCAGGAGCCCCGACTTGACACCGTGCGACTTCTTTCTTTGGGGGTGGGTAAATGAAGAAGTCTACCGCACCAAACCGAGGACATTGGAAGAACTGGAGGACCGAATTCGGGAAGTCATGTCCTCCATCCCGCCGGAGTTCCTGCTAAAGTCAGTGGACGCCATTCCTGGGCGGCTCCAGAAGCTGGTGGAAAGAGTTGGAGCCCACATTGAATTTTAGAGAAAACCTACCATGTATGCCTACCTTTTCATATTATTTCTTCTGAAATAAATGGATAATATACGTATTTTTTTACCAATCCAAAATAGGGAGCTACTTTCCGCCCACCCTGTATATATATCATTATATATATATATATATATATATATTATATTATACGCGAGGCAAGTCTCTGGCGATATTGGCCATTGTACACGAGCACGCCCACCTTCACGACAAGAGCAGACGGTTGTTTTATCTCCAGACTGTCGCTCAAACTCGCTCAAATCTCTCCCACACCCTCAAATTAGCGCCCGTAAAACTGAAAATGCAATATTCAGCCTAATTAAGAACGCTCTGACGCTCTCTTGCGATATCGTTCGCTGGCTGTTGGCCCATGTACTTTCCCAGCTAACACCTCACATCCGTCCAGAGCTGCGATATCGGAACCTCGACTCATGGGGATTACCAAAGCCTCGTGGTCTCATGGTGACGTACACCTCTAACGTATGAGAGATGTGGATTGCTTCGTATAAAAGAAGGGGTCCGGCCATTGAACGAGGAGCTTGTAGATTCTAACTTCGAGAGAGGAGGTTCAGGTCTCGGTCCCCGCGAGTAACGAAGGCGCGAGTTGCTCCGTATGATTAGCTACGCTTTGTGACTACGGTTTAGTCCACGCTTTGACGGACCATAATAAAGGGCACGAGGGTAGTGTTGCGAGAACAGGGCCGTCGGGTTTTTTGGTTAAAGGAACGAAAAGGGATACCCAGGGTGAAGGGTAAATTTCACCTTAGAAATTGAGGCTTAAATCAGAATATAGGAATTGACGGATCTGATTGGAGGAAACGCCAGTAGTCTTAAATTCATTTATTCCCTGGTGACCTTAATTGTCACCCTTAGAATAATAATAACTAAATCTTAACCCGGTGAACTTAAATGACCTTGTGAAATCAAGACTTAAACAAAGCATTGTAAACTACCGCCTGTAATCCGCTTACCTCAATTTAATTAAAGTGCCTGAAAATAAAGTAGAATCTAATTCAATCCCATCATAATAAACGTAACTCCGACGAGTGTGAAAGCGGGCTAAGAAAGGTCCCGGACTCCGAAAGTGACCAATCGGTCAGCGCGCTCTGTAGGTCCAATACGGACCGTCCGCAGAGTACATCTATTATACTTGGGGGTTAAACTCACAATAAAAAACATCCCACGGGTATAATAGAGTGGTGTCAGGTGTGGAGTTAGGTATGTATTTCCTACCCCCTTTCCTAGACACTCGTCGAAGCACCAGAAGCCGACTGAAGCGTGTATGAGGACCATCTACACGGAGAAGAGAAAAACGGCAGTTCCACCCAGACTCACAAAGTCAATAGCAGCTATTCAGGCACAAGTGGAAACGGCAGCAAGACTCCAAGCAACAGGCGAGGACGAGAAAATCTATCTCTCCGAAGACGAAGGAAAATCCAAGGTGAGCAAACCTCTTTGTATTGCAACCGGTCTTTGGGGACAGGAAGACAAATATCCTGTAGCAGGAAGCACCCCTAAACAATCCCCTTCAGGATTAGAATTTTTCCCCCAAACTTTGACATAAATAGAATACCTCACATCCCCTCTTAGGTTCTTCCTGAGGAAATTCAAAGCGAACTTAAACAGGAAAATAGCCCTCTGCAAGCCGATTTGATTTGAGAGAGGAATTTCTAGAATTTTGGCCTTTTTCCTTAGACGGGGAAGAAATGTCTTTTAGTCAGGACAGTAGACAGGCTAGCTTAGGAAGCCGGGAAGCGGCTAGTAGGCGCAGCCCGTCACCCCCAAACTCTCCTCCTATGCGTCCCCATCAAGTACCAGCTACCCGATCATTCCAACTATCTTCTTATGGGGAGGAAAACGATTTCTCTCCCGAGGACTAGAAAAAGCTGCGTTATGCGGCTGAAATCTGTCCCATATTTTGTGGGACGTATGCTGAGTACCAAATTGCTGCCGCTCAAGGAGTGTTTCGAAGTTACGTATCCTTTCAGGATTTCGTATCCGAGGTCGCACGGTTAATTCTCGAGCGACGGCGAAATTCCGACAGGATGTGGATCGCTTTGGCAATACGATGCTCGGTTCCACCCAGTAGATTGGTGCTTGTAGAATTTGAAGAGAGCGTGAAAACTTGGAAAGAATTCTGAGATATTTGTTCCAATCTCTATTGCCAAAATAGAAGGGACGAGATCACGAATAGACTGATGAACCTAGAACGAGAAAGCAGGAGACCTGATGAGTCATTCACTTTATTTGCATATAGAATCCAAAGGGAGGTCAAAGAGTTAAAAAGGGACGCGGGAAATATGATGCAGCATATACATGTGCCATTTGTGTTAAATAAAGTAATTTTAAATTCTATATCTTGTAAACTCTGGCATAAGAACGAAGACCAGGATGAGGAAGTACGAGAAAAAATCAAACGCATCCGGTGCGACGATCGAATCGTCTCCGAACCGGTTACCCCTTTTTATTCAGTACCCTATTCCAACCAAAACATGGGATCTATACCGACCCCCGAGGTTCTCATTTATCAAAACCAAAATTATTTAATGAATCACCCTCCTTATTCCCCGCATTTAAACACGTCCCCTTACGTGGGACAAAACCTGCATTCCCAAGCTACCCCTTTCAATATTCCCTCGAGGCAGGTTCCCTACAATAGTACCCCGCCTTACGACTTATCCATCCATCCTGGTCCCTCTATGCAAAACAATGTACCAAGTGTGAATGTTGTACAAGCGCTAGAGCCGACGCAAGCTTATAAGCCCCAATGTTACATATGCGGAAGTGTCGAACACAAGGTAAAATTTTTCCCAATGATCGAAAGAATGAAGGCCTTAGAGATAGACCCAAAATAAGGCTTGAGAGTACCTAAGGGAACGAGAGCGACGATATGCGTCTCCGTCGTCCCGACAAAATAGCTACCGAGGAAGGGAAAAAAGTTACGAGGACCGACTGCGGTACTCGTCACCTTATCGACCACATGAAAACCGGGGAAGAGAAGAAGATAGGTGGCCGAGAGAACGAAGAGAAACGTAAAGTGACCGAAATGGCCATTATTATGACCATAGAAGGGACGATTATCCCGATAACTGAGGAGGGAAGAGCGAAAGTTTCTCTCACTACAGGGAGAACCGAAACGGGCGGTCTCCGTCACCATATGAGCCTCGAAAAGAGCGAAGAAGAGATGACTGTTTTCATTATAGGGAAAACCGAAACGAACGATCGTCATCACCATATGAACCCCGACGAGAAGGGAGAAGAAATAATTATTTTCATTAGAGAGAAGACCAAAGTGGAAGGTCACCTTCGCCTTACGAACGCCGAAGGGAAAACGGGAGTAAATCGGGGTACCAATGCTACGACCCGAGGAACCGATCCCCTTCACCATACTACAACCAAGGAAACTACTCTAAGAGGGACGGCTACAACGGAGGCCATCAAAATCGGGAACGTGACCGTGGAAGGTCCCCGACAGGCGGTTGTGAAGGCCGCCGAAGCGGCTTGCCCTGGCCTAGAAGGAGCGAACGCCGCCAAATAGAGACGAAGCTCTGCGAAAGGTTTCTTTTAAAAACAATGAAGAATCGGAAAATAAATCACGACTAAAAGCTCCAACTAGGGAAATAAATTCCCCAAAGGAAAGAGAAGAGAGAAGAAAGGAGAAAAAATCGCACGCGAACGAAGTAAATTTGTGTGACTTAAGTATAAACGAGAGTGAATGTACAGCTGACGGATGCAATTCGACCTTCAACTCGAAGTCTGAAGCAGATAAGCAAATTACTGAAAGAACCAGCACAGCTGTTTCAAAAGAGGAGAGAATTGACGAGAGTGACTCGATATTAGGTAGCGAGAGAGTGAATAAAATTTGCAAGATGTACATAACAGAAAATATAAATCAAAGAGAGCCGAATTGTGTGAATAATATTTATGAATCAAATGCGGACGAAAATACATTTAAGGAGGAAACTGCAATAAATGAACCTGAAAGAATAAACGAGGGAAAGAAGAGAGTGAGCGAGATAAATTTGTGTGCCTCGATTATTAATGAAAGTGAGGCTGAACTGAGCGGAAGTCGCGCGGCCTTGAGTATGAGATTAGCTTCTGAGGTTGGTGCACCCGTAAGTGAGAATGTTTTTACAAATACCGATAGAGAAGAAGTGACAAATGCGAGTAATTTAGGGTCAGATAAGGGACATGTGATCCGAGAATGCGAGAAAGAACTAAAAAAAAGTACAAGAGAAGCGAAATGGCATGAATGATTGTTATGACTCACGCGCAAGCAAAAGTGAATTTCCGTAGAAAAACGGTGTGATCGATGTTTTTCAATTGGACGCGCGTGAAAACGACTTAAAAGGGACCAAGTATGTGAGTCATGGTTACGAAGTAAATGCTTGGGACAATGAATCTAAGGAAAATGCATGTGTGAGTAATGTCTATAAGTTAAGCGCATATGGAAATAAATCCGGATATTGTGTTAACGAAAACATATCGGGTAAACGGAGTATATGAGGTAAGTATGTGGAAAACCTATGATGAAACAAAAGACACATTAAATTTTCATGGGAAAGGAAGACGAAATGAAGTCTCACGAAATGCGAAAATCGAAAATAGAGTCGTAAGTGTAAATCACGAAGAGCAAGTTCAGAGTGATAATAAACCAACCCGATTGAAAAAATTAAGAGCAAAGGTCAATTGGTGTGGCTTTCGTTTTCTTGTGCGGCCTCGTATTTTGTGCGTTAGACACCTTTACCTGTCCATTTCAAACTGGGTAAATCACCCCGATAAGCACCCAGTAAAAGGGAAAAACGCAACCAGGAGAGTCCCCTCCTTGAAGTCAATGGAGATTTCCTATTGGAGGAGCAGGTCTCTCCTCCAATGACCCGCTGTATACAAATATTTCACTACCCGGTCATTCAAGAAATAAAGGAGGAAAATTCAAGCGAAAAAACCATAGGAATGAAGGAAAACGAATTGGTCATTGAGACATTGCACGCAAATAGTGTGTGGGTGGAGGAAGAGAAATTAAATTTCGATGTGGTGGAAAGAACCTTTCCTCCAAGAATCGTCTTACCGGAGATTTGTCTGAACGAAGAAAAATCGAAAAAGACGTTAGATGATGTAGAGACCCTGGTTAATCAGCTAGAAGGAGTTATAAATGAAGAAAAAGTGAAAAAACATTAGATGATGCAGAGACTCTGGGCAACCAGCACGAAAGGATTAAAAACACCATCCGAAAGGAAGACAATGAAAGACAATTTCATACAAAAGTTAGATGGAAGGAGTTGAGAAATGAACCGGAAAAATACAGAAGTAGATTTAGTGACACATCGCATTTATGGAGGCACACGCGACCGCCAGACTGATACTGTAAATAAGTAACTTTTATACATAAATGATAACTAGGGCGCTTGGCATTAAGGAAGAATAAATCGCTAAACGAAAAATGGCCAAATCGCTAAATAATAATCTTTCATTATAATCGCCTTTCGTTTGCTTGGCACTAAAATTAATTATGCAGCTATAAAGTTTTTCTAAATAAAAGATGCGTTCTTGCTTTATAATTACGTAAACCAAAGGATAGAATAGCAGTTTAAATACGATAGTAGAACGAAAACACGAATCCAATTAAAAATTTAAGATAACGCTAATTAACATGTAAGAAAAGATCAAACCACACTTCATCTATATCCATTCACGAAATGCAAATAGGCACTTGGAAGTGTAGGCTTTTAAATATGTAGACTCGTAAAACAGGCCCTTTTATGTTGTAGGCTTTTCAAGATGTAGGCTTTCCACGAAAGAGAGTAGGCGATAATCTATAAATTTCCCAAATGAGTTTCATGTTAAAAATGTAGGATTCTGTCTAACATGAAGAAACCATGATAAAAGGTTATCACAAGCGACTGGATGTAAGATAAGAAGCTTCGACTCAGAAGCAATTGCATTAACGATACGAGTACATTTCTCCTTGCCAGTATAATTAGTATATTTATGCAAATTTATATTATTATTTATTTTTAGTTTAGACTTGAGTCAAAGGGTAGAAAATTTTCGCTTTGAACCGTGGAGAGGAATACTGAAGGGATAGTGAGATTTAATAATTTAATTTCTGCTAAGGGTAGAATTGCCAAATTATTTTTCCCCTTTGGAAATATTTAATTTCTCTTCATTAAAGAAAATTATTAAATAAATAAATTAGGCAAGCAATGAAATAAAGAAGTTTATTAGCGACTCCTGCTGAGGGAAAGAGTCACCCTACCCATATCACTGTGCGCAAGCTCAGACAGGGGAGCGAACCTTTCCAACCACGAAGCTTTGTGCCAATCGGTCAACGACGTCCATTTACACCGCGTCCTAAAGTTACTTTTCCAAATGCCTTTAATATTTACAATCTGTTCTACTATCCAGCATGAAGTAGGGGATGAAGTTTGACCTCCGTTGAAAGATCTATCTATTAACGTTATCGCCAGTCGGAGCGACGTGCAACCGGATTAATACAAGGAACCGTACGGGGGACCCCCGGAATACCTCCAAGGACATCCTCCAAGAAGGAAGTTACGTCAACATTCAGCCGAATTAGTCAGCCTAAACAAGATATAAATTCTTTAGCATTCCTAACATGTAAATAAACAATAGTTAACGATACTACTAGCCTAAAATCTAAGCTTAACTACGTGCGCAAATTTGAGTGTTTACTATCAAAGAAATTAGTGTTCCTTATGACTTAAGATTAAAAGAACAGTTACATTATAATGAAATAATATAGTAAGAGAAAATTAAATTATGATAAAATAGTATGGCATAAAAGTAAAGAAAAGGCGACGCCATAGTGTAAAGATAAAATTAGTAAGAATTTACAAATCAATTTAAAATAATGTGTTGTAACTTAGTGTGAACTTCTATCCTATAATTTAATACGTTAATCTAAATCTCTTGAAAACGTCTATAAATCATATCTACATAACCTCTCACTGTACGTTTATCTTCAAATCTATTTTTCTTTTCTATCATATAAATTGCATGTGCAAGTTATCCCTAAGACAAGTTTTCTATAATCATGACGTCATAATTTTGATAAGAAATTGTTTTTAACTTCAGAGTGTTTACAGCTCGAATTATTTCCTAATGGTTAAATTCTGAGAGTTCGTAAACATTAATTTGTAACCTTCAAATATAACATTTCTTATTATCGAAAAACATTATGCAATGCCGTATTACAGAAAAACATTTAGTATCAAATCCATCGACGCGAATTAACACCGAGCCTTTAGAAGAAGCTTACTAAGTATAGTGTTTCGCGCTAATTTCATTGAAACAAATAAAACATTCAAGTTTCCCCTAAGGAATGTAACTGAACACATAACAAAGAGAGGCACCAGAATTGAAGAAGTAAATGTAAATCAAATTAATAATTGCCTCCAAGTTTACGGTGTAATTCGGTAGTGAAGATTAGAACTTTTCGCAAAACCATTTAAACTTTACGAGAGATTATGAATGCAGGCTACTGATACACATTTTGGAAAAGGGCTCTATGAAGAACCCTTAATAAGGCGTTGCATAATGAAACGAAATATTCATCTTAATCTTTGTGTTTCTTTTCTCAACTGTTCTTTCCTGTAAAATTTGAGTATTATTATTGAGTTTCGTGTTGTGCGTCATAAGGCAAGCCCCAACTAATGTTGTAAAACGCTTTAATGTTCCCTCAAATTGTTTGGAATGTCTTAATTTTCTCATCAAAAATACCAGAGGCCGTTGTTCGAAAAAAGTTAATGTGTAAGATCTACTTTCACTATGTGCTTATCTTCTAACTTATTGCTTTCATATGTGTTCTAACAGGACACTATTTTCTTTCATTTAATTCCCTATGAAACGAGTCAGCTTCACAAAGACCCCAAAAAATTAATTAAATAAGTTAGTCCTTAATAGAAGTGAAATTTCTCTCTTGATTACTAAACCTAGATGGAACGAAGGTATACTTCCTGAAATCATTTTCCCTTATGATTCGCTAATTGAAATCCTTTTAGACTATCCAAAATAAATTAAGAGGCTTATCCTCTCTAATTATGATTGAGACCACTGCTATATATGCAACGTAGGTAGCTAAAATACGATCTTGGGAGTGTTACAAGCCTACTAAAATTTTTAAGGGATTTAAAAATCCTAATAAATTTGCAACAACTCAAGTACCCCTAAATTATCTTTTTATGTCCTTGTCACACCCTATTATCATCTATCTCACGACTATGAATTTCCTTTCCTACTGGCTTCTTTCTACAATAATTTGAAATTTCCTAAATTAAAATTATTATAAAATTTAATCTCTCTCTAGGACAATGTGCCCTAAAAAGTTCTCTTATAAATTAAAACTGAAATCTCTTTAGTTACCCGTACTTGTTAATAAATAAACTTTAAACAAATTCTGAAACCAGAATTACGTTGATAACCTATGAGAAATTACTCTTTCCTTCTTCCAATTATAAATCAAATGAAACTATAATTTCAAATTTTAGAAACTCACCTAGTTTTCAACTCCTATTGAAATCCCCAGATATATTTATATTGTAATGTAAACATTGTATCATAAAGAGTCTACTTTATCACGCAGTGACTAGATACAAATTTTTTATGACCCGGCAGGGTCCAAAAAATTCTTTATATATTCCCCTAAATCTGATAACGTAATGTACCCTCTTCTAATGTTAAAAGGTACCCATTTACAAGCCCTAGAGAGTTTAGATTGTATTCTTTCATTCCATTTTTACAATATTTTTGTCATCTAACCACTTACGCTTTATGTGTGGAATTACCTATGCATTTTTATATATGTAAACCCAAGAACTATGACACCTTTTAGTCCCTGTCACTGAATTTGGAGAAGACGTATAATGCAAAAATGCGAAACGTTAAGTAAGCTTATTTTCCGTGACACTGCTTTAGTTACCCCTCTTGACAGCCAGATTCTCTAAATCATTTTTCCCATCTAGTGAATCATATTAATACTAGTTAAAACAACTCTCTTCTATTATTCAGAATACCTCACTTCTCTGCTATAATTTTCATGATTGTTCATAAGTAAAGAAGTAACAAAATTAGGTCCCTCATGTCACATTAAATCAACCTAAATGTTTTCTCCATACTTTTTCCGGGCTAAAAAGTCCTCTAAGTAATTTTAATTTTTATCACCTGGCTGACGTTTCGAGATTCTACCACTATACTATAGTTCCGAAACTTCAAGATGCCCCAAATCCGCATCTTAAATATTTAAGTTAAACCTTTCCTTCATTTTGCAATGAGAAAGGAAATTGTGTAAAGAGAAAGCTCCTACTTTTGATGTTCCTATGTTATTGTACTATAGATTCTGTTATTGTTTTCTATTTCAAAATAAATTATTTTTAATTTTCATGTTAATCCATAATCGTATACTTAATTTTTTATTATTGCTAACTTTGAATTTATGTATCGGTTTTGAATTTAAAGTAAGTCGATTTTTATTAATCCTTGTAATGGATAATTAACTCTGAATTCGTATATTGTTTATTGACGTTTAATTTACATGATATCTCTGAATTTAAATTATTCAGCGACCTATGTCATAGTCGTACCTGTATTTATTCACTATTACATTCATTCTGATTTGACATGAAATTAAATTTTAGGAGTTGAATTTACATTCGATTAGAGACCCATGTTAAAATTGTAACCGATTCCTTTGTAAATTCAATAATTTTGATTTACGGCATGTGCTAAACTGTTTTTATAATTTTTTTTATTTTTATTCTTATTTTTAATTTCAAATTGGATTTACCTTTATCCTGAGTTATTTTGCAGTTCACCTTAGTAACCTAGATAAATACTTGCTACTTGTTAAACGATTTCCATTAGTATCATCTGCTGCTGTAATCCTTAACGAAAATGTGACGTCACATGACATCCGGTGTAAACTGAGATCATTTCAACTTCAGTTTCCTTAAATGAAAATTAACCAATAACTCAATAAATGAATTCGTTTGAACTAAGATGATTGTCTCCCTTAAGGAAAATCTTCAAACTACCTTGTCTCCTAAATCATTAAAAGAACTTCTTGGAACAATAATCACAAAGGTAGATGCGCTATTCGCGTCAGAGCAAACGATTCCGATCTGAGGAGCTTCACTCCTACGAATGATTTCTTTGAAACTTTGGAGGGACCTCAGTACCGATGTTAAGGGTCGCGTTTTTTCTCACGACTTTCCATAATGCCCATATTCCGATGAAAAGCGACACCCTGAGTTTTTTTTTTTTTTTTAAAGGACGGTCGATCGCGAGGCAAGTCTCTGGCGATATTGGCCATTGTACACGAGCACGCCCACCTTCACGACAAGAGCAGACGGTTGTTTTATCTCCAGTCTGTCGCTCAAACTTGCTGAAATCTCTCCCACGCCCTCAAACTAGCGCCCGTAAAACTGAAAATGGAATATTCAGCCTAATTAAGAACGCTCTGACGCTCTCTTGTGACATCGTTCGCTGGCTGTTGGCCCATGTACTTTCCCAGCTAACATCTCACATCTATCCAGAGCTGCGATATCGGAACCTCGACTCATGGGGATTGCCAAAGTCTCGTGGTTTCATGGTGACGTACACCTCTAACGTATGAGAGATGTGGATTGCTTCGTATAAAAGAAGGGGTCCGGCCATTGAACGAGGAGCTTGTAGATTCTAACTTCGAGAGAGGAGATTCAGGTCTCGTTCCCCGCGAGTAACGAAGGCGCGAGTTGCTCCGTATGATTAGCTACGCTTTGTGGCTACGGAATAGTCCACGCTTTGACGGACCCTAAGAAAGGGCACGAGGGTAGTGCTGCGAGAACAGGGCCGTTGGGTTTATTGGTTAAAGGAACGGAAAGGGATACCCAGGGTGAAAGGTAAATTTCACCTTAGAAATTAAGTCTTAAATCGGAATATAGGAATTTACGGATCTGACTGGAGGAAACGCCAGTAGTCTTAAATTCATTTATTCCCTGGTGACCTTAAGTGTCACCCTTAGAATAATAATAACTAAGTCTTAACCCGGTGAACTTAAATGACCTTGTGAAATCAAGACTCAAACAAAGCATTGTAAACTACCGCCTGTAATCCGCTTACCTGAATTTAATTAAAGTGCCTGAAAATAAAGTAGACTCTAATTCAATCTCTTCATAATAAACGTAACTCCGACGAGTGTGAAAGCGGGCTAAGAAAGGCTCCGGACTCTGAAAGTGACCAATCGGTCAGCGCGCTCTGTAGGTCCAATACGGACTGTCCGCAGAGTATATCTATTATACTTGGGGGTTTAAACTCATCGGGAAAAACATCCCCCTGGTATAATATATATATATTATATATATATATACAGGGTGGGCGGAAAGTAGCTCCCTATTTTGGATTGGTAAAAAAATACGTATATTATCCATTTATTTCAGAAGAAATAATATGAAAAGGTAGGCATACATGGTAGGTTTTCTCTAAAATTCAATGTGGGCTCCAACTCTTTCCACCAGCTTCTGGAGCCGCCCAGGAATGGCGTCCACTGACTTTAGCAGGAACTCCGGCGGGATGGAGGACATGACTTCCCGAATTCGGTCCTCCAGTTCTTCCAATGTCCTCGGTTTGGTGCGGTAGACTTCTTCATTTACCCACCCCCAAAGAAAGAAGTCGCACGGTGTCAAGTCGGGGCTCCTGGCTGGCCATTGAGCATCCAGCCACTCACGGACAACAAGAGCGAAGTGCGGAGGGGCGCCATCTTGCATAAATATCAGATCGTCGATGTTCTCCCATGTGCTGACAACCGGCCAGACCTCGTTTCGCAACATAGCAAGGTACCGCTCAGCATTCATGGTGTTGCGCAGAAGGAACGGGCCCACAACCTGATCTGAGGTCATACCACACCACACCGTTACACTGAACCGATTCTGCCGTTTTTCAGCGGTAACCATGGGATCCTCTCCTGCCCAGTAGTGGCAATTGTGGCGGTTGACAAAGCCTCCGACGTGGAACACCGCCTCGTCGCTCCAGAGGATGTTGCGGAAGAGATGGGGCCAGTCTTCATGCCAAGCCAGCATGATTTCCCCGAACTCCATGCGAATGTCGCAGTCCTCGTCCGAGAGAGATTGGCAGTAATGCGGCTTCCACGCACGCCAGTTCAGCTCCTTCTTCAGCACAGTTCGCACTGAGTAGCGGGAGAGTCCACTTTCCCGAGCTGCCTGGCGAGTTGACTTTCGTGGACTCCGTGCGAACATTTCCTGAACTGCCTGCACCGTCTCCTGGGCCCTGGATGTCGAAGGGCGACCACATCTTCGAACATCTGCCACAGACCCCGTGGTCATGAGCTTCGAGTGGCAGTTCTTGATTGTTTTCGGGTCCACTTGGGCACGTGGTCTGTGAATGGCCCGCCACCATCTTTGAACTCGAACGACAGATTGCCAAACTTCGTACCGTGCCGCCAACTGGGCACGCTCCTGCAGTGTTAAACGCTCAGCCATGTTACCCTTCAATCTGAAATGAAAAAAAAAATGAACGTTACAATTGTACCACTTTAGAGAACACAAAGAGAAAACTTTAGAGAAAAAAAGATTACCGTTACAATTGTACCACTTTAGAGAACACACCATAACAATATAACAATACAATCACAATTTATACATAATTTATATGTAATTTAAATTAGGGAGCTACTTTCCGCCACCCTGTATATATATATATATATATATATATATATATATATATATATATATATATATATATATATATATATGGTAAAACCAAAGGTAAAAAAAAAGGACCAAAAGCACTTGCTGGAAATGTTGGCAAAAGTCTTACTGCGTGCGAAAAGATGACAGTTGTCAAGTTCGAAGCAATCAAATCAAGTAATATGCCTTCTATTCCTAGGGATCTCGATCTAAGCCAAGATCAAAAGTATCTCATGGAAATTTGTAATGCAGTCATAGAAGGCGAATGTTCCCAAAACCTTGAAAACCGCAACCATGTTCTTTGAACCATGCCAGATGGCTTACGACAACCAACAGGATAGTTAGACTTTATGTCGCGACCAAAACGCCGTCAGACAACTTGAAAACTCTGGCCGAATTCATTGTTCGCGTTTATGCCCCAACGTGGTTTAATATAAAGCGAAATCCTTACTATTACCAGGACCAAGGCACCTCTGGTTTATGATATCTAGTTCAAGATATCTATCTGATGAGCTTAAGGCAGTCATTGATTCTGTTATTGAAAGAGGGGCATATTTGAGGGGCATATTTTGCTCACCCAGAAACTTTATTGGTCTCGATGTTATTTGATAAAAGGCAAATGATGAGAAAGTTAGCTTTCCAGCGCATTCTCTTAGCCAGGGAAAGTGTGTCCTCGGGCAATAGAGAATTTAGACGGCCTAAAATGAATTTTTTGGCAAGAGACTACACAGATTTAATTCGATTTGGAGACTACCCAAGACATGAACCATCTTTGACAAAAAGCTTGACAAACACCCAGTTAGAGCTTATCATCAGGGGTGATGAAACTAACCTTCTATTGAAAAAGTACCAATGTCATTGACAAGCTGTGGAAAGACATGTCTAACTTGTAACAGGAGCATTAGCTTCTGTCTGTGGCCAGGAAAATAGAGATGGTTTTATAAAGGCAAGAATTGCTTCAAGATCAAACATGCCTACATTTGAGTCAAAATGCGAATACAAATGTCAATAAACTACATGTAAAAATTAATGGAAGGTTGGGCTGGGCATGGTGTGGAATTCGACCTACAGCCACATCCTCGTGGTGAATTCTGGGTGATTTGCCTTGTAAATTATAATGGCATGTCAGCAAATAGCTGTAGTTTACTATACGGAGTATTGGGAAAAAATCACCAAAACTTTAAGTGACTTGTGGAACCTCAAAATATTTATATAAAAGTTTGAAACTTTGTCATGCTACTTCCTATGTAGGTACAAAAACTTGCGTAATACAAAGTAAATTAAACTTCCAAAAAAAAAAATTTTCAAGCAAAAACGACCCGGCCTACTGTACATTTTAGCAGGAAATTACAGTAAGAAATAGTCTTTATCTTCTTCGAACCTTGCTCTCTTCAGAGAACTTATTAAAATTTCCCGTTACTTTATAAGAAGAATCCTGGAATCTTCATAGAATTTTGTAAGCCTCCCGGAATCCTCCGAGCTACTATAGAAGAACTCGGAGAGTAGTATAGAAGAAACCACTGCAAGTAACAAATCCGTTGCTGCCACCTAACTAGAACCCCCGTCGACTTCGGATCAACACAGGCCATAGACGGAGGGGTTAACAACTGGCGACCTCTGCATCCAGGATTCTTCCAGTCTTCCAGACCCTGGAACTAGAACCAACATCCAGTTGACCGGCGTGTCACGACTTCCAGTTCGTCACATCCACCCTTGAACTGGTGTATCACGACTCCAAGTTCTCCACGCCTAGTTTTCATCCAAGAACAAGTGGCCAGCAAGACACGTCTTCAGGACACATCTCCAAGGATTTCGCCCTAGGAATCTTAAGTACAGAACTCGTTTTTTTAAAAGTAATCTCTAAACATTTGAAAAGTCAGTATTATTAACAGTTAATAATTAGTATCAAGCCAGAATTAACAAAAAACATAGTGAACATTCCATACACCAGTGATACATTTCTTTTTAGTGAAACCGAGTTATTTCCACTATTATAGTTAGCATAGTATAATTTTATTTAATGTACCAACCATAATATTACCATCCCTTCACGTACATTCGAGTGAAATCTTGTTTACATTTTTTATTATTATTTTGTTTGCAATCTTTTCAAATTTTCCCCTAGTTAGGCAAATTGGTGTGCATTTATTTAATGTGTATTTTTAGATAGAGTAGTTAGGGAAACCCCTTAAGTGATCATTCCATAAATTAAGATCGGTCAAGCAGACCAAATTAGAACACATTAATAGTACCTTCACATATGAGCGATTCAGACGGTGCGCTCTCTGACATCGAAAATTTCCCTACACCCATTTTTCCACCTACCCCGCGCCCTTCAGACATATTCCCAAACACACAAACTTCAGATCAAGTACAAGCCAGTATGTCTCAAACCCCCGCCCCAGCATACATTAACTTAGGTAGACTAGTAAACCTTCCCCATACTGTCTTAATTTTTAAGGGGACCATAGATAATCACTTTGTTGAACCACGCGTAAGACCTTGGATTGAGTCTTTAGAACAACATTTCTTACGTGAAAACATCACCGATGATGATATAAAGATTAGGGAAGCAAAAAGGTTTATCGACCCTAAAGAAGGGAATGCTCATGATACAGTCACCTACGTCCCATCCATTAGCGAAGCTACAACATGGGACAATTTTAAACAAAACTTATTAGAATTTTTTAAAGAAATAACAATTGCACAACTCTTAGACACGTTAGAAGCAGTCTTCCAAGCTAAATGGAAGAAAGAGGAACATGAAGATTTAAATAATTTTATTACACGAACACATAATAAACTCGTAGGAGAAGCCCTCCGAGCAGCAGAAAATGCGTGTGGCATTACTTTCACGTCAAAACAAAGAAACCTAATAGTAGCAACGACCATTTACCAAAACCTACCCGGAGCACCTAAAAAAAAGTTTCAAGAGTTTCTAAATGTTGACAAAACAGTAAGTGTAGCCATAAATAAAACACGGGAACATTACCCAGATTTAGCAAACCAGAACTACCGAAAGGGTAGAGAAATCCCCATACATTACATTCAGTAGGAGCAACCACAACACCAACAGCAACAACAACAACCCTATAAATCGAGGCCAAAACAGGGAACACCACCCCAGAAACAAGCCCCCCCAAACCCAGAATACACGCCCTACTCCACAGTGTTTAAACTGCGATAGCTTTGGGCACATGATAAGTCAGTGCAATTATCCCCCTTGTTGCTCCCACTGTCACGAACATGGTCATCGCCGTGACGATCACCAAAAATGTGCCGATAAACCCCCTGCAGGGTATAGGCCCCACTTCCAGCAGAAATCGAACCACCAACGTTCCCAAAAGTCCTCCAATCCCCAGAAACCAGTCCATTCCCAGCCTCAGTCGAACCACCAATCAAATAGATTACGACCACAGGATCAATCACACTGTTACCCGATGTACAAACCCCAGTACAATCAGCAAGGTCAGATAGTTCGGTACATAGAAGTATCCGCGGAGGAATCATTTTCCCCAGAGTACAGTTTTCAAGATAACCCTCCAGCGTATGGTGATCCCATAGAATGTGACACACGTCTTCCCACTACTTTGGAGGCGGCAGTTCAACCTCCTCCCTCCTAAAGAGCAGTAATGTACCCAAATACACACATCAACTCCCCATCAGGATAATAGGTGCAAACCTCCTAGATTTAATAATAACTTGTAGCATAGATAACCAAGATTTAACCGCTCTCCTAGATACACGAGCACACGCGACGTTAATTAAGAAACAATATGTAGATGAATTACTTGAGTGTACAGATTACAAATATGAAATTAAAGCACCCTCTTGTCGACTCAGAGGAGTTACGGGCACACCCATACCTTCATACGGAGAAATTGAATTATATTTAGAAGTTGGAAACACGGTATACCCCGCGAAATGTTGTATAGTGGACACAGTCGCCACCTTTCAGACAGATATCCTCCTAGGTATGGATTTTTTTAACCGGAATCAATGGGAGATTTCCCCCGCCGGAAAGCTAGTAAAGTGTCGAAATAGGACACACCATCTCCATGAGAATAACAGACAGCTTAATGCTAATAGAATTAGTTCAGTTCAGATTTCCGAAAGAGATAGGAAACCCCCTCCACTTGATAGCAGTTCAAGTCAGTCGGTTGCATCCAGAGGGACAACCGCTCCAGAAATCAGCCCCCAGATTAATCAATTCCAGTTGTTGAATCCAGTTGGATCAATACAGTCAGTTTCCAGTCAGTCAGTTTCCAGTCAGTCAGTTTCCAGTCAGTCAGTTTCCAGTCACCCAGTTTCCAGTTATCCAGTTTCCAGTCAGCCAGTTTCCAGTCAGCCAGTTTCAGTTCAGCCAGCCTCAGTTCAGCCCATAAGGCAAATTTTAGTCGCCGAACCAGAGTCAGATTCTCAATTTTTCATATGCCCTACCAAGCATATATCAGTAGCACCTTATGAGAAGATCTGTTTCATAGCAAAAGTAGTCGACAGTCAAGGAAAATTATTAGAGTCAGAGCGTACTCTGTTTAGAGAGAAAAGTAATTTCAAAAGAGATGTTCTTATTGCCCAAGTCCTTAGTCAGAGTCAGAATTCAGCTATCCCTGTTGTTTGTTTAAACAAATGAAAAAGCCCTATCGAATTAACTTCAAATCAGAAAATAGGAACTGTTTCCACAGTAGAAATAGATTCAGATTTCCCCACCAGTACGATAAATCGTGTTTCCAGTTCCTTAAAGTTAAACCCTTCAGTATTGAAAGAAGAATATAAGAAATGTCTGGAGCACTCCCTTCAGGAGTCACCAGCCTCACAGGATCCCAAACTCATGGAATCACTTCTCGATTTCCTAATAAGAAATAGAGATGTGATTGACCTAAAAGGAGATCCTCTGGGCCGAACTAATTTGGTCCCTTTTGAAATCAAGCTGGAACCTAATTCCAAACCCATTTTCATTCCTCCCTATCGGGTTCCACATTCCCAATTAGTCACTATTGAGGAACACATCACGGACATGTTGGAGCAGGATGTCATTCAGCCTTCAGCTAGTCCCTGGTCCGCTCCTATGATTCTTGTCTCCAAAAAGGACGGAACATCTCGCCCTTGTATAGATTTTAGACGCCTGAACCACATTACCATCCCAGACCGTTTCCCTATTCCAAACATGCAGGAAACAATTCTGAACGTAGGGAAAGCTAACTTCTTTTCATCCCTCGATTTAGCATCTGGTTATTGGCAAATGGAGGTCAGTCCCGAATCTCGGGCATTGACTGCTTTCTCCACTAACCGAGGCCATTACGAATTCCAGGTTTTACCTTTCGGAGTCCGAAATGGGCCTGCTAATTTCTCTAGGTTGATGAATATAGTCCTTTCCGACCTATTAGGTGTTGAAGCTCTCGTTTATCTTGACGATATTATCGTTACAGTTCGGACATAAAAACACACTTTCAACGTTTCAGAATGTGCTATCACGCTTGAGAAAAGCACACCTTAAACTGAAACTTGCAAAGTGCAACTTTTTACAAGAGTCCCTGGTATACCTAGGATTTCTACTATCATCCACAGGAATTAAACCTGATCCAGCCAAACTCGAAGCACTGGAAAGGTACCCTGTACCCAAAACCATCGACGACGCCGTGCATTTATTGGTTTTGTCGGATTCTATCGGAATTTTATCCCCCAATTTTCAAATATTGCTAAACCCATTACTAATTTGTTCCAGAAAAATTCTAAATTTAACTGGGAATCTGATCACCAACATGCCTTTGAAACTTTAATTGGTAAACTAACCTGTCATCCCATCCTCAATATCCTGATTACACAAGACCCTTCATCATAGCCACAGATGCTTCCTCCTATGGACTAGGAGCCGTCCTATTACAGGACGTAGACGGTGTGGAATTACCCATTGCTTATGCCAGTCAACTTCTCTCTGCACCTCAACGGAATTATTCCACTACGGACCGAGAGGCCCTAGCGGTATATTGGGCTTTGAAAAAATTCCGAAATATCGTCTATGGCTACGATGTAACCATCAAACTGACCATAAGCCACTCACGTACCTCTTCAAGGACAAGCTACTTGAAGGACGGTTGAGTAGATGGGCTCTGTTGATTCAGGACTTTGCGGCAAAAATCGTATACAAACCGGGAAAACTTCAAGTTATTCCAGACGGATTGTCGAGACTCAAGCCCGACGCCCAAGTGAATAAAATAGGAATTCTTCCTGTGTTCGACTACGAGTGTCTGCAATACTCCCAACAACAGGACCAACACACCCAAAACCTTCGGGCGCGCCTGGAACAAAAGGAACCATCGAAGGTAAAAGAACAGTACAACCTCAAAGATGGGCTCGTACATTTTAGGAACGAAGATGGAAACGACCTCGTGGAAATACCAAAGGATCTCGTCGATATAGCCATTGGACTTTGTCACGACTCACCTTTGTATGGCCACATGGGGCCGGATCGCACCATCAAGAGTCTTTTGGAGCGATACCATTTTCCCGAATGAACAGAAAGGTACATGAATACATCGCTGAATGTCCGTCTGTTTAAAACACAAGGCAACGTACCATCCACAGCTCCTATGCATAAATATCCAGTATGCCAAAGGCCCTGGCAAAGAACTGGAATGGATATACTGGGACCATTCCCAAAAATCAAAGGGAAACAGTACATCATTGTGTTTACGGACCACTTCTCGCGTTACAGCGAAGTAGCTGCCATTCCAGACCAGACCTCGGAAACTGTGGCAAGAGCCCTAGTGGAACGCGTCATCCAGAATCATACTACTCCTTCCATCCTAATTTCGGATAACGCCCTTAGTTTCACGTCCAAACTGTTCGAGTCACTCTGTAACATGTGTAAAATTAAAAACACACACATTGTGGCATACCATCCGCAGGCAAACGGCTTAGTGGAAAGGCACAATCGAAAGATCTTAGAAGCCCTTCGCCACGTTGTCGATGCATCCTCCCGTACATGGGATGATTCCCTTCCCATGGTACAAACAGCCATCAACAATGGCTATAACGTGTCTATCGGGGACACCCCTCATTTCGTCCTATATCACTACGACAAGCGTCTACCTTTTGATTTGCCCGACCAAATCGACCCGGCAGTTCTAACATCTTCCGAGATGGCAGAAGCAAATCAGCAACTAGCTGAACGATCTTTCAAGATTTTTGACATAATCTGCTATGCCCTAGCCCTAGACCAACGAAACGAACAGATGGAGCAAGAGCAACATAGACGTCATCCCCGTCAACGAACTATAGTCGTCGGTATGCGATGTTATCTGAAGAGCGTGAAACCGCCAGGTGCTCATCGCAAATTATACCCAAAATGGGATGGCCCATATAGGATTATGTAAACCTCGGAAAAAATCGTTATGAAATCCTCGACCTCCTGGATCATCCCAAACTAAAGATCATTCACGCTGATAATTTGAAGATAGCTTCCGAACAACACCTTCCCCAAAAACAGCTGCCAGGCGTTCAAGCCGCCTATCCTTCGAAAGGTCAAAGGATTAATAAATCGAGCAGGAATAAAAAAACTGAAGTGGTCACCGAAGGAAACACTACCTGTGACGAAGATTGGTACATCGTAATACCACCAATACTCGAGCCAATCTCTGAACAAGAGGAGACCCCAGAACAAAGAGTCCCATCGGACCCAGACCATAGAGAAACCCCTTCTAGAGGATTATTCAGTGAAACTCCACCATCTCCTCCAACTCCACCATCTCCTCTGTCACCACCCTCATTGATTGATGATTGAAGCACGGACCCTACATACCGCACGCAAATGCATCAACCACGTGAACTAGAACCTTCACATAAGAAACGAATCCGCTCAGAATCCGAGCTTAACGGTCCACCCCTATTGCCACCAAAACGAGGCGGACCACTTCGCCCACAAACACCAGTATTCATACAGCCACCCCCACCTCCGTATAATCTAAGACGTAGAAATGAATAAAATTGTCCCCCTTATAATTTTCCAAATTATTTACTCTTGTAGCCCTAGCATTAAAATTTCTACCGGAGTTGTTATAGAAAAGTTTGCAGAAGGTAAATTTTTGAAAGAACACGCGGACCTTTTTATAAATTTGCAACCCGCTGCTAGAATCAAGATCAATTTCCTTCAGATACAAACCCATTTAAAAACGTTTGAAAGTAAAGTTCAGGGTTCTGTCCAGGGAACAGATCAGATAAGTCGCGTTCTGTTAGAAAATATCTTCGAAAATATTCGAACTACAGCACGCGTCCTATCAGAAATATTAGCCTCACCATGGATACAAACTGGAACTCAAAACTCGGAAAAATGTAATCAAAGAAATAAAAGGGGACTTATAGATATAGGAGGAAAAATATTCAAAGGTTTATTCGGATTAACAACCGAAGAAGATATTAAAAGAATTGAACTCAAATTGACTCTCTTCGCGCGAAATCGGCAATATAATGGGCACATGTTAGAACAAACTATTAGGTCACTACACGAAAACAACCGCTTCCTCCACGCCCTTTCGGACACATTCACATACCTTGAATCCATGTTAGCTCAATCCAAAGAACACAAAAGATATCTAGAATTAATAGAAATAATTAACCTACAAGTAACCCTAATCGATAAATATTTACAGCAAATAATTACGATTCCTTCCAAGTTTTTGCGTGCAACCCAGTTAGCTCATAGAAAAATCACTGTTTCTACACTAATACCATGAGATACACTTCAGTCCATGATTCACACCGCCCAGACACAATTAAAATTATCACCCATATTCCCACTCAACCATACTAATTACCCCCAATTTCTAGAATACACCTGGACTGTACATGGACCACGCCCCTAAACATACCTCATAATTATACCATTTTTCAGTGTCCTCACTTGCGACGTATATAAATTTCACCCTTTCCCAACACCCTACCAAAACAATTCTAATGTCTATCGATTGTATCTACCCACAGTACCACCTTATCTTTTCCTCACCAAAGACCTGTCAGCATATTCTATTATGTCAGATAGCGACGTCCGGCATTGCCGATTCACGCAAACAAATAAACAACTCGTTTGCCCTCCACTCAAACCAGTCATTCTTTCAACTACAAGGTCTTGCTTTATCGACTTTATTCGTGACCGTCGTGCCCCGGTATGTTCATTTACAAAATTTCATTCCTCTAAAACCGTCCAACTTCGAATTAGACCAAACATCTGGGTTTCTTTTGCGAAAAGGACTACTGCTACCTTCGAATGCCCGTCAAATTATTCCCTTATCACAATACCTATGGTTATTCGGCTACCAATTGGCCGTTCCTTGCGTTCGAAAACCTTCCAAATATACAACCCTTACAAGGTTACCATTAATGACTCGTACCCTTTCCCGTCGCAAAATAAATTTAAACCCGTTGTAGAAATCTTAAGTCTCTCCATGAAACCTGTAACCATCCTACCCGAACTCCATGCCCCTAAATGGAATGATCAATTGAGTCGTTTTAAAATTTCAGATGATAACCAGAATAACCTCTTACAAATACTACAACCTGTAACAATTTTTTCGACATCCGCCTTTAGTATCATTATTGTATGTGCTATTATCCTCGGTATATTTGTGGTGAAAAGATCGTTCTGGGAACAAAGGAAAACAAGAGACACCGAACAACGTGAAACTATTTATGCACGACCAAGAGTGCGTACCCAGACCACGTGAATTAGACTTAACCCCCCGACTTATGTTGTGTATATAAATCTGTATTATAAAACACATAGTTATCATCTAGTTAGCATTAGTTACGATGTTATATTATTGTATTAATATCATTCTAGAGGGAAGAGCCCAGTAAAATTGAACCATGAATAATTCCTATATTCCTATACTATCTTATTCTTTCGTGTAATTCTTATATTAATTTATATAGTGTAGTTCTTGTATCCATTTGTGAAATTCATGTTTATATGGTTCATGTATTTATATAATCCTATATATTCGTATATATTTAACTTTATATAATACCTATATTCATATGTATGTACGTGTATGTATTCATATTTACATAAGGACCAAAATCGCCTAACGCGAGTTTGGATAAAATATTTGATTTGCTTTCTACTTTGCCAAATAATTGGTGACTTGTTCTTTTTAAAATCTTTAATCATTTTTTTTAGATATCGCTTAATAATGAATCTTGCTTAAGCTTTGCAATGTTCATGTTTTGTCTACATTCTCTCTTCGTTATAAAAAATGAAGTCATGTCTTGCCTAAGCATTTAATTGTAAATCTTAAACCTTTAATTTTTACTCATATGCATATTTTAGTGTAAAGATGCATAGTTCAATGTCCACTTTTAGTTAACTTGGCAGATCATGATAACATCAGATCTGAAAATACGCGGTTTAAGATAAAAATATGGCTTCATCTTCAATATCTTGTTTATCCGTTTAAACATTACCATAGCTAAAAGAATTACTTTATTTTCAAATATTGTGCAAAAATAATGCAGCCATTTCAACATTTAATAATAACGATGTTAGCAGTTTTGGGGTATATAAACCCACAAAAATTCTTCCATGTTCATTCAGAAGTAAACTCAAAGGCTGAGCACTGCCTGTACATTTTAGCAGTAAATTACAGTAAGACATAGTCTTTATCTTCTCCTTCGAGCCTTGCTCTCTTCAGAGAACTTTGTCTAAAATTTCCCGATACGTTATAAGAAGAATCTGGGAATATTCAGAGAATTTAATAAGCCTCCCAGAATCCTCCGAGCCACTATAGAAGAACTCGGAGAGTAGTATAGAAGAAACTACTGCAAGTAACAAATTCGTTGCTGCCACCTAACTAGAACCCCAGTCGATTTCGAACCAACCCAGGCCATAGACGGAGGGGTTAACATATATATATACATATATATATTCTTGTATATTCATATACATACATATACATATTCATATATATTCATATATACACACATATATATATATATATACATATACAGGGCTATTCAAAATGATTTACCTGATTTCAAATGAGAATATTTTTTAATGTTACAAATACAGAGTGATTTGTGATACATCAACCAAAAGAAAAACTGTCCAAATTTTGTCTCTCACCTCATAAATGCTCTATGTGACTTCCCCTAGTTACACGAGCAACGTCGACACGATAGTCGAATTCCTCCAATACTCGCTCCAGCATGTCCGTTGTCACTGACTCTACGGCAGTAACAATGCGAGTTCGGAGCTCATCCAAAGATGTGGGCAACGGTGGCACGTACACAGTATCCTTAACGTACCCCCAAAGGAAGAAGTCGCACGGTGTAAGATCCGGCGACCTATTTACAGCTCGAAAACTGCAACACACAAAACGCCTTCTGCTGTGCGGACGCCATTTTCACACTGACTGTTTGTTGCTAGGCTAGGCCACGGCGTGACTTTGGAGCCCTCTCGCGGTGATCTTGTAAAACTCGGAGATTTCCTCTTTCATGTGGTGTATGCCCAGTTGATTCACGGTTGATAGGTACGGAAGTATTCTCAGTTGAAGTCGGATGAATCATTTTAAATAGCCCTATATATTAGGGTGGTCCAAAATTTGGGTTAAATTTCAAAATAGTTGGAAATGCTCTCCACATGGCTGCTGTTATTCCTTTAGATGGGAAGTGATTTTGTGCAAAATATCTGTCGATTCAGTAAATAATAAGAGGTCGCTATGATTTTCACATTTTCAATTAATTAATTAGCTAATCATTTTCTACCCACTTTATTTTTAGAAGACGCGGCAGTCACGCCACATTCACTGCGCACCTTTCAAAGGATGATGCAATTGTTCGATTTCTTGTATAATGCTGTTTGTGAATCAGACAAATTATATACTCATGCTTCATTTTAAGTTTAAACTTATTGGAGGACGGTTTTAAGTTCGTTCAAACTTCAAGAGCTTAGTAATAGTATCTCATGTAAGCATTAATTCATATATATATAATTATTAATTCATATATATAATTATTAATTCATATGTATTAATTCATGTGTATTATATTTATTTAGTATATATAGATATATACTGTATATATATATATATATATATATATATATATATATATATATATATATATACAGTATATATATATATATAATATATATATATATTATATATATATATAATTATGTTCTTTATAGGCAAATTTATAACCGCTAAGGATGTTGCTATTAAATTAAGTGATTAAAATTGTAAGGTATATATCTTATGTCTCTTGAAGTTTATTATTTACTTATTCTTAAATATATTTTTAAAATTTGTCTATCTTCCTACCAATCAACCACTAACCACTGTAACTAATTTTTTTTCTTTATTTATTTTGACTTTGCAATTTTTTACTTTAACACTTATATAATTGTGCTTTGGTGTAAAACGGTTAATGCATTATTTTCTCTCATTTTTCAGGTTATGGTTAGAAGTACTCGCTCATCTGCAGAAACGTGGGTTCTAGGAAAGCCCAGCAACGATTATCAACTGCAAGGCTACCCACATGTGGTGATGTGCTTCGTTTGGTTTAGTTTCACCACCATGAACAGTCCAAGACCTTGAAAGAGAGCTACAACTTGGCCTGCAAAGAGACCCTGCAAGTATGGCAGAGAGCAAGGATTCCTACACAGCGAGTCGATTCCTGCATTAGGAAGCTGTCAAAACTGTACGAAGAGTTCCTTGCGTTGAAGAAAAACCGCAAGACGCAGCTACAAAGCTGCAGAGTGAAAAAGAGCATGTTCCAAGAGACTCTCTCGGAGCTTTCCGACGTTGCCTTGAAGGACGCCTTGAAGGTGATAGACAATGAAGAAGACCGCCAACTCCTGATAATGCAACAACAAGACGTCTTTTCTTGAGGTATGGCAGGCCCTGACAAGATTAATTTTGCCAAGAAATACCGCAAGAGATGTCGACAGGAGAAAGATGCTAACAA
The DNA here is from genome assembly GCA_023014485.1 of Bathynomus jamesi. Lineage (NCBI taxonomy): Eukaryota > Metazoa > Arthropoda > Malacostraca > Isopoda > Cirolanidae > Bathynomus > Bathynomus jamesi. The sequence continues at coordinate 1,791,080 of JAJOZX010000030.1, forward strand.
AGCTCTAAGGTACAAAGAAAGAGAGGCTGCATTCCAGGCTGGAGCTGCTGCTCTTCCTTCATCTAGCACATTCACTTCATCCTCTGAAGAATTCAACGCTGAAGACGATGATTATCGTCCGTCGACTTCGACGGAAGAGCAGATGTACACGCTCATCCTCCGAAACGAAACAATAACTTCACATCACCAGATGTGGTCGCTGCTCTTGATCGCGTCAACCTTCCAGATGGAGGAGCAGTCTTCGTTGCTGGATCAGTCGCTCAAGCCCTGGGATATGATATTTCTACAATGACTCTTTCACGCAGCTCCATCCGTCATTCAAGAATGCAAGTAAGTCAGGCAGCAGCCAAAGAGAATCAAGCTTCGTTTTCTGTCGAAGGAACCCCTTCTTCACTAGGATGGGAAACTACTTCCCGTCATCGGGGGAGCAAAAGAAACATCTCATCGGCCTTGCATTCTTTGATCCTCGAGTGGATGCCGAGACCAAACGGAAACACTGAAGATTTGAATTTGTATGAAATGGTCACCAAAAGGACCCTGGGAATCTTCAATCTGTTAAAGAAAGAAAGAAGGAAGGCAGCGAAGGATACCTTCCTGAGGACTGATCCCAATTCCTGGACGGAGGATGATTGCTTTCAAGAGTTTCGACGCATAACGATAAACCTAAAAGTTGTCAATGATTCGGCGGAGAGTGGTATCACCCTTATCAAGGCATATAATACATCTTTGACGAAGGATGAACAACAAAAACAATTCATCCTCCGATTGGTAGCAAAACATCGCCAAGACTACTCATCGTCTTCGAAGGAGTCAGTGATGAAGCGTTAATCTAAGTAATGATGAATATTATAAACGAATGATAAATGTAATTTTCTATCAAACATATAATTTTTGTTCTTTAAAAATGAATCTGTTTTCTTTAAGAGTTATTCTGTTTTCTAAAAAAAATAAGCTGTTTTCTTTGAGATTTAATCTTTTTACGAGCAAATAAATAAGTATTTGCCCTTGTTTTTTCATTTATTAACCCAGAAGATCAATCTACTAGAAAATTAGTAAAATAAAATTCATAGCGACCAGTAAATATCATTCAATTAAGCTGAAATTTGGCATGGAGATGTTTGATAGATATAGGAACAGGACCAGCCATGTGGAGGTAAAACATTGCAAAATTTTATTTTTTGGACCATCCTAATATATATATTCATATACTGTATAGTCATATATATACACAAACATATATATATATTCAAATATATTCATATATACACACTAGGGTGCATCGAAAAAATCAATTTTTATAATTTAATGAATGGCGGGTGCGCAAAACATGTGAATGATCTCTACGAATCTATATTCTAAGTTTCATTAGCCTACGACATGGGTAAGTGCCTGCGAGATGACTTTGAAATTATGAAACAAAAAATCGCTGAAAAAGGGGAATATTTTTCAGTTATCCTCCCGTTTTCAGCAAATAGCAAAATAAATTTGGCATATATTGATGTTTTGCCTAAATGGAAACTTTTTCGTAATTAAATTATCTTTAAAATGAAATGTTCACTTGTGTGGTGTAACATTTAGCCACTTTTTTCCAATAAAAAATCAGAAAAAAATGTTGCCCAGAGCTTACCACGAGGAGGTAGTCACACATTAAGCTCCACTCTCCCTCCCTCCTTCTTATATAATTTTTCTTTGTGTTAAATGATGGCATTATATCTCTTTAATTTAAAGTTGAAAAATAATCTATGAATAACAATTCATAGTTGTTTATCGCAATAGGCATAAAATTACACATTTGGTTTTGCATATGTTATGTCTCAGCAATGCTGAGAGGAACAGTGAAGGTGGCGGAAGCATCTAAGAAGGTGCAGGAGGCCAGGCTGAGGTGGTATGGACACGTCAGGAGAAGAGAGGAGGAGTATGTGGGGCGCAGAGTGCTGGAGATGGAGTTGCTGGGACGGAGAAGAAGAGGAAGACTGAAGACGAGTTGGAGGGACTGTGTGGTGGCGGACATCAGGGAGAAGGACTTGGAGGAGGACGTGGTATACGACAGAGGAGAGTGGAGAAGACGAACCAAAAACAGCGACCCCATGTAAAGATGGGATAATAAGCTGCGGAAGAAGAAGAATGTCTCAGCAATGCTGATTGCTGAGTCATCGTATCACAATGGCGCCATGCTGCAGTTGGCCAACAGCATTTGCTTTGTACGGACTTGTTTCAAAAGTGTGAGCATTGTGATCTTATTATTCACACAATATTCGAGTATTGAACTATTGCATACTTAAATTACTATAATATTATTTTCAACTAAATAATATGACGCCTTCTATGACCACAGGCTTAAAATGTTTGCTCTGCAATACATTCAAACATTACGAATGCATGAAACTAGGTAAAAAAAAAGAGAAAAATGATAAACAGAATAAATAACAAAAGCATAGGCCTTTATGGCTTCTTGTGCATCAAGTGCATGGAAAAAATAAGAATATAGTACAAAGAGCAATGCAAATGGGCAATACATGTTGACCGACAGATGACCAGGAAACACCAGATAACGCCGACACAACCGAACACGAGATGCAGGACAACACAATACAGGAAACCACACTACAGTGAGATGCAAAAGTAGCATCAGAGGATGAAATACTCACTGTCGCCGAAGACAAAAAAACACTGAGTAGGGAAGAAGTGGTGGCGGAACAGAAGAAAGCAATCGAATCACATAGAACTCGAAAAGAGATTAAACGACGGGACATATGCGAATACTATAAAACAGGGTCGTGCATATATGGATCACACTGCAGGTACAGTCACCCCAAAAAATGCTTCGATATGATGAGGAATGGAAGATGCAGATACGGACAAAACCGCCACTTTTTCCACTCTCCTATGTGCAGAGAGTCACTGACAGAGAGAAAATGCCGAAATATAGAGTGCCCATATTTTCACATAAAGGGTACCCAAGGAAGAGAACGGGGAAGAACAGACCTTTTCCGAATTAGAAGTAACAACAGGAGCAAGGAAACAAATTTTTTAGAGGAAATGAGGACGACAAAAGTACAGCTTGCCATTCTAAAAGAAAGGACAGGACTCCGCAGATATATATTCACTACACCATTACATACATCACCCCTATATCCATCAGCACCCACCGATAATACAACAACCACAGTGGTATCAAGGGCCGCAACCGCAATTCTTCCAAATGCAGCGGCCGAACCAATAACACCAAACAGGAACCGACATCGACCTGGAAACGACCACTATATAGGAAAACCGAACATGTAAATTAGAAACCCGACAAATGTTTTATACACAAATATTCAAAGCCTCTACACTGATCATGCAGGCTGCAAATTACAATACTTACAAAATTTAGCTACCGCAGCCAGCATAGATATATGTCTAATGGAAGCACACTTACATATATGTAAATGCGAAAAAGGCTGTGAAAACTGCATCGAGGATATTGAAATAGCATTGCTGGACTACAACATACACAGAGCAGATAGAGTGGCTAGACGAGGGGTGAGGGTGTTGCATGTACGTGAAAAACACACACACATTCGAAGTGAAGGTAAACAAATGAAGCAGCACAGTCGAAGTTAGTGTGCTGCAACAAATATTTAAATTTTCGGAGATTTTAATTTCCCATTCATAACATGGAAGAAAATTGGCGAAATTATACAGGGTGTCCCATAAGTCCGGCATCATAGGAGAAATTCATATTTTTCTATTTCTACAAACCATAATTCATATTTTTCTTATGCTCGGGATGCCAATTTCCCGTCCACCATTCTGTTCAGTGACGAGGCTGTTTTTTATGGAAATGGTGAGGTAAATCGACAGAACACCCGCTACTGGTCTCAAAACAACCCTCACTGGTATACCTCTTCAAAGGAACAAGGTGCATCTCGGGTGATGGTATGGTGTGGCATTTGGAAGGATCGCATCATAGGCCCCCCCCCCTCTTTTTCGATGAACATGTCACTGGAGGCACCTACCTACGTATGCTCAAGGAAGAAGCATTTCCCAGTGTCTTGAACGAAGAAGGAAATTTCCCAACATGGTTCCAGCAAGACGGCGCTCCTGCACATTACAGCACCCAAGTAAGGGAATACCTGTACCAACAATTCCCTGGTCATTGGATAGGACGTCGAGGGCCTGTGAAATGGCCAGCTAGAAGCCCGGGATCTCACGCCACTAGATTTTTATCTCTGGGGCCACTTGAAAGCGCTGGTATACGCAGAGAAAATTAGGAGTGTTGAACATTTGCGGCAGCGCATTATTGGGGCATGTAACACCATTACTCCTGACATCATTCACCGTGTGCTTGCTGACTGGGATAATAAATAAAAAAAGTAACGCACACAAAGTTCTCCGACCATAACCTCATCGATATACAATTGAAGTTAGCACCCAGAGGTCCGAAAACGCATTCCTAAGAAGGAATATTTGAAGGCTTAAACATAAATCCAAAGAAAGTAGATTGGGAAAACGTAAATAAAGATTTAAAGGAAGTAAATTGGGAATTGCTACGTCACAAAAAGTCTCCACAAGAAATACTCTGTATAATAGAGACTGAAACCAAACCTATAATACTGAAACATATTCCAGAGAGACAGAAAAGAAAACGTAGCAAGCTCGAGAGAAAAATCAGGGCATTATTCAGGCAACGAAGACAAACCGTAAAACATCTCGACTGATGCAGAACTGGTGCAAAGATAATCAAACTAGAGAGGAATCTTGGCGAAATAGAAATGGACCTAAAGCAAACATTCATACAAAAGACAAACGAGGAGGAAAACAAGGTAGCAGAAAACAAAAAATAACCCAAAATTCTTCTACACGTTTGCGAAAAGGAAAATGTATTGTAAGAAGAGTATTGGTCCCGAGAAAAATGCAGTGTAAGGAGCATTGGTCCCGAAAAAAATAAGCGAACTGCTTAGAGAACAATTTAACTCTGTGTTTAGCACCCCTAACTCCGAGATGGAAGTGGAAAATCCAGACGAATTTTAAGACATAGATACAAATCAACAAAGAACAAATTCCGGCACAAACCTATTAATGGACTTCGAGTTCACGAAAAGAGATATAATTAAAGCTTTATCATAGATACGAGACAATTCAGCGCCAGGGCCAGACACATGGAGTGCCACGATTTTGAAGAAATGTAGAGAGTATTGCCAAACCGCTATACTTACTATGGAGGAAATCACTCGACACAGGACAAATTCCACTCTCCTTAAAGAACGCGAACATTGCCCCCCCTATTTAAATGTGGTAACAGAGAAATGCCCAAGAATTATTGGCCAGCGGCTCTCACCTCTCACCTTATAAAGTGCTTTGAACGTATAATTAGAGGTACAACTACCTACTACCTACAAGAAAAAGACCAATACACCCCAAATCAACATCGCTTCAGGGCTGGAAGATCATGCCTATCACAACTACTAGACCACCAGGAGAAAATATTGGAAACATTTTGTTGTGAACAAAACATAGATAAAATATATAGGGAGTTTGCTGAAGCCTTCAATAAATGTGACCATGGAATCATAGCAACAAACTTAAGAATACAGGAATTACTGGAAAGCTCGGAAGATGGATATTTAATTTCTTGACGCAAGGAACACAAAGAGTGGTGGTAAACGGAGTTAAATCTGAAGTGTCGGAAGTCGTGAACTCTGTTCCACAAGGGACAGTATTAACTCCCTTGCTGTTCATAATAATGATTGCAGATATTGATGCAGATATTAAGGACAGTATTGTATCATGTTTCGCAGAAAACACAAAGATATGTAAGGAAATATTAAACGAAGGTGACATAATAAAATTACAAAACGACATTGAAACATTATTCTAGTGGGCAGAAGACAACAATACGAAGTTCAATGAAGAAAAATTCCAACTTCTAAGATATGATAATAAGAAGCAGATGCAGAATAAAAGATACAAAACTGCAAGACAAACAGATAACAGGAAATCTACAAGTTAGGGATCTTAGAGTAATAATGTTATCGGATACAGAATTCAGAGAGCACTATAGCATCGAAATAACAACGGCTAGAAAAATAATGGAAATCATCTGGAGGAACTTCCGCAGCAGAAAAGCAAACATCATGCTCAAATTATGGAAGAGACTAGTCCTATCACTAATTGAGTATTGCTCAGTACTCACAAGCCCACACAAAAAACGAGACATTGTGAACATTGAAGCTATACAAAGGACTTTTACGTCTAACATAGACGAAATGGAAGGTGAAGACTACAGGTCTCGGCTAAAATCCCTGATACTCGCGATAAGGCGACAGCGGTACACAATAATATACATATGGAAAATAATTGAGAGCTTTCTCCCTAACCTTAGAAATGAAATTGAAACAAACTGAAATGAAGGCAAAGGCAGATTTTGTACAGTCCCAGCTGCTGTGGAAATGGGGGCCATGAAAACGACGATGGAAAATACCGTCAGAATAAGAGGCCTAAAGCTTTTCAATGACCTACAGAGAGAAGTAAGGAATCTTGAGCACACCGACCTGAATAACTTCAAGAACCAGCTGGACAGATTCTTGTGCAAAATCCTTGACCAGCCATGCGTGGCTGGCTACAAGCGCAGGAGGAGATCAGAGAGAAATTCCTTCCTTCATCAAATCACGTAAATGAGGCGAGATGCTGCAGAGGGGTCGAACGCAGGTCGACCCTGAACTGTCCTTCTAACTCACACAATGTAACACAAAGTAAGTAACGTAAGTATATATATATATATATATACAGGGCGTCCCAAAAAAATGTATACACACTTTAACAGCTGATAGCTCAATTGATGTTTCTTTCTTTCCAAGTTAAACCCATTAGAATTAATAAAAGCAGTCAGACTAAGCTTTGAACAAAGGAAATTCATTCTAAAATGCTACTGGAAGTGTGAAAACGCAGTTGAAGTGCAAAGACAGTTTAGGAGGGAGTTTCAAACAGATCCACCAACGCGACTTACCATCACTCGAATTAGAGATAAGTTTGAAGCCGATGGAACTGTTCAGAATGTCCACAAGAAGCGTTCCGGAAGACCACGGACATCGACAAGCCCCACAAAGCAAGAAAGAGTACTGGAAACGTATCACCAAAGTCCAAGAAAATCTGTGCGGCAAGCGAGTCGTGAGGTAGGAATTTCAGAATCGTCTGTCCAACGCATTTTGAAGCGCTCTCAATGGAAAAGTTACATTCCAAGATTAGTCCATGCTATTAATGAAGATGATCCGGACCGAAGAGTGGAGTATTGCGAGTGGTACTTGGCACGATGTGGATGTGGATTGGACGAAGGGGTTTCGTAGAATACCCTCCGCGTTCACCAGACCTCACACCACTAGACTTTTTTTATATGGGATACTTAAAAGACCAAAGTACTACGCTATAAAACCTGCAACAGTCGCTGAATTGAGAGCAGCCATTGAAACGAGAATGCACACAAATACCAAACGAAATGTTTCGTGATGTTTGCGATTCATTGCTTCGCGTTATCAGCAGTGCCTGGACCAGAACGGACGTCAGTTTGAAAACAGGCGTTGACAAAACAATTAAATAATGTCTGTAGATTCTATTACATTTTGAAAATGAAATGTATTTTAATAAACACTGCCTTTATAAGTATTTAAAGTGTGTATACACACATTTTTTTGGGACGCCCTGTATATATATATATATATATATGTAAAAATGAATCATAAATAATTCCCATATTCCTATACTATCTTATTCTTCATGTAATTCTTGTATTCATTTATATAGTTCTTGTATTCATTTTAAGAAAAAGTATCCATTTTAAAAATTCATGTGTTATATGGTTCATGTATTTATATAATCCTGTATATTCTTATATATTTAACTTTATATAATGCCTATACTCATATGTATGTACGTGTGTGTATTCATTTTTACATAAGGACCAAAATCGCCCAACGCGAGTTTGGATAAAATTTTTGATTTGCTTTCTACTTTGCCAAATAATTGGTGACCTGTTGTTTTTTTAAAATCTCATAATCATTTTTTTAGATTTCGCTTAATAAGGAATCGTGCTTAAGCTTTGCAATGTTCATATTTGTATACATTCCTTTCGTTATAAAAGATGAGATCATGTCTTGCCTAAGCATTAAAATTGTACATCTTAAACCTTAAAATTTTACTCATATGCATATTTTAGTGTAAAGATGCATAGTCCGATTTCCACTTTTAGTTAACTTGGCAGATCATGATAACATCAGATCTGAAAAGTCGCGGTTTAAGATAAAAATATGGTTTCGTCTTCAAATATTTTGTTTACTCGTTCAAGCCTTACCACAGCTAAAAATTTACTTTATTTCGAATATTGTGCAAAAATAATACAGCCTTTTTAGCATTTAATAATAATGATGTTAGCAGTTTTTGGGTATATAAACCCACTAAAAATCTTCCATTGTCATTCAGAAGCTAATTCAGAGGCTGAGCACTACCTGTACATTTTAGCAGTAAATTACAGTAAAAGATAGTTTGTATCTTATCCTACGAGCCTTGCTCTCTTCAGAAGAACTTAGTCATTAAACTTTCCGGATACGCTATAAGAAGAGTCCGGAACCTTCAGCATTTTTAGTAAGTCTATCAGAGTCCTCCGAGCCACTATAGAAGAACTCGGAGAGTAATATAGAAGAAAACTACTGCAAGTCATACATCCGTTGCTGCCACCTAACTAGAACCCCCGTCAACTTCGAACCAACCCGGGCCATAGACGGAGGGGTTAACATATATATACATATATACATGTGCCTCCGTGGTGTAGTGGTTAGCGTAACTAACTACGAATCCATCGGCCCCGGAATCGAGACCTGGTGACGGCAGCCGGCGCGCAGCAAAACCTAGCTGTTCATCCTCCCAAACAATAAAGAAAGTGGGTGGTAGATAAATGGGTACCCTGGCTAGCCTAGTGGTTAATACACTGGGCTGCCGATGGGGCGTGGTTCGGATTTTGCGTTAAACTGTAAAATATATAATATATAATATGAAATATATAATATATATATACACATTAAAAAATATATATATTTAAAAAATATATAATATATGAATATATATATATATTTAAAAAATGTATAATATATATATATATATATATTATATATATATATATATATATATATATTTAATAAATATATAGGGTGATTCAGCAAAGCGTACATTAAATTGGAGGATGAAATCCTTGGATAATCCTAAACCACAATGTCTCTATGGTAAAATGTCAGAGTCTGCATAGTTTCCATGTTACAATACATTTAAGATGTTGTATTAATGAGAGTGAATATGAAATGAAACCCCCTTAGGTTTTTGTAATCATTTATTCACAGATCTCTACAGTGTGACCCCTCTTTGTTACAACCTAAAGGAAATGTTCAAAGTTGCCCCCTTCTGCCTCAATGCAGGCCTGTGCACGTCGTACCATTGAATGTCTGACGTGTTCCAGAATGCCTGGACTATATTTAATTTGCACGCACCTGTCACGAACACGTGGACATAATTCCTCTCTTGTTTGAACCTCTGTATCATACACCAACGTCTTTAAATGGCCCCACAGGTAGAAATCCAAAGGGTTAAGATCTGGAGAGCGGGGTGGCCAGGGAACGGGGCCACCACGCCCTATCCACCTGTTGGGATAAACAGTACCCAGATATTCCCTTGATGATCGGGCAAAATATTCTCTTCTGGAACATGAAATGATCCAAAGAATCACTATACATGTATGATAGCAATGAACTCTTCCCACTAGCTCAGTTGGTCGCCAAGTCTCGGCAGGTGTAGACGTGTTTTTGTAGTGTTCCTGCCATCTGGGTTACGCCGCGCAGTGAATCACACCAATAAGGCAAGTTAAACATTTCACCAGTGAGTGGCGGACACGATGCTTAGTTTTTGTCATTCATTTACTGCACTGACCTTGATAAGCAATTTGGAACAATGAATTGTATATTAAAATTGTTAAAAAATAAAAAAAAATTAAAATTTATAAGTTTATTAAAATTGTTAAAATTGTTTGTTTTATATTCTACATAAAACATATGTATAGGTTCTTCAACTCTAATTTCCATTTTATCTTCGATTCCACAGGCCAAGACCATGACAACGACAAGGAGCAGTCCGAAAGTTTGGCTCCTGGGTAAGCCGGACTCGGACATCTTGGGATCTGGCCTGCCAACAAACAGGGCTATTCTCAGGAACTTCATGTTTCACCACCAGAAGGGATCCACAATCGGTGACAGTGCTAAGGCCACCATAGACAGAGCGCTGACAATCTGGGACAAGGCACGAATTCCGACCCAGCGGGTGGACTCCGGCGTGCGAAAGCTTCGGAAGCTCTATGAAGGATATTGTGGGTTGAAGAAAAACCGATTGAAACCGAAAGACGGGTGCCGAATCAAGGAAAGAAAATTCAAGGAGAATCTCACCAAACTATTTGACATCTCACGAAAAGACGCCCTCAGTATTATGACGGACGAAGAAGACAAAGAGTTCCTCCGGATGCAACAGCAGGATCTCTCGAGCGCGAGTATGTCCAGGATCGACAAGACCTTGACGGAAAAGGAGACTCGCAAGCGCTTCAGGAGTGATCAGGCCAGTGCTCGAAAGGAAAAAAGCATGTTGAGCGCCCAACAGGCGAATACGGCTGTTCCGTCTAGTTCCGCATTGCTGACATCTGTAGCTCCTCCACATCGACAGAGTCCGAAGATGATTTCCAGGCTCCGTCAACATCCAGTCAAGATTCTGCCAATGAATAAGAAATCGAAGCAGACCATTGTGACCAAGGAAGTAGCCGCCTCGCTCGACCGAGTGAAACTCCCTGACCGCGCTGCCATGTTCGTCATAGGAGCCGTCACGCAAGCGCTCGGCCATGGCCTGGAGTCTGTGGCGCTATCCCGGAACACTATTCAGCGAGCTCGGGTCACCACTCGTGAGGCGGTAGCAACTGCTCAACAGGCTGTTTTCTCGCCGGACAGCCCACTACTTCTCCACTGGGACGGTACACTGCTTCCAGATATCGCCGGCAATAAAAAGCTTGTGGATCGCGTTGCCATCTTGGTGACTGGTGGTGAAACAGAGCAACTTCTTGCCGTCCCTAAGATCGGCCGCGGCACGGGAGAGGAGCAGTGCAATGCATGTGTCCAAACGCTGGAGGAATGGAACCTCAAACTCATGATCCAGGGACTAGGCTTCGACACGACGGGAACCAATACTGGGCGCGTGCACCCTAATTGAGAAGGCTTTGGACAAGGAGCTCATCTGGATCGCGTGCCGTCATCAAGTGTTGGAGATAATGTTGTCGGCCGTATTTTCTGTCGCCCTGACACCAACCGGTGGGCCTGAAGTGGGAATCTTCAAATGCTTCCAGAAGACCTGGCCTGATATTAATATAGTTGATTTCCGTTCTGCTGGAGACGATCTCTTCGTTGGCATGCCTGATGGCGTACGAGAGGAGATGATGTCATTTTACTCGGAGGCAGTCAAGAGCCGGCTCCGACGGGATGACTATGGAGAGTTGCTTCAGCTCTGTCATATATTCCTAGGGGGATCCTCCGACGGAGAACCGTCCTTTCGTGCGCCAGGCGCTATGCACAACGCGCGGTGGATGGCTAAGGCAATATACTCGCTCAAGATCTTCCTTTTCAGGAGCCAGATTAAGTTGACGGCCCACGAGATAGCTGGCGTCACAAAGATTTGCCTCTTCGTTTCTCTTATTTACGCTCGCTACTGGCACGAGGCCCCTCTCCCATTGAGGGCCCCCTCAACGACTTAAAGCTAATTGCTCTCCTCCATGAATATCCTGACCGTGCCATCAGGTAGGTGGCTGTTAAGGCCTTCTATTGCCATTTGTGGTACTTCTCTCAGCACCTCGCGCCTCTCGCCCTCTTCGAGAGGTTGACAACTTCTTACGTCCCTCATACCAAAAACTCTTGAGACGTCTGGACGGGACTGTGTTCGATCATCGTTCTTCATTGGATTCGTACATCACGAGCCGGTCTTTGAAGATATTCGATATACTCTCCAGGAAAGGACAAGATGAAGCCAAGACATTCTTGTCAAAACCTCCCTCCCTCTGGCTGACAGACCCCATTTACCAGTTACTTAAGGCTAAGTGCAGGCTCTTCAAGGTCGTCAACGACTGTGCCGAAAGAGGAGTCGCTCTTATTCAGTCCTACAATACCGCGCTGACGAAAGACGAGACCCAGAAACAATACCTATTGCGACTCGTCGCCAGCCACCGAAAAAGATTGCCAGTTCCGACGAAGTTGGCTTTGACGAAGAAAAAGTAACGGCTGTGATGTTGTTTGTTTGAAATACAAGGATTTAGTGCAGTCGTACTAACTGCTATGACATGGGCGTTCTAGTATATTTTTGCATAACATGTGCACTGTGCTGTTGACTTCAAATTTTTAAATAAACATTGATATTGTATTTTTGTTTCAAATCCTAAAAATATAGGAACTGCTCGCGACCTCTAAATATTGTATGATCTGTCTAATTTTTGGCATGAGTTCTTACATTTTGATATGGAACACGGATGGCCTTGTGGAGAAAGATATTTTCAAATTTCATTTTTTTCGGCCACGCTAATATAAATATATAATATATAAATATATATATATGTATTTAATAAATATATAATATATAAATATATATATATTTAATAAATATATAATATATAAATATATATATATTTAATAAATATAATATATATATATATATAATAAATATATATAATATATATATATATAATATATATATAAATATATATAATATACATATAATATATATGTGATCAGTCTTTCCTCAGATGTGATCAGTCTCTCCTTGTGGACAGACGTGTTTTATCGAGTGTCCAGTGTTACCAATTGAATAAGTGGTTTTCGTTGAAGTGGCATTAAAAAAAATAGTGTTTGGTGCATTCTTACCTAAATTACTTCGTGTTACTAATCACTCATTAACGAATATATTTCATTTATTGACTTTATTCATTAATATATTATTTGATTAAACCAAGGCTAGTGCACGTAGCTTGCCTTGTTTGTTTCCAGAATCTATTATTAAACGAGCTTTCATAAGTTTGAAATTCCCTTGGTTTGCCTTTTTTTTCAAATCTATTAGAAAAAGAGGTTTCATAAGGTTCATTTTCCCTTCTTTCGGGGGATCAACTAGAGTGTGGTCACCCACCGTGGGAAAAAAGGAAAAAAGTCGGTCGAATAAGGAGAGATAAGTTTTGTTGATACTTTTACATTTACAGAACTTTCGTCGGTAGCTTAATTATATATTCATTTAGTATAAATTTATGTTTCAAGAACCTGTTTCTTCGTTTCAAGAACATTTTTGCGGGATTGCGCAGGTGACGGCACAATAAGCACGCGGTAGACCTACATTGTAGTTTATTAATTTCCAGACGCTCATTTTTTGTTTTTTGTTTTTTAACTAATTAAGAGCATGGCACCCCGGTCAAGTACTTGCAGTCGCTGTGAAGGGAAATTTGCGTTTACAATGGCTAATAATAATGAACAGTTACTTTGCAGGTGGTGCTCAAGCATGGAAGTGCTGAGGAAAGAGTTAGAACGTCAGAGGGAGGCCAGAGTGAGGCTTGAAGAAAGCGTGATGCTCCTGACGGCAAAATTAGAATCCTTGAGACTCCAGTTATGACCCCTCCTGCCTCAGTTTCTACTAATAATATAAATAGTACTAATAGCCCTCTCTCTTCCCCTAGTTCCCAACCCTTCGTTTGAGTGCGTAATGGAGCCCCATTGAGAAAACCTAAGATTTGACTACCAGTAATAACAAACAATAAGTTTTCTATTTTAGGTTTCGAAGATGCTGATAAACCGGAAATACGAATCGTTGGCGATTCCATTGTTCGAGGGCAGGTCGAGGAATTCTGTGGGAGAAACCTTCGTCGTAGGCGCCGTTACTGCTACCCTGGTGCAAGGGTAGAGGATATAACTAATAGTGCTGACCATTTTACAGATGGTACCTCTGAAGACACAACGTATGTTATTCATGTCGGTACTAATAACGTTTAAAATTCTAGATCGGAGGAACTTCTGGCTAGGTGCAGGGACTTACTAGAGCGACTAAAGCAAAAAACTAATAAGATTGTTGTAACAGGTATATTTCCTCAAATTATCCAACGTAGCGATTTCTACAGCAAGGCGACCTATATCAACAATTACCTAAAGCCTCGTTGCCAAAAGGAAGGAGTGCATTTTGCGAATTTTTTAAACAGTTTCTACGGTAGGAGGGACTTGTTCCTCGGAGATGGACTTCATCTTAATGATGTTGGAGCTGTGCGTTTAGGAAGATTATTTCATAACATTGTCACTTCTTTTCAGGCTGCCGTAACTCGAACGGTCCCAGCGTAATTTCCGCAAATTTCCCCTGCGCTTGCGAAGGTGTTGCAATTACAAACAATTTGAAGGTTCTAGCCTTAAATGCTCGTAGCCTACGTAATAAAATAAACGATTTTTTTCTTTAATTGCTTGTAAAAACTGATTTAATTGCGACAAATGAATCGTGGCTTAGCACTGAAACACGTGACTTTGTAGGGGAGTATCAAATTAGAGGTTATAGACTTTTTGTTAAAAACAGAATAGGTAGGCGAGGAGGCGGTGTTATGTTGTATATCAAAGATAATATTGCGAACGTTATAGAAGTAATGCACACAATTCCAGAACCGATAGATTCGACTATAGCAGAACATAAATTGAACGATTTCAAACTTGTTGTTGCGGTTGTATATAGGCCCCATAATCAAACAGCTGATACAGACGAAGCGTTATATCGTGAACTAAAGAGAATAATAGGTAGTGAGCAGGCTTTAGTTATGGGTGGCATTAATTGCGCCAACGTGAATTACGATACAATGCAGGGAGACGCGGAAGGTAAACGTTTAGTTAATTTTCTCGAGGATAGCTTTCTTATTCAAAAGGTTGGGGAACCTACGAGGTTGGAAAGTATTTTAGATTTAGTAATAACTACGGACGATAGGCTAATCACTGATCTTCAAGTAATAGAACCCTTAAGCAATAGCGATCACAATATGGTAGAGTTTGTCCTCTCAGTAAGTCACTCGAAACCAGCTAACTCGACTAAAATTCTTAACTTCCAGCATTCAGACTTTTGTAAATTTCGAAATGAATTGTCACACGTCAATTGGGAAAATGTAATGGGGATCCCCAATGCAAAACTAATGTGGGAATCGTTTGAAACAGTATTTAGGACTATAAATGAGGAATGTGTACCGTACAAAATTAAGCGTGCGAAAGTAAATAACAAGCCCTTGTGATTTACTTCTAGAGTAGGAGACATTATAAAGAGTAGAGATAGGGCTACATAAGTGCTACAAAAGTGCGATAAAGAGAATTTGTTGTTACGAAACAACAACATATCTCTAAGGCATGAAGCGAAAAGTGTAATAAAAAAGACCAAGCGCGAATTTGAAATCTTCAGAGCTCGTGACGGTAAAGAAAACCCCAAGCGATTCTTTCAATACGCCAACAATAGAAATCCAGTAAAAAGTGTCTTCGGGCCGTTGAAAAATGCTAACGGAGATCTAGTTTCTTTAAACAAGGAAATAGTTACCTTACTAAACTAATTTCTTACGTCAGTTTTTACTATAGAAGATGTAATGAATATCCCTACGGTCAAAGACATAATACCTTTTGATAATGGTAATATTTTGGATAATATTGTGGTTAGTGAAGGGAAGTTAATGTGCTATATTGATAAAATGAAAATGCGTAGATCAACGTGGCCGGATTCCATATATCCCATAGAACTAAAAGAATTAAAAGATAGCATTGTTGTGACGTTAACAAAGATTTTAATGCGTCTATTTCTGAGGGGTGCGTACCAGATAATTTCAAGTTAGCAAACGTAACACCTATCTTTAAGAAAGGCGATAAATTTGCCTCGGGAAATTATAGGCCAATCAGTTTAACGTCTGTTGTAGGTGAGCTACTGGAAACAATAATAAGGGATCGTATAGTCAACACTTAGAATTGCATAACTTGGTTAGAAATACGCAGCACAATTTTAGGCGAAACAAATCTTGCTTAACTAATCTTTTACAATTTTTTCTAAACTTGGTTGACGTTTACGATAGTAATCGGGAGGTTGATGTAGTGTATTTAGATTTTAATAAAGCGTTTGACACCTTACTGCACAAAAGACTCATTGAAAAAACTAAGGCTCACGGAATCAAGGGTGTAGTAATAAATTGGATAGAAGATAGGTTGCGAAGTAGGAAACAGAGGGTGGTCGTTGATAGAGCGGAGTCGTGTTGGGCTAATGTAGCGATCGGCGTTCCTCAGGGTTCTGTATTGGGCCCCGTGCTTTTTCTTATATATATTAACGATTTAGATGTCGGCCTAGTCAGTACAGTTGCAAAATTTGTGGTTGGCACGAAGCTGGGTGGTAGGGCGATTAATGATGAAGATAGAGGTAAAATCCAGGAAGATCTGAATAACATCGTTGATTGGTCAGTTACATGGCAAATGAGATTTAACATCGATAAGTGCAAAAATTTTACATATAGGTTCGCGTAACGTTAATTTTGCCTATAGTATTTCAGGGAAGGAGTTAGCAAGCGTAGAGCAGGAAAAAGGTTTAGGAGTTATAGTCACTGGTGATTTAAAAGTAGCGAAACAAAGTACAGCAGCTGTCAATAAAGCGAACAAAGTGTTAGGTTTTATAGCTCGGAATTTTGAGTACAAATAGCGCGATATTATAGTTCCTATTTATAAATCACTAGTTAGACCCCATTTGGAGTACGCGATCCACTTTTGGAATCTGCATATGCGAAAAGATATAGACAAACTCGAAAGAGTTCAAAGACGCGCAACTAAGATGATTCCGTCGCTTAGGTCGCTAAGGCCTATTGGTTAAGTAGCTGGGCTGCTGGTGGGGCGTGGTTCGGATTCCATGTTAAACTGTAGGTCTTAGTTGGAGTGAAAAGCTTGACCTTCGTCAGAATGAGTAATTCGGGCGGAAGCTAACCAAAGGTTATAAAGGTTCATTCATACGACCATTTCTTTTCTTGACTATTATCTTTTATTTCCATTATCTTTTAGTGTCTACCTATGCCGAATTGACATATCAGTCCATGTTTACTCGTGTCCGTCTATACATCACGCACACAACCTGTGTGACTACCGATATGTGTACAAAACTTTATGCATTGGTACATGTCCGCTAATGATTATGATTACGTACGTAGTTACCTTACATGTAAGTACGTTCACATGTATACGTTTTATTTTTTCTTAATTATTTAATTTCTCGCAAGATATTAGTTCATGCTGACGCAAGTGTTCGAATTCCGATGACGACGCCAAAATGAGGCATCTGAAAACAAAATCTCTCTTGCTTGCTTCTATTCCGAAAACATTATTATGTTATATATCGTTATATATATAACGATATATAGCATAATAATGTTATGTTATATATCGTTATAACTTATATTATGTGTGTTATGTTACATATATATATATATATGAAAATTATTTCACGAAAGTAACACGTGAAAAATATTTATGATGAATAAAACCACGAAGGAAAGGAAACACAAAATGGTGCTCAAGCGCTTTCGTCTAATGACATCCTCAGGAACACTGAAGTACATAAAAGGGTTACAGCCTATATATATGTTACAGAAAGAAAAAAAAAAGAAAAATAAATAATATATATATATATACATACATATATATATATTATATATATATATATATATATAATATATATATATATATATATATGCAATAAACGAAGTAAAAATAAAAATTAAAAATTAAAGGATTATCAGAGAGGCATACAGATTTGTAAGGAGAAAATATCGATTTTTAGCACAAGATCAAATGAATTATAAAAATACAAATTTATACTGGAAATCTGCCCGGGTTTTAACACTGCCTTTTTTGGTTAAGTTTCGATGTATATAAAAATAAAATGAAAATTAAAAGTTAATAAAGTAGCATACAAGTTTACCAAAGATTTAGCGTTCTACCCTTCTTATCTAAATCTGTTTTGAAGGAATTCAAAACAACAGGATCGAGTTGAAAAAGACCGGTGGATGCGAACAATGTGGAACATATGGAGGTCATTTGAGGCTACCAAGTCTTTGAAATTGGCCAAAAATCCCATTTTTCGACAAAAAAGTGCGATTTTGAACACTTAAATGCGATTTTTCGCAAAAGTTACAGAAGACGAACCCCTCTTAAAATTTAATTTTACATAGGAATACATACTGCCAATCTTGAAATTCCAAGTTTTTCAATATTTGACCTCAGCATGATACACCCTAGTGCGGGCGTGTTTTATATATACACCCCTGTCTGTTGTTGTAGGTGTATGAGCCAGTAAATAACCTTGGGCCCATAACTGCGAGGGTTGTTTCTGTGAATAACGGCTAAGGTGTCTTTAGGCATGACGATGATCTTGAACACCGTAAAGCATAATGAGGCGATCGTGGTTGTGACTTCCAAAGGATCGCATTTGAAACGGGCTATGTACATCCTTCTAAAGGCCTAGAAACATACTCTAAGCACGCGCACATCATTCACGCAATAACGTTCACACTCATCAGCTAAATTGAATGGACTAGCTTCATTAAAACTGTTGTAGTAGCGGTCAGAATCTTCACGCTCACTATTACTCATGTTGGTGTAGTTAAAGTAATGTTTGGGTGGAGTTAGTCCTACGTAATTTAAAGTTTCGCTAGTGAGGAATGTGCAAGGGAAATACCTTTTGAAACTTCAGCGGCTACGCCCATGACCTTGGGTAACTTTGCTAATTTACAAGGCGTGAACAGCATGGTGTCTTTAAACTGTACATTACCTCTTATCTGCGTCTGTATTAGTTTGTTGCCTCTTTTCAAGGGATCACCTGTAAATATCGCAGACGACTCGTGTTTAAGCAACTCCTTATAAAGGAACTGTGTGTCAAATTTTGCCCCGTTATGGGCAAGAATATACAGTCATTTTTTTTAACTTGTCTGCTAATTTGACAATAGAGGATACAAAGAGTTTCACAGGGCTGTCGTGTGCAATCGTTTTAAAAACGTTTGTCCGTTTGCCACATTTGTGACACTCATCACACTCGATCTCCCTGCACTCATCAAAGATAGTCTGACTTACCAGTAAATGTGGAATGACCTCTTTGGTTTCAGCGTTCGTATAAGTTTCTATATCGTCATACACAGTTATACAAGGGCTATTTTTAAGCTTAGCATCATTCATATAACATACATGCTTCACTCCATCCGCCTTATATTTTTCATGACATGTAGAAAGTGAATTTCATCGCATTTATGTTTCAAATTCCCCCAATTATCCATCATGTGAAACATACCGCACTTACAAATCCTCATTTTTCTGCAAGTGTCAATTGACTTATGGAGTTCAAAGCAATTATTATTGAAAAATGTACGTCTACACACATTACACGCCTTCTCAGTTTCAACTACATGACTTTCACATTTTGGGCTTTTGCATTGCTCACATACCATATAGCACTCCATACAATGTTTCACTATATCATCAGCAAACTCGAGACATCCCTTACACAGATCATGGTGCCTTCCATATTTTCGACTTTTATCATAACTAGCGTAGAGAGTCCTTATACTGTATTACGGATGGGGAGATACGATGTTCCTGACAATCCTAAAATAAGTAGAGGTCTTGTACGATCTCTCACACAGCTTTTAAAAACATACACAGTCCTACGACGATCATCCATTCAAAATACAACTTCCAAACATTCATTTCCTGATCGACCCTTCTCAGCTCTTCAGGACCCATATTACACTCAAACTCAAGCTTACAATCTGAAACCAGTTTACGGGCACGTTGCACAATCGTAGGCTACCAAATTTTTTGCTTCCATGTATTTAGCACAGTGAACATATGAGCTAATACTAAAGCTATAAAGCCGCAACCACAATCGACGTTTAAATGCTTTCTGTAAATAACCGGAGAATTGAAATTAAGAGTATAAGGTGTGGCACTATGACCCGCACAGTGGAATACTCTATCAATATCTATCATGAAGTTGTTGTTGTTGTTGTTTAGCCGATCAGCCCACCCTGATCGAGCAAGCTGGCCGCACGCAGGTAACCGATCGCCCTCTCCGGAGTGGACCAGAGGTTCAGCGCACTAGTGATGTTGTGCTGTGTTCGTTTTTGTGCTAGAGCGGTACAGTCTGTCATAATGTGTTCAATTGTTTGTGGTGTGTCCTGGCACAGGTGGCAGGTGTTGTCTATGGAGTTGTCTAGTCTGTGTTTATATGTCCGTAAGTTGGGGTGATGTCCACATCGGAATCGTGCTAAGTTAACTCGATCCGATCTGCTCAGGCTGATCTCTGACCTGTTAATGGGTGGCGGTTTCGCACCTAGGACCGCATTCGGACCGAGTCGTGTCAGTGCTTTCTGGGTTAGGTGTGTGTGTATGTGTTTTCTGTACTGTGTGATGTCTGTGGGGCGTGGTATGGAATGGAGTATTTGGTTATAAAGTCTCTCTGGTGTTACCTTAATGGTGCGAGGTGTTGGTGCATGATTGTACATGTAATGGCAAGGGTGTTGTGGGTTAGTTGTCGCTGCTGCCATGAATTGTGTTCCCCTCAAGTCTAAATGTTCCCTAACTTTTAGTATTTTTGTTTCTGTGTGTAGGTGTTCTATTGGTGTTGTTTGAATGCATCCTGTAATGATACGAAATGCGTTGTTTTGTATTGTTTGTAAGGTGTTTATGTGTGTGTTTGAGATAATGGGTGCCCACCATGGGTTAGCATAGTCCATAACTGAGCGAATATATTGTTTGTATATGAGTGATGTTGTTTCCTGCTGGTGTCCAAAGTTTGTGCCTGTTAGTACCCTAAGTGTGTTAAGTCTTGACGTACATTTGGTTTTAATGTCCTGAATGTGGTTTGCAAAAGATAATGATGTGTTGTATGTGACACCAAGTATTTTGGTTCTGTGAGTGTGTGGAATGTTGATGTTGTTTAGTGTAAGCTGTGGAATTATCTGGTGTTCTTTTGTGTTGCTTGTAAGCAAGGTGATGGTTGATTTTGTGGGCGCTACTTTGAGTCTATTGTGTGTGAGCCAGTCTTGTATGCTGTTTATGTATGTTTTAGGTTATTTGTAGCTGTGTCGATGTTGTTGTGGGTGGATGTTAGAGTGATATCATCTGCATATGATGATAAGGTAAGCTTGTTATCTATGGGTGTTGGAATGTCATGCATGTATAAGTTGAAGAGTGTTGGTGAGAGAACAGAGCCTTGAGGGACCCCGTTCGGAAAAAGCTTCTTTTTGGATGACTTGCCATTAAATGTGACATGTGAGTATCTTCCTGAGAGATAGTTGCTCAGCCACCTTTTGGTCTTATTGTGCATGTTTGTGTTGAGTATTTTGTTTATGAGAGGGAAGCGTGGGATAGCATCAAATGCTTTACTAATGTCTATTGTTGCTAATAGTTTACGTTCAGCTGGTCGTCTGGAGTTGATGCCATCCATGATGTGCTGCGTGAGGTTAGTGAGTAATGTCGTGGTTGAGTGGTGAGGTCTGAATCCATGTTGAGTAGGCGATAGTGGAATGTGTGGGTTAGTGATTTGTAAGATTAGTCTTTCTGTTACTTTGGAAGGTGTGCACAGTAAAGTAATGGGTCTATAGGAAGCTGTTTCTGTTGGATTTTTGTTTGGTTTGAGTAGTGTACTAATTTTACCTTGTTTCCATATGTCAGGAATAATACAGTGTTGGTATGAATATGTGCTGATATTTGTGAGAGCTAGTATTCCTTGTGGGCCCAAGTGTTTAAGGTGTATGTTAGATATGTTGTCTGGTCCAGTAGCCTTCGAATTCTTAATGTTTTTGATGATCTTGGTGGTCTGGTCTGTATTGAAGGGTGTAATGGTCGTGTCGAGTCTGTAGGTTTTCTTGTGTCTGGCTGTTTGTCTGTCTGCGTGTTTCTGGTTGTTGTCTCTGTTTAAGTGACTTATCTTTGCGTAGTGATTAACTAGAATGTTAGCTTGTTGTGTGTATGTTGGGATATTATTTTGGCTGCGACAGATAGCCGCGTGTGAGGTGTGAATGCCGCTGTTAGAGTGGGTAATGCTGTTTATAGTCTTGTATAGCCTGGATGTATCTGTGGAGTGGTTTAGTGTTGTTATGAATTCCCTGAATGTTTCTGTTTGTTTTTCTTTGAGTTTGCTGTTTATTTCTGTGTTGAGCTGTTGTATCTGCTGTTTTATGGCTTCTGTGTGTAGTGTTTGTGTGTTATATTTGAGGTTGTTACGTTGCCTTGTGAGGTGGGCTATTTCTCTAGTGTAATTTGGGTTGTATTTCCTAATGTTGCCCTTGGGTATGTATTTGTTTGCATTATTGATAATGTGATTAAATGTCTTGAGTGTTGTATTGATGTTTATGATGGGTGTGCTGTTTAATGTGGTGAATTGTTCCTCAGTCTGTATTTTGAACTGTTCCCAATCAGCTTTCTTGTAATTTCTGTAAGTGTGCCTAAGGCTGTTGGGGCAGAGTGTAGAATGTGTTGTAATGATGATGGGCAGGTGGTCTGATGACAGTTGTTTTTCTGTTCTCCATTGTGTATGTGTTGCTAGTGAGGGGGAACAGAACGTTATGTCTGGGGAGGAGTTTGAGTATCCTGCTTGATGTGGTATGTGTGTATGTTCTTCTGTATTGTTAAGAATGAAGAGGCTGTTTAGTTGTGTGGCTATGTTGGCGCCTCTGGTGTTGTTTTGGTTGTGCAGGTACCAACTAGTGTCTTTGGCGTTCAAGTCTCCTCCTAAGATGACATTAGTGAGAGAGGCAAGATTGTGTAACTGTGGATTGTAATTGGCTGGCACCTGAGGTGAACTATCTGGTGGGATGTAAATGTTGATTAGTGTGGTGTTGTGTTTTGCGCGTGGTTTAATGTTAACTGCCTGTATTTCTATCGTGTTATCTGCTTGGATTGTGTTTGTAATGTTTTGGGTAGCATCAGTGTAGCTAATGCTTTTACGTATGTAAGTGATAAGTCCACCCCCGTTACCCCCAGTACGATCTTGACGGATCGCCGTGAAGTCAGGGATGGTGGGTGTTTTGTGTGTGCGTTTTAGTTTTGTTTCTTGTATAAGTGTTATGTGAATGTTTTGTTTGTGTACGAATTCCCTAAGCTGCATGATTTTGTTTGTGAGGCCATCTACGTTGTACTGTAATATGTTAATATTATACTTCTGTATGTGTCTCATGGTGCTATTGTGTCTATGTCTCTGTGTATGGTGACATGTGTAAGTTGTAGTGGGGCCTGGATTAGTCTTAATGTCGCCAGAGAGTAAGAGTAGTTCGGGGAGCACGCAATTGCTCTCTGTAATTGAAAAAATAGCAGTTGTCCATATTGAAGGCTGTACTACTTTGAGGGGCCTGCATTATACGGCCCAAGATATATTCTATATCTACAGCTTCCAAGCGTCTGAACGGTATTACTACCCAAAAATCATCTACGTTCCCGTCATCTGAACCGAACCTAAAGGATAACTTCGTCCGGACATCACGTTCGTCGCAGTTCTGAAGGGCAAACTCCACAATACGTTGAACTACGCGTCGCAGTCCAACACCGTTGGTATACAGGGATCCTGGGCCAACCCTGACCACGTACCGATTCTAGTCATGGCAGTGGTGGTGTTGGCGGTGCGCACGAACTCGAATGTTATACCTTCCTCCACAGCACAAGAAGCTGCTGCTGCTGCTGGTGTGGAGGAAGTACCCGGAATTGAAAAGGAATAAGGGGGTATATTTGAGGAAGGTACTTTTGTGGGGGTTGTGTCGTAAGACGTAGAAGGTTGGGGGCTCTACTACTGGGGTTCTAGCAACCGGCGCAATCCTGGCACGCTTTATACCTAACGTGGAGGGTTCTTCATCATGCTTCCGCTTTGAATTGCCGCATACTACAGGTATCGCTGTTGAGGTCTCGTTAGCGTGGGTGGATGCTGCGGCTACAAGGTCATCGGGGTCATCTGTAATATCGATGATGGGGGCTGTACATCGTCGTCATTCACGGTTCTGTGGAAGAAGAAAAACAAGAATATAAGGAGCAGCACTTAAATTTTGTTATATTCTGTAAATGGCCCACTTACGGGTGTGACGTGTTAGAGATGGAATCTGTAGAAAAATTCAAGTTCACAAGCCCCTCCACATGTATTATATCTGGTTCTACAGGATGTGATAAAACTGTGTTTATGTTTAAAATCATTAAAGATAAGGGGGAGATGTTCTCAAAATTTGTGCATATAGTAATATGGTGCTATTCGACGTATCAATCAGTGTTCAACGAGTACCAAGATGATATTTTGTTCCACAAAGGGGTACATGACGTTAATTCATTAAAGAGAAATGAGCATCCAGTCATTGTAAATGACTATCTCATGTTGGAAATGGATAAAACGTTTGCCGAGACATTTACAGTGTTCTCCCACCATCTTAACATAAGTGTATTCTTCATCAATCAGTCTATTTTTCAAAAATAGATACATGCGCGATGTGTCGTTAAAAACACAATATCTAGTCTTATTCGCGCAACGTAGAGATGCGTCAAAAATTGGGGTATTAGCCAATGAAATGTTCCCGAATCAGCGTAAGGAGTTTTTGGAGGTTTATAAAGAAGCCACAAGTCAGCGTTACGGATATTTGTTTTGTGACCTTCACCCGCGAACGAATATATTCCCAAACGAGCCTGAAACGGTATATATTCCAGAATGACAAATAGGCTGAAAAAATATCGTGAATTAATAAAAATCTATCAACGATTGCCCCGGGCACTGCAACAGATGTTTGTTAAAAATATCGACTCCGACTTTTTAAAATGCATCTGTGAAATCTCTATCAGTGTTATAAAATGTAATGTGCCAATGAAACCCCCTCAGAAGGCTCGCTTCCGTCTTTACAAAAACATAATACGTGCGCTCGCTCGTAAAAGTCAAACTGTGGGGAAGAAAAAGCGAATTACTGTACAATGAGGGGGATCATTCCTCCACACCTTATTTTCAGTTTTGGGTCCTTTATTGACTAGATTAATATAATGAAAAAAGTGGTAGTGATTCAGCGCGAGGTGTATGCTTCATTGCAAAGTTCAAAGAATCCCGACACGGTTCTAGAACCCCGTAAAAGTAGGCTTAAAAGAATTGAAAGCGATTTGTTAGCCCTATTAAACATTGAAAAGTCACCTGATGAGAAAAGGATCTTGTACCAAGAGGCTCTGCAGAAATTTCTTCATGAGTACGAAGATTATAAGAATCCGACAGACCTCCCCGTGGTTATTAAGGACAGCGCGAGCACCGATGAGGACCTGGGCCCGACGTTAGAGATGACCAACCAAAGAATGACGGAATGGAAAACATAGAGCATGCATTAAAAAGCAGTCTCCCACATACATTGAAGAATAATGGTTTAAGTCTTTATAATATGTTGACTAAGGACCCAATTATACAGTGGACCGATACAGGCGAGGTCATTGTTGAAGGAACAAGGGTACAAGGATCCAATATCGTCGACATTGTCCATGATCTGGTGAGAAAGTGGGACAGGCCCTCACCAACAGGATGGAAGCATATTAAAGCAAGACTACAACAAATAATGTCCCCAAAACAATGATAGGAAATCTGAATAGGTTAAAAGACTTGGAACAAATCTCGCATGTGTCACAACTGAGTAAGCCATCACCCCCAACAGTATCATCTCTGAAGAGGAGAAAGAGGAGAACAAACGGCCAACCTTATCCACTTGTCTCTAAAATGCGCAAATGGCTAACATATTAAGAAAACGCTATTATGACATTTCTAACCCCGCCTCCTATGACGGCGTTAATAGAGTGTACAGAGGTGTTTACAATGATGGACTAGGGAAAAAAGATGTTGAGAGGTTTTTGCGGGAGCAGGATGCTTATACACTTCATAAACCGGTGAGAAAAAGGTTTAAAACGGCCAAGACAACATCGGTTTCGATTGACTCTATTTGGCAAGCGGATTTAACAGATGTGCAAAGGTATTCAGTGTATAACGACGGCTTCCGCTATATCCTATTCATAATAGATGTATTTTCTAGATATCTGTAGCTAATTCCTCTGAAAAATAAATCGCCTGAAAAAGTTGCTAAAGCTACTAAAACGTTGATGTTGAAAGAAGATAGGGTTCCTGGCTATGTTTTTACAGATATGGGAAAAGAATTTATAGGCCGCGCTTTCAGAACATGCTGACAGAGTTTAATATCAGTTACTACACTAGCAGTTCTATACATAAGGCCTCTTTAGCTGAAAGAGTTCAACGTACCATAAAGGAACGCATGCATCACTATTTTACACATATAAACACATACAGATATATAAACATTCTGGGATCATTGGCCTCGTCATAGAACCGTTCAGACCACCGTACGATTGGCACAACACCTAACGAAGTTTTAGAAAGAGTTACGAGCCCAGAGGTGAGAAGAAAGGTAGCACCGCCACCACAATCTACACATTTCAAAATCAATGATTATGTAAGTCTATCACGTTTGGGGAATAAATTCGCGAAGAGATTTGAGCAAGGATGGACACGTGGGATTTTTAAAATTAGTGCTATGAGACATAAAGGCGAGATAATGATGTAATACGTTGAAGATTTGAATGAGGAAGAAATCGCTGGAGGCTTTTACCGCGAGCAGTTGCAGAAAATGACATTTAATTTAGGAAAAAGTGTGTTTAAAATTGAAAAAATTTTAGGCAGCAAAGGTTCAGGAAAGAGAAAAATGTACCTGGTGAAATGGCTAGGGTACCCAGAAAGCTTCAACAACTATATAAAAGCTGCTGCAATAATGAAGCTTAAATAATATGCAACATGGCGCCCAAACACTTCTATGTCACACTCCCTTCCTATTCTCTCTCTGTACACCCTAACAACTCTCTGGCCATCTTTATAACAGATCTCCATGGTACCATTAAGTTGGATCGTGATTCGTACGATGTTAGTGTTTGTGAATTCCAGCTAGCCACAAAATTTTCAACTCTTGAAAATGAGCAAACCATATTTATGATCCTTAGAAGAATCGATGAGTGTGAAAAATTAAGCATAACCTTAGACAACACTATGCGATCAGTCCTGTTCGGTGAGGTACACTACTATAATACAAATGTAACACTAGGAATCGGAAATTATGACACAGCCATGGACATTGTAAAAGGGTTAAACAAGAATCTTGAAAATTCGTACCTGACAACCGATTTACTTTTTGAAGTCGTAAACATAGACACCCCTTCACGCACGTTGAAGTTAAAATTAACGCTTAGTAGAAATATTAAAGACAAAGAGCTGTTAAAATTGTGGCCGAGGGTCGATATAGTGCAGCTCTCCAAAGAGATACCTTTCACTAGGCACAACATAACTTGTCCAGTTTAATGTATCAGATGAAGATGGAGAAATTGGGTGAAAACTGTCCATCCCCAGGCATGTGCTATATTTAGAGCAATATCGTTGGGCATCAATTTGTTGGGGACACCCAGGCGCGCCTGCGGCGCATTGCACGCATCCCCAACAATAGAGGGAAAAGTTTGAGCATGACATATGACAAGCCCCATTATGTGAATGTTGCGACTAATCTATTAACCAATATCTCGATATATATATATATAAGAACGATTGAGGGAAAAAATTTCCCATTCGGTGATGGGAGCTTAACAGTGAAGTTACACTTTCGTCGCTTTCAGTTATAATGACCCGAAGGCCTTTCACAGTCTGTCGAGGGGTGAGATATCAGCGTGGGAATGGGCTTAGATCCATTTTTTCAACCATACTACGCACCGCTGTCCCACTTGTTTAAGAGGGGGCTGCTAGATACCTCTGGAGGAAGGCGTTACAATCAGGTTTTAACGCGGTAGAAGACATAATGGACCTGAAGCTATTAAAAAACATTAAAAATGTACACGGGACGAAATCATCAAAGATGCAAGGAGAAAAATGCGTGGTGGCGGAAAGAAGAAGAGGGCTGTCAGGAAGAATGGGTTATCAACACGTGGCGCTAAATGTAAAAGGGCATCAAAAAAGAAGTGTTATGAGCGTATGAAGCCTATGGCTGATCATTTTTTTAACTGAAAAAGCGGAGGACATTGCTCTCATGAATCATAAGCTGATTACTTCTTGTCGAGAGAGGTGGCACTATTTCTGACTCGTCATGGCGCGTTTCATCCATCCGTGTAGCTCACAATGTTGTAAATCGGAACTGTCCCTCTTTGATAAGCCCCCTACTCAGGTTTCTATTGAGCTTAGCGAATTTATTACAATTAACCCATTAAACACAATTAGTTCCCCGAGTGCCCCTATAGAATTCGTGATACCCACCTCAGGTCCATACATTTTTGGTCCAAGCTGCATGCACATGTACGCTAAACTGCATATAGCCCATTCAGATGGAACGGACTGCGATGATAATTACTCTGCATACCATGAAACCAACTTTCTGCACTCCATATTCAGCCATTGTCCATTGTGAGGTGTATTTAAATCAGGTTAACATCTCGGCATGAACGGGTTACTATCACCTACGAGCCTATGTGGAAAATGTCCTAAACTTTTCAAAAGAAGCGAAGGACACCTTTTTAACTGCCGAGGGCTATTTTCAGACTAAAGATGCAAACAAAAAAAAAAGATATACGAATGTTTGGGCGTCTTCATACAGACTTCACGTTCCAGGAGAAACTGCTTATGAACGGCATCGATATGAAACTAAAATTCAACCGCACGAGTCCTGAGATCCGCATAAATCTAGGGCCGATCAAGAAGAGGGCGCAAAACCTGTTGTGATTCACATCTTGGAAACATATCTACGTGTACGGCGAGTATAATTAAGTTCCCAATTAACAGAGTACAGCTAAAGCTATACACGGTGCACGCCGGGTTGGCCTCGAAGCAGCTAGAAAAAGTGGCCCTGGGAGTTCTGCCTAAAAGAATATTAATTGCAGCGCAAGATCTCGCATCGACGAATGGAAAATATAAAAAGAGCGCCTTTAAATTTGAGAATTTCGGTCTTAAAAATATAACTCCATACGTAAATTGCGTTGCATTGGGGGGTCTATGGTTACGGACTACTCAGGAGACGTTGTGTTGCAGCTCTGCGCGAGAGCTTATATTAATCTGGCCCATATTGCCGGTGGCTGTGACGAGCTTGTGTTTGGTGTAACGCAGAAAGAATTTGTGGAAGAATTTAACCTTTACCCGTTTAATATTACCCCTGACTTATCTGCTGGTGTAAATACACACTTAAATCCACAACAAAGTGGGAACATCTCAGTTATATTGGAATTGGCCAACCCTATAGACGCGCCTATTTGTGTACTCCTGTACCTCGAATCACAAGCACTAATAGAAGTTGACCGTTTCAGGAACGTTGTCATAGACTTTTAAAATGGACGCAAATACACTCCAGAGAGTAATGAAAAGTGACCGAATGACACGCTCCAAATTTATCGGTGTGTTTGCGAAGAATGAAACAAGGAAAATGCCAACTAGAGAGACTAGAGAGATTGGTGTAGTCTAATCGTCAACACCGACATTGTGGGGAGTGAGGGGATTCATTGATTTGCAATCTATTTTAAAAATAGGGAAAGAATGTACTATTTTGATTCACTCGGCACTCAGCCCTGGGGTAACCCTGTTGTTGTACAATTTATCGAACAGCTACATGTCCCTGAAATTGTCTGGAATCCTTACCGCTTCCAAGGATGTTTTAGTAATACTTGTAGCATGTACTGTCTTTTATTTCTCCTGCATATGTCACGTGGGAGGGGATTTATAAATTTTTAAAAATTATTCGATTTGTGCGACACTGAGATGAATGACGAGTTGGTATGCAGACAGATTAAAAAAAGGTACCCATTTGTGAGCACTCGCTGTATACATAATTGTAACTATAAAATGTCTCCATCAATGTTAGTCTTATTTAATGGACGCTAGTTCTTTAAGCCGAATTGTACTAAAACATGCTTTCTACCATATATATAAATGCCGAAATAATCAATAGGCGACACAGAATGGACAATAATTAAGAATCTATTGTTTTTCACTAAAATACACACAGAGGTACATATATATATATATATAAGCAGAAAGCCACAGACAAGAAGGAAAGAAACATCCATCAAGTTGGAAAGGGACTATATTTTGTATATTGCAACGTTTCAAGCACAAACTATGCTCATCCTCAGGCAAAAATTCTAAAAAGTTAAAACATAATATTAAAAGCCATAATGACATTAACAAAATAAAATAGGGAAAAAATCCACAAGTATTAAAAACAAAGTCACTAAAAATTCTAGAAAGTTACAATTAAAAACCATAATGACTATTATAAAACAAAAGCGAACAATTAACAAGCTTTAAAACAATGAAAATGACAGTAAAAACGAACAATGAATAACAACTATAAAATACAAAATGTAAAACTCAAAAAACTAAAAATTCACAGGCTATCTTTTAAAACACTAAAAAATTAAAAACCCACACTAAAAGGAACACACCTTAAGTCTAAGCAGCACAGATTCCGAGGCAAAACTAAAAAAACAGAAACATCTAAAACCAAGTAAAGGTTGGTTGTTCAAGATGTTCAGTTTAGACGGAGGGGAACGGATGAAATATCAGAGTTAAGCGATGGGGAGAGAGTTTTTATATACAGGGATTCTAAGTCTTAACGTTTGCTAACACGGAGCGGAATCTAAAATGTTAAAATTAGCTAAAGTTATATCGACTTTGCATAGAACAACATGGCTGCGTATAGCTGAAGCTTCTTTAGTTTTCAAAGGTTTGTCAGTTCTATGGCTTATGCCCATATGGGCACAGAAACGCGACTCGAGGCTCCGCACAGTGCTACCAATATAGCTCCGATCACATCGGGGACACTTGAATTCATAAACGACAGCACTGCGCAGAGCATCCGATACACGGTCTTTAACATTAAAATATGAGCCAATAGAACGACGGTTAACAAATACTAGTTTAAAATCTATTTGACAATAAAATTTACTAAGAAGTGGCAGAAGGTTATTACGGCAATAGGAATTCAGATATCCCATTTCTGGGAGCACAAGATAATATACATTTTTAGGAACGTTAAAATTATACTTTTTAGGTTTGTAAATGTTAGCTAGAAATCTATTGATAGCGTTTTCTACAATCTGCAAAGGATAGCCATTATTCACAAAATATTTTCTTAAAAAAACAAATTCATTATGCAGACATTGATAGTTGGAACATAAATTATACGCTCGGTTAAGTAGGATGTTTACAGATGCCAACTTATTTAAAATCAAAATAACTTAAAAAATTGAGACCAAGACCAGTGAACGTCTTCTTACGAAAAACTGAAGTAATAATGGAATCACTCTCTCTGCTAATCAATAAATCCAAGAAAGGCAGCTTGGAGTCAGATTCTTCCTCCAGAGTAAACTTTATGTTTGGATGCAAGTTATTTAAAAATGTAAAAAATTGATGAGCACTGCTAGCAACAGTAAACACTGCAAAAATATCGTCAACATATCGTCTATAAAAAATAGGCCTTATAGGGGTAGGAGGCTCGGTAAACATTTTGGTTTCTAAATAGGTCATGAAACAATCTGCAGCCAAAGGGCCGATCGGAGATCCCATGCCCACGCCATCAATCTGCTGGTATATATCTCCATTAAATAGAAAAGTACTACCTTTAAGAGTTTGCTCTAACATAGAATTAAGGTCATTTTTATCAAAACTTTGAAATTTGGGGGAATTACTAAAAACCTTGTCAAGGATAATTTTACGAGTTTCGTCCACAGGGATATTGGTAAACAGGGAACTAACGTCAAAACTTACCAAGTAATGGTTTGAGTTAAATTTCTTATTAAGGAGTTCCCTTTAACTCAAACCATTACTTGGTAAGTTTTGACGTTAGTTCCCTGTTTACCAATATCCCTGTGGACGAAACTCGTAAAATTATCCTTGACAAGGTTTTTAGTAATTCCCCCAAATTTCAAAGTTTTGATAAAAATGACCTTAATTCTATGTTAGAGCAAACTCTTAAAGGTAGTACTTTTCTATTTAATGGAGATATATACCAGCAGATTGATGGCGTGGGCATGGGATCTCCGATCGGCCCTTTGGCTGCAGATTGTTTCATGACCTATTTAGAAACCAAAATGTTTACCGAGCCTCCTACCCCTATAAGGCCTATTTTTTATAGACGATATGTTGACGATATTTTTGCAGTGTTTACTGTTGCTAGCAGTGCTCATCAATTTTTTACATTTTTAAATAACTTGCATCCAAACATAAAGTTTACTCTGGAGGAAGAATCTGACTCCAAGCTGCCTTTCTTGGATTTATTGATTAGCAGAGAGAGTGATTCCATTATTACTTCAGTTTTTCGTAAGAAGACGTTCACTGGTCTTGGTCTCAATTTTTTAAGTTATTGTGATTTTAAATACAAGCTGGCATCTGTAAACACCCTACTTAACCGAGCGTATAATTTATGTTCCAACTATCAATGTCTGCATAATGAATTTGTTTTTTTAAGAAAATATTTTGTGAATAATGGCTATCCTTTGCAGATTGTAGAAAACGCTATCAATAGATTTCTAGCAACATTTACAAACCTAAAAAGTATAATTTTAACGTTCCTAAAAATGTATATTATCTTGTGCTCCCAGAAATGGGATATCTGAATTCCTATTGCCGTAATAACCTTCTGCCACTTCTTAGTAAATTTTATTGTCAAATAGATTTTAAACTAGTATTTGTTAACCGTCGTTCTATTGGCTCATATTTTAATGTTAAAGACCGTGTATCGGATGCTCTGCGCAGTGCTGTCGTTTATGAATTCAAGTGTCCCCGATGTGATCGGAGCTATATTGGTAGCACTGTGCGGAGCCTCGAGTCGCGTTTCTGTGCCCATATGGGCATAAGCCATAGAACTGACAAACCTTTGAAAACTAAAGAAGCTTCAGCTATACGCAGCCATGTTGTTCTATGCAAAGTCGATATAACTTTAGCTAATTTTAACATTTTAGATTCCGCTCCGTGTGAGCAAACGTTAAGACTTTTAGAATCCCTGTATAAAAACTCTCTCCCCATCGCTTAACTCTGATATTTCATCCGTTCCCCTCCGTCTAAACTGAACATCTTGAACAACCAACCTTTACTTGGTTTTAGATGTTTCTGTTTTTTTAGTTTTGCCTCGGAATCTGTGCTGCTTAGACTTAAGGTGTGTTCCTTTTAGTGTGGGTTTTTAATTTTTTAGTGTTTTAAAAGATAGCCTGTGAATTTTTAGTTTTTTGAGTTTTACATTTTGTATTTTATAGTTGTTATTCATTGTTCGTTTTTACTGTCATTTTCATTGTTTTAAAGCTTGTTAATTGTTCGCTTTTGTTTTATAATAGTCATTATGGTTTTTAATTGTAACTTTCTAGAATTTTTAGTGACTTTGTTTTTAATACTTGTGGATTTTTTCCCTATTTTATTTTGTTAATGTCATTATGGCTTTTAATATTATGTTTTAACTTTTTAGAATTTTTGCCTGAGGATGAGCATAGTTTGTGCTTGAAACGTTGCAATATACAAAATATAGTCCCTTTCCAACTTGATGGATGTTTCTTTCCTTCTTGTCTGTGGCTTTCTGCTTAAATTGAAATTGAAGCTTGCCAGAAGCGGCCTTTACCAATATATATATATATATATAATATATATATATATATATATGAAGACAGAGAGAGCTGCAAGGCGTTACAAGTACACTAATTTACAGCTCAAAAGGAAGATTAGCTGGGTGTACTACACATCATCAGCCAGCACAGAGTAACGAGCCCAAGATCGGGTTGTTAACACATATGTCCAAATATAAATTAAATTAAAGTTTAATTAAAGAGTTACAATAAGAGAAAATGCTGATTAGGATACCTGGCAAATTATAATCACAAAGCAGGTATCCTGTCATGTTTCAAAAATAAGCAACAGGTAACCTTAAAAGTTTTTAATAATTCTAAAATCCTACCGGTAGAACTTTCTATAAATTTATCAGTAACAAGCGTGTAATAAAATTTCACATTCAGTTAATAAATTTCAGTCTAAATGACGTTATTGATTAGATGGGTGTGCTACGTATCGTCTGCCGTTATCGGGTCTCGAGCCCGGGTCCGCAGGCAATTCTCAAAAGTTTTAGTAATTCTAAAATCCTACTTGTAGAACTTTCTATAAATTTCTAAGTTACAAAGAAATGTATTATGAAAACCACAAAGATGCCACAGTGAAGCCAAAATAACCACGAAGGAAACACAGAATGGGTAATAATTAAATCCACAAGGATGCCACAAGGATGCCAAAATAACCACGAAGGAAACACAGAATGGTCAATAATTAAAAACCTATTGTTTTCACCAAAATACACACAGAGGAACATATATATATATATATATATATATATATTAATAGAGACCGGGCTTCTGCCTCTGGGCTGATATCCTTTCACTTCGTTTTATTACGGCTTTTTATAACACCTGCACTGAATGATACGATGTATATAGCCCGAGAATAAATCACAAACTATTTTTTCAATACGCATTTATTATGGCTTTTTATAAATTATTTAACACTGTTACTGATTGAACCGAAGTATATAGCCCTAATCACAAATTAATTTATTTACTCACATTTCAAATGATGTATCCGTTGGCTCTTGTATTTCCTCGCAAATTTCTGCAATGCTTTGTGTGGAGAGAATTTCATTCTGGTCAGTCGCCTCGAAAAGGTGGATCGCAGCCGCTGTGTAGAAATCTTCATCTTCAAACAGTTCCGGGGAGGTGTAAAGCTGCTTTGATTGATTCATGACGTGATATTTCTGTACTACTCACTGATAATGCAGCTAATGAGGATTCCAGATGAATATGCCCCCTTATATATACACGCAGTCTTAATTGTAAACACCAACAATACCCAAATCGCGAGTTTCCTATTGGCCGTGAGGGAAATTTGGGATGGGGTTAACGTGTGAGTGCTGCCATCCACCAACCAGAGGTCACGGGAACCTGCCCACTGGGTTGTAATTGGATGTCCCGTGAAATCTGGGGCGTGTCAAATATATCTTGCCCGTTCCATAGATATCTTCCAGAAGCGTAAACAGAGAGAGAGAGAGAGAGATATGGGTTGAAAATAAATTTGAAAAATTAACTACCCGTGACGGGAGATCATCCTTACGATAAACGTTTTAGTTTAAACTTATGATGTCCAGAGATCGCGTCTGATAAATATCTATTTTTGTGGCCTCAACTGTGACAATATATATATATATATAATATATATATATATATATATGAAGGGGTTTACACCCCATCTAAAATAACTTTAAAAAATTAACTGGCCGTGAAGGGGAGATCGGCGGTACAATAAACTTCTGTATTTTGTAGATATCTATGGCTAATTCCTCTGAAAAATAACTCGTCTGAAACTGGAAAATAATTTTGAAAAAATTAACAGAGATTGGTGGGGAGGGGTATGCATTATAAAGTTTATGACGTCGAGAGAATAGAAATGAGATTCTATCGAAGAGAAGTTTATTATCGAGATTTTAAGTCGAATGTTATATTTCGCTTCCGCCAAACTGGCGCCAAAAAAGCTCGCTGGTAGAACAGGTGATTAAAATTTTATTTTTGAAGGATAAATCTTTAATAGGCGTATATATATATATATATATATATATATATATAATATATATATATATATATACAAAACATCCTTATTAATTCACGCATGACGAGAATAATACAGCTTTCCATTTCGCAATTTTCAGAACATTATTTAATATAATTGTGTATATATATATATATATATATATATATATAT
Source organism: Bathynomus jamesi (assembly GCA_023014485.1). NCBI lineage: Eukaryota > Metazoa > Arthropoda > Malacostraca > Isopoda > Cirolanidae > Bathynomus > Bathynomus jamesi. Next base: position 1,826,999 of record JAJOZX010000030.1, read on the forward strand.
ATATTTTTTTTCTGTACTAACATGTTGCTGATTATACACCTGCGTTTTGTGTAATATTATTTTTTGATTATATATATATTCCTTGTTCATATTTCTTATGATATTATTATTTTTTATTTAATTTTTTTATCATATGTACTCATGATAAATATTACTTTTCACAAGGTGCTTCCGTTATTCTCGGTAAACCGGTTTATTCCGCTCCCTGTATATTCAGAAATCAGGCTGAAATGTGCAATAAAATCGTAGAGATTTGTTTGAGGTATGTAATAAATGGAATTAATGTGAATTAATGCAATTCGACGTGATTGCTAATTATAAATTTTGGATCTTTTGTGTACGTTTATTGTACTAATTAGTAATTTTTATATTTCCCAGAATTTTTAGATGAACTTTTTCCCGGAACTATAAATATATATGTTTTCTCTGGTTAACCTTTCGATAGCTTCCGCCCGAATTGTTCATTCTGACAAGGGTAAAGTTTCACACTCCACCTTAGACCTACTGTTTAACGGGGAATCCAACAGCCCAGCGTGTTAACCATTAGGATACCCAGGGTTCCCATTTATGTACCATCCATTTCTGTGGAAGGATTGCTGCGCGCCGTCAACGGGTCTCAATCCCGGTGCACATATTCGTGCATATAGTTGTGTGTGTGTAATAATAGGGGGTTTATGGGCGTATATTCGGGGGGTAAGTGCGTTTGTGTGCGTTTCTTGGCTGTCCAAAAGATGTATACACTGTGCGAACTGGCTGATAATGCTTGGAGGCACTGGCTTCTACGCCAACTGGCGGATTAGGACCTTATAAGACAGTAAACGCTGGGATGAACTTTCAATATGCGCCCATGCTACTTAAGTTTGTTCCCTCTTTTCAGGGGATCAACCGTGAATATCTCTGATGATTCTTGTTCAAGCAGCTCCTTATAAAGGAACTGAGTGTCAAATTTTTCCGCGTTATGGGCAAGAATATACAGTCATTTTTTTGAACTGGTCTGCCAGCTTGACAATATAGTTCACAAAGAGTTTCAAGGGGAATCTCCAGCAGACACCTTAAAAATGTTTGTCCGCTTACCACCTTTGCGGCATTCATCGCACTCAATGTTCATGCACTCGTCACAAATAGTCTGACTTACGAGTAAATGTAGAATAACCTCGTTTGTTTCGGAGTTTGTGTAAGTTTCTATGTCGTAATACACGGTTATACGGGGATTATTTTTAGGTTTTGCATCTTTCACATCACATACATGCTTTAAACCATCCGCCTTATATTTTTTATTACATGTAGAACAATGGATTTCATTGCATTTGTGCTCAAACTTCCCCCAACTGTCCATTGTATGAAACATACCACACTTGCAAATCCGCATTTTCCTGCACGTGTCATTCGATTTATGGTGAGCAAAACAGACATTATTGAAAAACATGCGCTTACATACTGTACATTACATTCGCGCTTCTCAGTTTTACCTACACGGCTTTCACACCTGGGGCTTTTTCACTGGCCGCAAACTATGTGGCACCTTACAATACTTCAACAGATCATACGTAAACTCGAGCCGACCCTACACAAATTGTGATGTCTTCCATATTTTCGGCTTTTATCATAACTTGCGTAAAGAGCCTATATTTTACGGATGGGTAGATACGTTGCCCCAGACAAGCCTAAAATAAGTTGGGGCTTTGTACGTTCTCTGACGCTGCTTTTAAAAACATACACAGTCCTACGGTTATCATCTAATCCAGACACAACTATACGCACACCCATTACCGGCCCTACCCTTCGCAGCTCTTCAGGCCCAATATTACAGGCAAATTCAAGTCTACAGTCTGCAGCCAGTTTACGTGCACGCTCCACTATCGTAGGCATCCAAACTTTTTGGGGAGCTGTATTTAACACAGTAAACATATGAGTCAAGTCTAATGCTATAAAGCCACAACCACGCTCGAAAGCAGTGTCGTTTGTATATTTGATAACTGTTAAAGTTAAGGGTATAATGCGTTGAGCTATGACCTACAGGAAGACATGATTTACATCAATCGTAAAATTCTCCCAATTAAGCTCAGTGCTGCTTTGAGCGGCCTGCATTATACGCCCCAAAATATATTCTACAGCTACGTCGGCCAGACACCTGTAGGGTATTGCCACCCACAAATCGTCTCCATCGGTATCAGCTGACCCGAACCCGAGAGCCAGACGCTTCTTGACTTCACGCCACTCACTGCTCTAAAGGGCAAACCTCACAATACGTTCAACCATCCGCCGCAGTCCGTGTTCAAACCCGTTACTATACATGACTCGGGGGTCGATCCTGACTACATACCAGTTTCTAGTCAGGGATGGGGTGGTGGTGACATTGCGTAACAGATCGAATGATATGCCACTGCCTACAGGCTGCTGTGTTGCTGCTGAGGTGGAGGGCACGGCCAGTATTGAATGGGTGTAAGTGGTACAGTTTTATTTGTAGATGGTGCTACTGAAGGGGCCCTGCCGTAAGACGTGGAGGGTTGCGGTTCTATTACTGCGGCTCTAACGTTCGACGAATTTACACGCTTTGACGTGGAAGATGATTCACCGTCATGCATCCGCTTTCTTCTGGAATTGACGAGTGGGGATGCTGCGTTTGTCACTGCTGATGGTTCGCTGGCGAGGGTGGAGTCTGTAGCCTCAACTACACTATTGTCGCCATCATCAACAATATCTATGAGGGATGTATGTTGCTGGTACTGTACCTCATCATCATCATTCACGGTTTTTGGGAAAAAGAAAAAAAAGATTGTAGAATATAAGGAGCAACACTTAAAATTTTGTTATATTTTGTAAAGGTTCCACTTAGGAGTGTGTCGTGTTAGAAATGGATTCTGTAGAAAAATTCAGGTTCACAAGTCCTTCAACATGTATTATATCCGGACCTACAGACCTACAGGCTGTGGGAAAAACGTGTTTATGCTTAAAATCATTAAAGATAAGTACGATATGTTCTCAAATTTTGTGCACAAAGTCATATGGTGCTACTCGACATACCAAGCCGTATTCAACGAGTACCAATATGATATTTTATTCCACAAAGGTGTTTATGATGTTAGTTCCATAGAGGGTGATGAACACACGGTTATTGTAAGTGACGATCTCATGTTAGAAATGGAAAAAACGTTTGCCGAGACATTTACAGTATTCTCCCACCATCTTAACATAAGAGTGTTCTTCATCAATCAAAACCTGTTTTCCAAGAATAGATACATGAATGATTTATCACTAAATACGCAATATCTAATCTTATTCGCGCAACGTAGGGATGTGGCACAAATTGGGGTATTTGCCAGTCAAATGTTTCCGAATCAGCGTAAGGAGTTTTTGGAAATTTATAAAGAAGTAACAAGTTAACGTTACGGCTATTTGGTTTGTGACTTTCACCTCCAGCGAAACACGTTTAGGGTGGTTCTAAGAACGAATATATTCCCAAAGGAGGCTGAAACGGTGTACGCCGAAGAATGACAAAGAGTTTAAAGAAATATTGTGAATTAATAAAAATCTACCAACGATTGCCACATACTTTCCAACGCCTGTTTGTTAAAAATATTGACCCAAACTTTTTAAAATGTATCTGTGAAATCTGCCTTAACGTTATAAAATGCGATGTATCAATGAAGGCCACTCAGAAGCCGCGCTTACGTCGTTACAAGAGTATAATGCGTGCACTCGCTCGCAAAAAGCAAAGTGTGGGAAAGAAAAAGCGAATTATTGTACAAAGAGTTGGTTCGTTCTTACTCATCTTGTTTTCAATTTTGGCACCTTTATTGTTTAGTATAATATAATGAAGAAAGTGGTCGTGCTTCCACACGAGGTGTATGCTTCGTTGCAAAATACAAAGAACCAGGAATCAGCACTAGATCCTGGTAAAAATATGTTTAAAAGAATGGAGAATAAATTGGTGAATCTATTAAACAGCGAGAAGCCCCCTGAATGGAAAATAATTTTATATCAAGAAGCTCTACATAAATTTCTTGAAGAGTTCGAAGATTATAAGAAACCGAGCGAGGTCTCCATAGTTATCAGACAAAGCACAAATGAATTTGAGCGTGACGGCCAAGGACCTGGGCCGAGGCTAGTGACGAGCAGTCGAAGTACAACGGAGCGCAACACATCGAGCATGTATTAAAAAGTAGTGTACCTCATACATTGAGGAATAAAGGGTTAAGTCTTTAAAATCTATTGAGTGAGGACTCCAATATATAATCTATTGAGTGAAGACCCCATCATATCATCTATTGAGTGAGGACCCCATTACATAATCTGTTGAGTGAGCACCCCATTATACAATCGTCCGATGGAGCCTACATGCGAGGTTGTAATTGGAGGGGTCAAAGATACAGGGCTCGAACATCATTGATATCATGCAGGATTTGGTGAGAAAGTGGGATAGACCTTCACCAAAAGGATGGAGACATATTAAAGCTAGACTACAGCAAATAAAAATCCACAAAACGTTGCTAAATAACAACAACAGGTTAAAAGACTTGGGGGAAGCAGCGCAAGTACCATAACTGAGCACAACCCCACCTCAGTCGGTAGCATCTCTGAAGAGGAAGAAGAAGAGACCATCCACAAAAGAACAACCCTACCCGCGCACCTCTAAAATACATAAATAGCTAACATATTAAGAAAAAGTTATTATGACATTCCTAATGTCAATAGATTGTAGAGGGGCGTATATAATGAGGGAATTTTTGCGTGAACAGGATGCTTATACACTACATAAGCGGGTGAGAAGAAGGTTTAAAACTGCTAAGACTTTAGCAGCCTAGGTTAATTCTATTTTTCAGGCGGATTTAACAGACATGCAGAGCTATCTAGTGAATAATAACGGATATATATATATATATATATATATATATATATTGTTGTTGTTTGGCCGATCAGCTCACCCTGATCGAGCAAGCCGGCAGCACGCAGGTAACCGATCGCCCTCTCCGGAGTGGACCAGAGGTTCAGCGCACTAGTGATGTTGTGCTGTGTTCGTTGTTGTGCTAGAGCGGTACAGTCTGTTATAATGTGTTCAATTGTTTGTGGTGTGTCCTGGCACAGGTGGCAGGTGTCGTCTATGGAGTTGTCTAGTCTGTGTTTATATGTCCGTAAGTTGGGGTGATGTCCACATCGGAATCGTGCTAAGTTAACTCGATCCGATCTGCTCAGGCTGATCTCTGACCTGTTAATTGGTGGCGGCTTCGCACCTAGGACCGCATTCGGACCGAGTTGTGTCAGTGCTTTGTGGGTTAGGTGTGTGTGTATGTGTTTTCTGTACTGTGTGATGTCTGTGGGGCGTGGTATGGAATGGTTATTTGGTTATTTGGTTATAATGTCTCTCTGGTGTTACCTTAATGGTGCGAGGTATTGGTGCATGATTGTACATGTAGTGGCAAGGGTGTTGTGGGTTAGTTGTCGCTGCTGCCATGAATTGTGTTCCCCTCATGTCTAAATGTTCCCTAACTTTTAGTATTTTTGTTTCTGTGTGCAGGTGTTCTATTGGTGTTGTTTGAGTGCATCCTGTAATGATACGAAGTGTGTTGTTTTGTATTGTCTGTAAGGTGTTTATGTGTGTGTTTGAGATAATGGGTGCCCAACATGAGCTAGCATAGTCCATAACTGAGCGAATATATTGTTTGTATATGAGTGATGTTGTTTCCTGCTGGTGTCCAAAGTTTGTGCCTGTTAGTACCCGAAGCGTGTTAAGTCTTGACGTACATTTGTTTTTAATGTCCTGAATGTGGTTTGCCAAAGATAATGATGTGTTTTATGTGACCCCCAAATATTTTGGTCCTGTGAGTGTGTGGAATGTTGATGTTGTTTAGTGTAAGCTGTGGAATTATATGGTGTTCTTTTGTGTTGCTTGTAAGCAAGGTGATGATTGATTTTGTGGGCGCTACTTTGAGTCTATTGTGTGTGAGCCAGTCTTGTATACTGTTTATGTATGTTTTAGGTTATTTGTAGCGGTGTCGATGTTGTTGTGGGTGGATGTTAAAGTGATGTCATCTGCATATGATGATAAGGTAAGCTTGTTATCTATGGGTGTTGGAATGTCATGCATGTATAAGTTGAAGAGTGTTGGTGAGAGAACAGAGCCTTGAGGGACCCCGTTCGGAAAAAGCTTGTTTTTGGATGACTTGCCATTAAATGTGACACGTGATTATCTTCCTGAAAGATAGCTGTTCAGCCACCTTTTGGTGTTATTGTGCATGTTTATGTTGAGTATTTTGTTTATGAGAGGGAAGCGTGGGATAGCATAAAATGCTTTACTAATGTCTATTGTTGCTAATAGTTTACGTTGAGCTGGTCGTCTGGAGTTGATGCCATCCATGATGTGCTGCGTGAGATTAGTGAGTAATGTCGTGGTTGAGTGGTGAGGTCTGAATCCATGTTGAGTAGGCGATAGTGGTATGTGTGGGTTCGTGATTTGTAAAATTAGTCTTTCTGTTACTTTGGAAGGTGTGCATAGTAAAATAATGGGTCTATAGGAAGCTGGTTCTGTTAGATTTTTGTTTGGTTTGAGTAGTGTAATAATTTTACCTTGTTTCCATGTCAGGAATAATACAGTGTTGGTATGAATATGTGTTGATATTTGTGAGAGCTAGTATTCCTTGTGGGCCCAAGTGTTTAAGGTGTATGTTAGATATGTTGTCTGGTCCAGTAGCCTTCGAATTCTTAATGTTTTTGATGATCTTGGTGGTCTGGTCTGTATTGAAGGGTGTAATGGTCGTGTCGAGTCTGTAGGTTTTCTTGTGTCTGGCTGTTTGTCTGTCTGCGTGTTTCTGGTTGTTGTCTCTGTTTAAGTGACTTATCTTATATATATTATATATACAGGGCGTCCCAAAAAAATGTATACACACTTCAAATAATTATAAAGGCAGTGTTTATTAAAATACATTTCATTTTCAAAATGTAATAGAATCTACAGACATTATTTAATTGTTTTGTCAACGCCTGTTTTCAAACTGACGTCCTTTCTGGTCCAGGCACTGCTGATAACGCGAAGCAATGGAATCGCAAACATCACGAAACATTTCGTTTGGTATTTGTGTGCATTCTCGTTCAATGGCTGCTCTCAATTCAGCGACTGTTGCAGGTTTTATAGCGTAGACTTTGTCTTTTAAGTATCCCAATAAAAAAAGTCTAGTGGTGTGAGGTCTGGTGAACGCGGAGGGTTTTCTACGAAACCCCTTCGTCCAATCCACATCCACATCGTGCCAAGTACCACTCGCAATACTCCACTCTTCGGTCCGGATCATCTTCATTAATAGCATGGACTAATCTTGGAATGTAACTTTTCCATTGACAGCGCTTCAAAATGCGTTGGACAGACGATTTTGAAATTCCTACCTCACGACTCGCTTGCCGCACAGATTTTCTTGGACTTTGGTGATACGTTTCCAGTACTCTTTCTTGCTTTGTGGGGCTTGTCGATGTCCATGGTCTTCCGGAACGCTTCTTGTGGACATTCTGAACAGTTCCATCGGCTTCAAACTTATTTCTAATTCGAGTGATGGTAAGTCGCGTTGGTGGATCTGTTTGAAACTCCCTCCTAAACTGTCTTTGCACTTCAACTGCGTTTTCACACTTCCAGTAGCATTTTAGAATGAATTTCCTTTGTTCAAAGCTTAGTCTGACTGCTTTTATTAATTCTAATGTGTTTAACTTGGAAAGAAAGAAACATCAATTGAGCTATCAGCTGTTAAAGTGTGTATACATTTTTTTGGGACGCCCTGTATATATATGTATATATATATATATATATATATATATATATATATATCTTAAGTGACTTATCTTATATATATATTGTTTATAATAGACGTGTTTTCTAGATACTTGTAGCTAGTCCCGTTGAAGAATAAAATAATAAATCGCCTGAATCAGTGGCTAAAGCCACCAAAACGCTGATGTTGAAAGAAAACAGGATTCCTGGCTATTTTTGTACAGATTTGTGCAAAGAATTTATAGGCCGAGCCTTCCAGAACATGCTGACGGAGTTTAACATTACACGTCCAATTCTATACATAAGGCATCTTTAGCCGAAAGAGTTCAGCGTACCATAAAGAAACGTATGCATCGTTATTTCACACACAAAAACACATACAGATATATAGACATTCTGGAGCCTCTGGCTTCATCCTACAATCGATCATGGCATCGCATGATTGGAACATTTCCTAATGAGATTTTAAAAAGAGACCCCCAATTTAGAGCCTGAGTCTAGAAAAGATAACTGCAGAGCACCACCACGGTCTGGACGTTTCAAAATCAATGATTATGTAAGACTGTCACAAGGGTGCAGTCAGTGGATTTTTATAATTAGATCTATGAGGCCTATAAATGATGTGATGATGTATTACGGTGAAGATTTGAATGGCGAGGAAGTTGGGAGCGGCCTTTATGTCGAGGAGATGCAGAAAGTGGTATTTAATTTAGGTATAAAAGCTTTTAAAATTGAGAATATTGTAGGAAATAAAGGTACAGGGAAGAGATAGATGTATATGGTGAAGTGGCTAGGGTACCCTGAAAGCTTCCACTCCTATATAAAAGCGCAAGCACTAATGAAACTTAAGTAGTATACAAAATGACGCCTAACCACTTTTACGTCACACTGCTCCCTTCTGCCTCTTTGGGCGTGCAACCTGACAACACTCTGACCAGCTTTATAACAGAATTGCATGGACCTATCGACTTGGGGAGTGGATCATACGAGGTTAGTCTGTGCAAATTTCAATTGACCACCAAGTTTTTAAGTATTGAGAAGAAACAAGACATTTTTCTGGTTCTTAGAAGATTCGATGAGAGTGAAAAATTAGACGGTACTATACGTGTAGTCTGGTTCGGTGAGATACAGTACTACAGTACAATTTAACACTAGGACCTGATCATTATGACACAGCCTCGGCCATTGTGGGGCTTTAAATAAGAGTCTTGAAAGGCCATACCTCACACCCGATTTACTTTTTGAAGTCGTAAATATAGACACACCGGCTTATACTTTGTTGCTAAAATCAACGGCTAGTAGAAATATTAAGGACAATGAAGTGTTGAAAATTATACCTGAGGGCAGATACGTCGAGGTCTTCCAAAGAGACACTTTTCCTGAGTCACAGCATGACTTATTCAGCTTATTGTACCAACTAAAATTACCGAAATTAGCCGCTGGAGCCCCTCCTCGAGCATGTTATGTTTACTGTAATATCATGGACCATCAATTTCATGGGGATACACAGGCTCGTTTGTTACGCATTGTGCACATTCCCGATCATAGAGGTAAGAGTTAAGCATCACATATGATAAGCCTCATTATGTTAAAGTTGCACCTAACCTACTAACCAGTATCTCAATATATATAAGAACGATTGAGGGGAAAACGTTTCCATTAGGCTACGGGAGCTTAACCGTGAAGCTCCACTTCCGGTGTGTTGCGACAGAATGATACAGAGGCCATTTACCATCTACCAAGGGGTGAGGTACCAACGTGGAAGTGCGATCGATTCAATGTTTTCGGCTATACTACGCACAGCTGTGTCCTTACTGAAAAGTGGAGCCAAATTTCTTGGAAAGAAGGCCCTACAATCTGGACTTAACACATTTGAAGATATAATGTCAAGCACCAAGCCAAAAGAAGTTTCTTAAAACACTTACGAGGTAAACGAGATGAAATCGTCGAAGAGGCGAAGAGAAAAATGCGTGGCGGGAGTTTTAGAAGAAAAAAAACAAAAGGTTGCTATAAGAGGAAGAAAGCGCTCTGTACGACGAGGAAAAAAAGGAAAGCTAAGCAGACAAATCGTGATGTAAAGCGGAGAAGGACTTAAAAAAAAAGAAATGTTCTAAGCGTATGAAACCGGTTGTGTACTTATTTTTTAAAAACTAATATAAGGTAAATCCTTCACAGATACCTCCCATAGCTGTTTGGACAACTGAAGTGGAAAGGTGTATTAACGGGTGCCATGACTCATTTTATTCACCCTCACAGTTCGGAATGCTGCAAATCCGAGTTAAATCTCTTTGATGTGCCTCCGACACAAACAAATATTGTGAAGACCGAATTCGTCACAATTCATCCTCTCAACGCTATTGGATCAACGACGGCACCTATAGAGTTCATAATTTCTTCGTCAGGTAGTCATTTTTTCGACCCTTGCAACGTATTTCTTTACACTAAACTAAGAATTACGCATTCAGAGGGTACAGATTGTGAAGACGGTTATGCAGTATACTCTGAAAACAACTTCCTACACACACACACAAACAGATAAGTCAATGTGATGTATACCTAAATCAAACTAATGTTTCACCTGGAGCTAGCCATCACCATTATAGAGCCTATTTAGAAACTGTTTTAAACTTTACGAGAAATGCAAAAGAGACACATTTGGCGGCTCAGGGCTATTATACCCCTAGTTGATGGACAGTATAAAAAATTAATGTTAAATTCTAAAAAGAAAATATAAGATTCCTACGCGAGACTCTATTCCGATTTTTCATCTCAAGATAAGTTGCTTTTGAAAGGTGTTGAAATGAGGATCAAAATTACATGTACAGCACCCGAAATATGTTTAAATCTGGACGAGGGTGGCAACCAATCTGCCAAACCTGTTGTACACATTTTAGATATGTATCTTAGAGTTCGTCGCGTCAAGCTATCTGCTACGAAGCAGATGGAAATTCAGAAGCGCTTGGTGAAAGAAACAGCTAAATACCCGATGAAATGCGTGATTTTAAAAACACACCGTCACGGCGGGTGTAACCACCAAACAGAGAGGAAATGTAGCCTTGGGTATTCTCCCACAGCGTGTTCTTATCGGCTTGCTCGACCATAAGTCCATGGTCGGCGAGTATAAGAAATCCGCCTTCAAATTTCAAAATTTCGGCTTGAAGAGCATAAATTTATATATTAATGGTGAATCTGTTGATGGAACTTTGGAAGTGAAATACTCTACAGGACCCGAGTTTTCTTTATGTTCACGTGCACACCATAATCTGTCCCGCGTTATTAATGGGTGTGATATTTTTGACTCGGGTGTGACTATAGATGAGTTTATAAGTGGAAACAGCTTCTTCGCAGTTGGTCTCTCGGCTGACCAGTGTGAAAGCGTGAGCACACATATGAATCCCCATAAGCACGGCAGTCTCGGTGTTACATTTGAATTTAGTGAAACGTTAGCCAACCCTATAAGTGTACTGTTTTACTTGGAAAGCCAGAACGTCATCGAGATTGACTGCTTCAGAAGTGTATCTGGCGATTTTTAAAAATAATGGATGAAATGACGATACACGCAGTTAAGATGCAAGATTGTTTCACACGAGATATATTCGCAGGGACTTATACGAAAAATAAAAAATTGAAACATCCGATAACGAAAAAAAAATGCTGCATTTATAGTAAACACCGACTCCACTGGTAGCCCGGGTCCCCACTGGTTCGCGATATTTGTTAGAAATAGAGAATGTGTCTATTGTTGACTCTTTAGCACTTCAATTGTGGCTCGACCCCGTAATTATGGATTTTATAAAAAAGCTAGGTGTACAAAAGGTTCTATGAAACCCGCAACGATATCAAAGATTTTTCTCTAATACATAGTGTTTATAAAGTCCCTATCTATTTCAGTGAAAACGTAGCAAAAAGGGTAAAACTCAATAACAATATAATAGAAGCCATACATTTAATGAATACTAAAGTATATGATTCTACATGAGCACCATCAGTATCTCTACCGAGTTTGAATTTGTCAGCCGCATTGGGGAACACATTTTGGAGCATGAAAGGGGTTATTTTTGTAACTGCTGTTACGATACGAGCAAGTAAATCTTTTAGATCTGTAACCCTCGTTTGATAGATGTTTGATTTGACAAAGCCCCATGTAAAGAAATCCAAGGGCGTTAGGTCAGGACATCGAGGCTCCCAGGGCCTGTTGCCTTCACGTCCGATCCACCGATTTGGAAATCGTTCATTTAGGTACCCCCGAACAATGTTTGCTTAACGACAAGGTGCCCCATCTTGTTGAAAGACGACGGTGTTTAAAATGTCATCTGAATAAAGCAGGGACATTTCCGTGCTCTTATCGTAAGAGCAGTTACAAAAATAACATCTGTCATGCTCCAAAATGTGTTCCGCATTGCTGCTGACAAATTCGAACTTTGCTTTGTAGAGATATTGATGGTTCTCATGTAGAATCATATGCTTAAGTATTCATTAAATGTATGCCTTCTATAATATTGTTATTGAATTTTACCCTTTTTGCTACGTTTTCACTGAAATAGATAGGGACTTTATAAACACCCTGTATGTGTGGACACCATTGCATCTGCTTTACTTCATTTCTGGCTCGCGGAAACAGCTATTCAGATTTCTTAAATCCTGGTGTTTTGTGTGGTAGTCCGCAGAGTCCCCTTATAAATGAAACGGGGACGCGAATTGTATAAATTGTATAAATATATATATATATATATTATATAATGTTTCAGACCAACAAAGACCCTAGAATACAATAATGGCTGTTCTACCTAACTGTGTTCGTAATTGTGTATTGTGCATGTCCTCCGTGGTGGCGGAGAGGACACACAATTTTACGTGGGTTCCGAACCACAAAGCCTTAATTTTACTACCTTAAATTATACTCAATCTATCAACATATGCGTCTAATCGATTTTTAAACATGTTTATGGACGTGCTACTAATTATTTCTACCGGCAAACTATTCCACCGATTTACTATTCTATACGTAAAAAAGTTTTTGCCAATTGCTGTCTCGAACCTTCTACTTGTCAACTTATACCCGTTATTTCTACTCCAATTATATTGAGATATTTTGAAAAAGCTATCTCTATTTACGTTATCGAACCCATTCATAATTTTAAAAACCTGGTTTAGATCACCCCTTAACCTCCTAGTCTCGAGTGTAGTCAATTTTATCTCCTTAAGCCTATCCTCTTACGTTTTCGACCTAAGCGAAGGAATCATCTTAGTTGCTCGCCTTTGAAGTCTTTCGATTTTGTCTATATCTTTTCGCATATGCGGATTCCAGAATTGGATCGCGTACTCCAAATGGTGTCTAACTAATGATTTATAAAGCGGAACAATAATATCGCGCGATTTGTACTCAACATTTCGAGCTATAAAACCTAACACTTTGTTCCCTTTATTGACAGCTGTTGTACTTTGTTTCGCCACTTTTAAATCACCAGTGACTATAACTCCTAAATCTTTTTCCTGCTCTACGCTTGCTAACTCCTTCCCTGACATACTATATGCAAAATTACCATTACGCGAACCTATATGTAAAATTTTGCACTTATCGACGTTGAATCTTATTTGCAATGTGACTGACCAATCAACGATTTTATTCAGATCTTCCTGGATTTTACCTCTATATTCGTCATTAATCGCCCTACCACCCAACTTCGTGTTATCCGCAAACTTTGAAACTGTACTGACTAGGTCGACATCTAAATCGTTAATATATATAAGAAAAAGCAAGGGGCCACATACAGAACCCTGAGGAACGCCGCTCGCTACATTAGCCCAGGACGACTCCGCTCCATCAACGACCACCCTTTGTTTCCTACCTCGCAACCACTCTTCTATCCAATTTATTACTACACCCCTGATTCCATGAGCCTTAGCTTTTTCAGTCTTTTGTGCGGTACGGTGTGAAACGCTTTTTTGAAAATCTAAATACACTACATCAACCGCCCGATGACTATCGTAAATTTCAACCACGCTTTGAAAAAATCTAAAGGACTAGTTAAGCAATATTTGTTTCGCCTAAAACCGTGCTGCGTATTTCTAACCAAGTTATGCATTTCTAAGTGTTCGACTGTACGATCCCTAATTATTGATTCCAGTAGTTTACCTACAACAGACGTTAAACTGATTGGCCTATAATTTCCCGCCGCAGTTTTATCGCCTTTCTTTAAGAGAGGTGTTACATTTGCTAACTTGAAATGATCTGGTACGCACCCCTCAGAAATAGACGCATTAAAAATCTTTGTTAGCGGCAAAACAATGTTTCCTTTTATTCTTTAAGTTTATGGGATATATGGAATCCGGCCCCAGTTATTTACGCATTTTCATTTTATCAATATAGCGCATTACCTCCCTTTCACCATGTACCGGCCCAATAAGTCGATATTACGTAAAAAAAAATGTGGGTAAAGATTCGTTTTAACTGCCCCCTCGTTTTTGATACGAAAATAATTTTCTGGTGTATTTTGGTGTTTTGTTCAAATCTGACCTTCATTTCCTTCAGAAAATCCCCATTTTTTAGGAAATGACGCTCTGACATATCCTCCAAAATTGACTATTTTTACCAGAAAATGAAGGTCACATTTGAAGAAAACACAAAAATACACCAGGAAAATATGTTTTCGTGTCGACAATTATAGGGGAACCCGTTGGGAATCGGTGGTTCTGTGTGGGTTGAAAGGAGGAGACGTAACCTAACCTAACCTAACCATCCGTAACCTAGCCTAACCTAGACCGAAATATTTCCTAGGTAGTCCCTTAATATATATATATATATATATATATATATATATATATATATATATATATTTACTCATTAAACTGCAGCGTTGGAGCACACACTTTGCACGCCATGTTCCGAATCAAACTGATTTGAAATATGCGTGAGGCATTGTGAGTGATGCGTGGGTGGGAGGGTGGTGCGCTATTGGTCATTTTTAAACGCACATCAAAAGTGAAAATAGGCAGAAAATTAACTCTTTCTATCGAAAACGAAAGGGACGTTAAAACGAATTTTAACGAAAATGTGTTGTTGCAAGGATTATGTGTTAATTTTACAATTATTTTTAAAATGGTTCCCTTGCTATTATTAGCAACGGGTCACTCGCAAAGAGGCCCCAAAAATATAGCTTCCCTCATCAATCTTCCAAGCAGATAGGATCCAGCTTTGGGACAGAGTTCTTTGTTCCATGCACGGTCTGTGTATCATGAAAGAACCTCAGGGAACCATTCCGAGTTCAATCCCATATATATATATATATAGAGCGACGATACATAGATAAAAATAGCTGCTCACACTGTATCACCACATAGATACCTCTCGGGAGTTGTAAATTCGTCTAGACAACCGTGTATGGAAGATTTCGACCTTTCAGATAAAAACAATAATAGCTTAAAATTGTGCTCTCACAAAAAAACACACTTTTGCATAATTGACGACAGGGTAGAAATACATTCCATTCCATATACTTTACATTGTATCACGTAAAATGACTTACATACAGTAATGATATTCAGGAATTGGTCCGACGATATTTCTCGCTTATAAATTTGTATGCACCACTTGAAAGCTTCACTAAACTGGAAATGGATCGTACATGGCGCTGTTACGCATTTTTATAGGGGAGGGGAGAAAGCGCCCCTATAATGGGGCATGATGAAGAAAAGCCTCTCACTTTCCCCACACTTTCAGAAAGCAAAACAACCATTGGCTGAACGTGTTTTAGTGGGAGGTTTCTGAGCGAGGGTTATGGGCGGTCCTTTCGGTTTTGCTTGCCTGCCAGAGAGAGAGAGAGAGAGAGAGAAAGGGTTTATAATTTAGCCCAAAACTAATTTTTATTTCCAGATATTTCTTCGGCGAGGTAGTTATCTGAGACAAAAATTAATATTTAAAAATTTCACTTTTAAGCTCTAATCTAAATTGTAGTGTTAAAATGTGTCCTCAATAAGGGACGCTGCGTGTTAATGGGATAATAGGTGTATATACATAAAACATAAGCACTTAGAACATTTCTGTCTTTCAAATATCTATATTCGCTTAAAAAGATTGCTGTTTGAAATGTTGAATTCTTTTGGGTTGAGGAAGTTTAATTGGTATGAAATAAACAAAGCTCGCCAAGGTTATTATTCGTTTTAACACGCTGCTCACTAATGAATTGAAAACATGTTTATCTTATGTAATTTGATGCGTACTGTTTGAAAATGACCTTCATTTCCTTGGGAAATGTGCCGTTTTTTCAGAAATGACTTCGAGTCATTCTGGAAAAACGGCACAGTTCCCAAGGAAACGAGCGTCGGATATATATACGTGAAAATTACTTTTGCATGTGGTTAGGTTTCGTTAGGTTAGGTTAGGTTTTGTTAGGTTAGGTTTTGTTAGGTTAGGTTTTGTTAGGTTAGGTTTCGTTAGGTTAGGTTAGGTTAGGTTAGGTTAGCTCATTTCTGACACTTTTTTTAAAAAAAAAGGCACATTTCCCAAGAAAATAAAGTTCATTTTCAAACAGTACGCATCAAATTACATAAGAAGATATGTTTTCAATTCATTAGCGAGATGTGTGTTAAAACGAATAATTACCTTCGCCAATAAATAAAGTTCCATTTTCTGTATTAGAAATATGCGTAAATAAACCAGTTATATTTCTTTTGTGCTAAGGAAGTTTATTTGGGTTGCCGCTAATAACTTTCACTAAACATATTTAATCAAGAACCCCATTAAATAAAATTCTATTTTCTGTATTACAAATATACGTAGAAGACGGATTTACTTGGGTAACCCTGCTAAATTGAATTTTATAAACGCAAAATCCTAACAAATATATAGGAAAATATTATATTTTATCGACATACGCATTATAAGTCGTTTTTAAGCGTAGTTTATTTGCTCGACTAAAAGTATTTTGGGTTAATATTCGTTTTAATGCTCCCTTCGTTTTCGATAGAAGGAGATATTCTATGACAATTTAACATATAAATTCGTATTCAGGACACCTTGAAACCTCAGGGAAACTGATAAAAATCAAGGAAATGTAATAATAAGGAAATGTAATAATCTAGACGTCGATAGCCAGCCATTACGCGGGTTAGGTTACGTTAGGTGAGGTGACGTACGCGCCCAATCCGTATATTTATTTATGGTATTGAACGCCCGTTCTCTGACTTTTAATTTTATCTCTTCTTTTCGTTCAGGATTATTCGGCCTACCCAAGACGGATGGCCCTTTAAATTGATAGGTTAGGTTCCTTCGGCTTTCCACAAGCCTACTTTGAACGTTAATTTTCCCCAGCTAACAAGAGGGGTCTATCACAAGGTATTTAAAACAACACACGCCCTCTTATAAATTTTATTAAATGTTACTTGACACAGTACATGCATTTAATATTTTATGCTGAATTACATCTATAAAATTTCAGACAATACAATAATCTTAACGTCAAAGACAAAGTTCACAGTTTGATGAAGTTAAATCGATACATTGATCAACAATGATTAATCTAAAGCAAAGATGAACAGTTAGCGGAATGAAATAATTTATAGCTCGAGGGGTTTTTATCTTTAGTGCAACAAAATAAATAACAATAAATGAAGTGGTCGGAATTCGACCCAGATATTCAAAGGATAAATTTACAGTATTTACTAAAGAGTAGGAGACAACTTTCTCCCACTTGTGCTGCGCACGGACCGTAGATTTACGGCCGCTACAAAACTTGCAAACTCTACAATGTTAACTACCGGGACTTCTTTCTGAACCCAAATGGACGGATTCAGGAAATTAGGGCCCAGACGTACCCTATTTCTTATTTAAGTGGAGCTAAATTTACTTAAGAGACCGTTCACAAAACTCTTGGTCCGTTGGTTAACATTAATTAAGTTACAATCAAATTCTCGGTTAAGGTCGCTAACCTTCAAGTGAATATTCTCAAATTTCCGCGTAAACGAATTTCATGAACTATAAGTTCTTAATTTTTTCGTTAGTGACAATTGATTCTTTCAGTTTTAAGTTTTCTTACATTTACGCGCCGATTTCCGCGTAAGCTAATGACATGGTATACTTTCCGTTTTAAAGTTTATTACGCCACAAGTCTACAGGGTGTTTGTTTAACCACAGTTAACTTCAAGGAGGAACGACTACAACTGACTTAACAATTTTCGAATTTTCTTTACAAATTTGAAGGACCCCGCCTTCCAATATTCTGCAAACCTATCGAATCATTTGTTTCCCTAAGATCGTCCCTCCAGAAGGCTATTACCCATACAAGAGGGAAAGAAGGCGTCTTTACTTCGTTTCCCAGGATCCTGGGCCCCCTGATTGGAGCTGGACCTGATTTCCGAGTATAGACCCCTCCTTCTTCCCACGAAATACATTTCAATACCGTTAACAGATTCGAAGCCCTAAGTTTATGACCCCCTCGTGGTTCAACTTTAGCAGCGTCTTCGAATCTGTCTTACAAAAGTCACAAGATCATGCAAAAGAGATATTAAAATCTTCGACCTCGCGAAAGGGGAAACCACGCATTTGAACGCACGTCCAAATCCGTTGGATTACCCTTCTCGCTGGGGTCGAGTCTCGGTGATAAACCTCTGTCCCCACGTGGCTTGGTTTTATTACTTCTCTGATAATCCGAACTAAGACAGAACAACTTTAAACAATCTGAAACACTTCGGATTTATTCGTTCATGAACGTTTAAAAACCAAACCACACTGCGTTCAGAGATGTACACCTCGAAATCTTAAGATTAACAATCCTTCACTTATTTTATAAAAGATCTCTGCCTGCAACTTCATGGTTACGACATCCCTCCCCTCCTTTCATTTTGCACTCCGATGCAAACTTTCTTAACTAGGGTCGGGTATTATCACTTTTATTCACAAAAACTTTCCATTTACTTGTCCCCTTGATTGGGACACTATCACTGATAGATTTTATTTGTCCCCTTTATTGGGACACCAACACTGACACACTTAATTTTAGTTAACCTCGGGTTCCTCGTAGTGTACTCGAGGTCGGGGCCTAAGAGCATACTGACGCTCAAACGGTGGCCCTGGGAAAGCAGCCTGTCTGCTTTCTCCGGGGGACCCTATTCCCATAAGGTCCCCGCGAGGAGGTAGTTCGGAAGCACCTGGCGGCTCCTGCTCGCCACTCGGTCCTGCCTGGGGCAGGAGGTGCACTCCGGTTCACCTCCACGGGTCGATGTTCCTCCGTTCCCGGGGCGAAGCTCTCGGGGAGGAAGTAGCTCGGAGGCGCCCGGCGGATCCCATTCCGCCACTCGGTCCTGCCAGTGGGCAAGAAGCGCCCTCCGGTTCACCTCCCCTAGTCGATGTTTCTCCCTGTCCTGGGCGAAGCTCTCCGTGAGGAAGTAGTTCGGAAGCGCCCGGCGGTCCTCGTTCCGCCGCTCGGTCCTGCCAGGGGGCGGGAGGCGCCTTCCGGTTCACTTCCCCGTGTTGATGTTTCTCCGGTCCTGGGCGAAGCTCTCCGTGAGGAAGTAGTTCGGAAGCGCCCGGCGGTCCTCGTTCCGCCGCTCGGCCCTGCCAGGGGGCGGGAGGCGCCTTCCGGTTCACTTCCCCGTGTTGATGTTTCTCCGGTGTCGAGGGCGAAGCTCCTGAGAGGAGGGGCGTTGGCCCTTCCCCCACCCATCCCCTGCGTCGTCCGCCCCGCCTTGTCGCTCAACGTCCCATGGGGCATCGATGCTGCGGCGGATGCGGTCTCGATGGATCACTATCTGATGTCCAGTGATCATGTGACGCAGGAGATAAGTGACTGGAGTCTTCTGTTCCTGATGATGATGTAGGGACCCTCGTACCGGGGCTCCAACTTGCCTCTGCCCGGTCGCGGGTAATCAATGTACACCAAGCCATGGGGCGCCTTCTCTTCGAACGGCTTCAATTCCTTGATTCCGTTAGCCTTCTTATATTCCGCTCAGACTCCTCTTTCGGTCTTCGGCGTATTCCTCTGGGTTGTACGGGCTCCCGCACGCCTCCTGTGGCATGCGAAATAGCTTTGAAGGTACGTTGGGGCTCGCCCGTACATCAAGAAGAATGGAGAATACCCCGTGGCTCGATGCACTCTGATGTTCAAGGACAATTCCACGGTGTCGAGGATTTTATCCCAGTCTCGTCCCGTTTCTTTACAAAGTATGCAGAGTTTGATGCATAACTCTTTATTCCGACGTTCGACCTCTCCGTTGCTTTGGGGCTGGTATGCGGCGGTCCTGGTGTCGTACCTCCCAAACCCTGAAGAGCTCCTGCAAGGTAGAGTTCCAGAACTCCTTGCCTTGGTCGGATACTACTGCTGAAGGGGCCAGTTTGCACCGTATCAAACGATGGCACTTGTCCGCCACCTCCCGGGCCGTCTTGTCCTTTATTGCTGCCAGTATGGTGAATTTGCTGAAACTATCCACACACGTGAGGATATAATGGCTGCCTTCCACGGTCGGAGGAAGGGGACCAACTAAGTCCACGTGCAGAAGTTCCCAAGGACTGTGGCCTCGCACACAAGGCATTGTTTCCACAGTCACTTTCCGCGTCCATTTGTTCCGCGCGCACGTGTCGCACGCTTGGACTACCTGCTGTACCTGTTGAACCATACCTGGCCAAAATAAAGGTCCCGTAGGATTTCTGTAGTTCCGGCAGCTCCCGGATGCATGCTCCCGACGTCAGTGTGGGCTTTCCAAATGAGCTGCTCTCTCAACTTTTTAGGAACTACGATGACCTCTCTTCCGTTCGCATCGATGTAAACCAGCAGGTTCCTCACTAGTTTGACTCTCGACGGCTGGATGGGCTTGGTTACGGACCAGCTGAAAGCCTTTCCTTCTTCGATGGCTGCTCGAATTGCCGCTTTTCAACGTCCTTCTACTGTTGTTTGCCGATTACCTTGCGATCAATGATCGCTTTGTTCGGATATTGCGTTCACAAACTCCTTCGTCACTCCAGGCGGGCGGGACAACCAATCGGCCACTCTGTTGAGTTTGCCTTTCACGTACTCGATGAGAACGTCGTAGTCTTGCAATGTCATAACCGAACGCTCTAGTCTTCCATTTGGGCTCTCGGTGTCCTTCCCTCAGAAGCCACTTCAACGGCTTATGGTCAGAACGGACGATGACTCTCTGCCCAAATATAACATTGCTTCAATTCCTTTCTGTTGGTTGGCCTCTTCTTTGGATTGTTGGGGCTTCACCCCGTTCCTGGTGACCACATGGCCTAATTACCCCACCTGGGACTGTAATAACTGTCATTTTTCCAACTTTACCTTTAAGCTGGTGGTGCGTAGGCTATCCAAGGCTCGTTGTACCCTCTCGTCATGTCCTTCTAAAACCTTCCAAGGACAATGAGGTCATCTAAGTAATCTGTACTTCCTTGTCCAATTGCTTCGGCAAAATCAAATTCATTACTCTTTGGAACACTGGTGGACTATTGGACAATCCAAACGGGACCACCCTGAACTCGAAATGACCGCTTCCCGTGGGGAAGGCAGTTTTCGAGATGCTATCGTCGTGAATGGCCAACTGCCATTCTCCCGAGCGTAAATCCCTGCTCGAGAAGTAATGAGTCCCGTGCAACTTGGCCAAGGTTTCCTCAATGATGGGTACTTATTTAGTCATCCTCAATGATGGGTACTTATTTTTCCTTGCTGCCATTGACGTCCCAAGGTCTATAGTCTACACAAAGCCTCAGGGCCCTACGCTTCTTTTCTTCAATCGCTTCCCCTTTGGATTCCTGTGGTCACTCTTCGTTCCTAGTGATCACGTGGTCCTGGTACTCTACCGGTGACGGTAGTAGTTAATCTTTTCTTTCCCTCGTCGGTCTTCTTCCCTTTGAGAGCGACGGACATCGGTGAACATGCGTCTTGAGGTGTTTTCAATCTCTTCTTAGTCACTTGTGGAAATTTGACTCTTTCTCACCGTGACACTTGTTCCATTTTTCGTTTCGGGCGAGGAATCAAACGGCTGTTCCGACGAACCTCCCCGTTCTCGTTGCCTCAACCACCATGCCGATGTCATCTTATCTTCAAGGTAATACTCTTAGTCGTCACTTTATTTCTCAAGATACTTTACCGCCTCCTTGGAAAGGTTAACTTCCCGTTGAGATTTCCCGCTCTGTGATACTTGCAAACCACGCTGAGCCTCACTGCACTTCATTGCAGCGTAGAGTAAACGTCCAGGGGAAACCATACCCCAAATTTTCTTCTTCGTCTATTCCCTTTTCCTTTAACTTCTTTGGGGATTCTGCTCGACAACTTTCCAAGTATCCTCGAGCCTCACCGCATATCCCATGCAGTGGAGAATAGACGTCCAGGGGAACTCATATCCCCAATTTTCCACTGTCTATTCCCATATCATTTAACTTCCCTTTGGAATTCTGCTCGACAACTTCTCCAAGTATCCTCGAGCCTCACTGCATATCCTATGCAGCGGAGAATAGACGTCCAGGGGAACCCATATTCCCCATTTTTCACGATTACCAATGGAAACGACCAGGTGGAACGGCTATGCTGTATCACTCCTTGATCCAGCATTTCTGCTATTTGTCGCTTTACCTCCTCCTCGTGTGTAATAGGTATCCTGTAGGGTCGCCTAAAGATGGGAGGATGGTCCTGGGTTTCCAACTTCATTGGCATCAGGTTATTATAACCCAATGGCTCGCCACCCAGTAAGAAGACATCTGAATAATCCCTTAGCCACTCTTCGACGATTTTCCTTTCTTTGTCGGAAAAGGATTTCCAACCAAGGACATGGGACTTGAGGCTTGTCACTCGTTCTTCGAAGTCCTTCTTCAATGCTTGACTTCCTTTCACCGTGACATTCGTTCCAATTTGGGGTGAGCGTCGACTACCCTCCCAATTAGCTCTGCCTCCGTCACTATGCCCACGACGTCTCTTTTTTCGCCAAGGTATTCTTCGTCATCCTGATTGATCATCAGTAACCTCATCTTCCTCTGTGGGATCCTGCTCGGTAACATTTTTTAAGTTTCCCCGAGCTTCACTGCACATTCATTGCAGCGTAGAGTAGACGTCCCAGGGGACTACGTCCCCGGGTCTCTGACTTCACTCGTCAGAATCACGGCGGCCACCTTTAGTGTTTCGTGCGGGATTGCCTCTACCAGAGTCACCCTCGCACTTTACTGTCTACTCCCTTTACTTGGATGGTTACTGTTTCATTCAGTGACTGTCCTCTTCCGGTGGTCTACCTGGGCTTCGTACCTTTGTTTCGTCTTCATGTCCTCCGAAACAATACGCCTATAGTCAAGTCTTGCTGAGCCTCTGGAATTATACAAACACAAAAGAATTCTTCAACCCCCCTTCCCATAGTCAAACTTACTTCTACTCCTTTACATGAATGGGGGGGCGGTGCAAACTGAGAAGTTGGCACTGTCCAAAGAAGGCTCCCGATGTTCTTGTGCATAGCTTATGTCAATGTGACGGAAGCTCCACCATCGCTCAGCGCGGTGGAAGCTTGTTGAGCGACGAGTACTGGTAGGGTGATCAGTCCTAGCCGACGGACTCGCCGCTACTTCCTCTGAAGCTATTCGGGAGGCTTCTCCTTCCAATCCTGTCGAAGGTTTGCTCGAGGGCACGCCTCTTCCCAATTTCGCATTTGCTGACAAATCTTGCACTGGCTCCGGCCACTTTCTTCCATTGTTTCCTCTTTGGAGTCTCTGTCTTCATTTGACTTGGTTTGTTTTCTCTTCTGGTTTCTCATGGGGTTGTAGTCACATTCTTGAGTTGTGTTATTCCTCCTGTGACCAGTGTCACAGTTCTTCCTTCTGGGCTCTCCTCTCTTGCTGGACTTGTCTCCGTCGTTCACCTCCACATCCTTGCTGTTGTCCTCCTTTGTGGCTGTTCTTTCTTCTGAATCTTGTGAGTTGTAGTCCCAGGATGTGGGAGGATTTTGCAGTTTCGGCAGTCTTCGGCTTCTGTCATGTGGCGTTTCTTCTCTTAGGACCTCTTCATCTCTTAGTCCTAAGCTTGGGTTGTTTACCGAAAACTGGGTTGATTCCATCCAATAGTCCGAAAGGATGTTCCTTTGATGCAATTACAAGCATACTCCGGCATAACGGTCTTCAACGCGTCCTTAGGTATGCCCACTTTAATATGTCTCCTTGTGGGATTAGCCTGAACCAAGGCATTACCTGCACTTAATGTTCTTGTGGCAATTGGGTTGACTGTCTCACCTTGTTCCTTCCTGACGGCGTTTGGGCTGGTTCCTGGGTTCTCTTGTGCCCGTTCGCCCACAAACTTCGGCGAACTTCCTTCCAAGGTGTGTCCAAAAGTCGTTTGCTCAGGACCCCTTACTGCCTGTTCACGTTGCAAAGGTAAGCTAGTACTCTTTAATACCTGTACGACGGTTTTTATATTCTGCTGCCGGTCTTCGTCGGTGCGGTGTTTCTCGTCTCTTGTGGTGTGTGCACTTCTGCAAGGATTCTTTGGGATGTCTTCTGGGTTCTCTGGTCTCCACCCAATCCTTTCTTGCCTCGCAAGTTCTTCTGTAACGGGAGGAACTAGAGAGATTCTTCGGGGACGAACCCCCGACCTTCGGTTGTCCAAATACTCCCATCGCGGAATAATCATTACAAGGTCTTCCAGTTTCGACCTTCTTCGATTTATTTCTTTTTCTAATTCCCTGCATTCATTTATTAACCGAATAATTTTGGCCAAATTTATGCTTTTAAATTTTCCAAACTTTCTGTACTTATTTCGTTTAAGTTCGTTGTTTCGGAATCACTCATGTCACTTACGCTTTCCTCATTCGTTATTTCTACGCTCTTTACCGACATTGCGAAAGTTATTTGTTTGTTAAAAAAACCTTTAAAACTTTAATCACTGTTAACGACCCTTCTTACTGTTCTCAATTATTGTACCGATTTATTGTTTGCAAATACTTCCGTAGTAGAATTCTGTTACAATTATTTCCTATAATTGCTGTTACAATTATTTCATAAAATCACCGTTACAGTGACTTCATATAATTGTTGTTACAATTATTTCATAAAATCCCTGTTCCAGTTACTTTATATAATTGCTGTTACAACTATTTCATAAAATCACTGTCACGGTGACTTCATATAATTGTTGTTACAATTATTTCACAAAATCACTGTTCCAGTTACTTCCTACAATTGCTTTATTGTTACGCAAATTTATTTTAACAAAAGAGTTACACTCTTGCGATAAATACCTTGCAATAGAATAATCCCACTTCTGACACCAAATGACGTACGCGCCCAATCCGTATATTTATTTATGGTATTGAACGCCCGTTCTCTGACTTTTAATTTTATCTCTTCTTTTCGTTCAGGATTATTCGGCCTACCCAAGACGGATGGCCCTTTAAATTGATAGGTTAGGTTCCTTCGGCTTTCCACAAGCCTACTTTGAACGTTAATTTTCCCCAGCTAACAAGGGGTCTATCACAAGGTATTTAAAACAACACACGCCCTCTTATAAATTTTATTAAATGTTACTTGACACAGTACATGCATTTAATATTTTATGCTGAATTACATCTATAAAATTTCAGACAATACAATAATCTTAACGTCAAAGACAAAGTTCACAGTTTGATGAAGTTAAATCGATACATTGATCAACAATGATTAATCTAAAGCAAAGATGAACAGTTAGCGGAATGAAATAATTTATAGCTCGAGGGGTTTTATCTTTTAGTGCAACAAAATAAATAACAATAAATGAAGTGGTCGGAATTCGACCCAGATATTCAAAGGATAAATTTACAGTACTTACTAAAGAGTAGGAGACAACTTTCTCCCACTTGTGCTGCGCACGGACCGTAGATTTACGGCCGCTACAAAACTTGCAAACTCTACAATGTTAACTACCGGGACTTCTTTCTGAACCCAAATGGACGGATTCAGGAAATTAGGGCCCAGACGTACCCTATTTCTTATTTAAGTGGAGCTAAATTTACTTAAGAGACCGTTCACAAAACTCTTGGTCCGTTGGTTAACATTAATTAAGTTACAATCAAATTCTCGGTTAAGGTCGCTAACCTTCAAGTGAATATTCTCAAATTTCCGCGTAAACGAATTTCATGAACTATAAGTTCTTAATTTTTTCGTTAGTGACAATTGATTCTTTCAGTTTTAAGTTTTCTTACATTTACGCGCCGATTTCCGCGTAAGCTAATGACATGGTATACTTTCCGTTTTAAAGTTTATTACGCCACAAGTCTACAGGGTGTTTGTTTAACCACAGTTAACTTCAAGGAGGAACGACTACAACTGACTTAACAATTTTCGAATTTCTTTACAAATTTGAAGGACCCCGCCTTCCAATATTCTGCAAACCTATCGAATCATTTGTTTCCCTAAGATCGTCCCTCCAGAAGGCTATTACCCATACAAGAGGGAAAGAAGGCGTCTTTACTTCGTTTCCCAGGATCCTGGGCCCCCTGATTGGAGCTGGACCTGATTTCCGAGTATAGACCCCTCCTTCTTCCCACGAAATACATTTCAATACCGTTAACAGATTCGAAGCCCTAAGTTTATGACCCCCTCGTGGTTCAACTTTAGCAGCGTCTTCGAATCTGTCTTACAAAAGTCACAAGATCATGCAAAAGAGATATTAAAATCTTCGACCTCGCGAAAGGGGAAACCACGCATTTGAACGCACGTCCAAATCCGTTGGATTACCCTTCTCGCTGGGGTCGAGTCTCGGTGATAAACCTCTGTCCCCACGTGGCTTGGTTTTATTACTTCTCTGATAATCCGAACTAAGATAGAACAACTTTAAACAATCTGAAACACTTCGGATTTATTCGTTCATGAACGTTTAAAAACCAAACCACACTGCGTTCAGAGATGTACACCTCGAAATCTTAAGATTAACAATCCTTCACTTATTTTATAAAAGATCTCTGCCTGCAACTTCATGGTTACGACAGAGGTTAGGTTAGGTTAGATTAAGTTAGGTTAGTTTATGTAAAACACATTTTTCTGGTGTTTTTTGGTTTGTTTAAATTTAGCCTTCATTTCTTTGGAATATGAACGTTTTTGAAAAATTTTAAAATTGAAAATTTCTCAAAAACGGCTCATTTCCCAAAGAAACGAAGTTCAGATTTATACAAATAACACCAAGAAACACCAGAAAAATGTGTTTTAGTCCAGAAAGGAGTGAGGTTAGGTTAGGTTAGGTTAAGTAAAACACATTTTTCTGGTGTTTTTTGTTTAAATTTAGCCTTCATTTCTTCGGAATATGAGCGTTTTTGAGAAATTTTAAAATTGAAAATTTCTCAAAAACGGCTCGTTTCACAAAGAAACGAAGTTCAGATTTGAACAAATCACACCAAAAAACACTAGAAAAATGTGTTTTGGTCCAGAAAGGAGAGGGAGCACTAAAACGAATAATTACCCCCTCGTTTTTTACAGGAAAAAATATTTTTCGATGTAATTTGGTGTTTTGTTCAAATCTGACATTCATTTCCTCAGGAAAATCCCCATTTTTGAGAAAATGACGATCTGACATATCCTCCAAAAACTACTATTTTTACTGGAAAATGAAGGTCAGATTTGAAGAAAACACAAAAATACACCTGGATAAAAAAGGGGAATATGGGGTTTCGGGTGGGCGGGGGAAATGAGGGGACCTAACCTAACCTAATATTCATGGCAAAAGTAACCTAACCTAACCAATCGTCAAGAGTGTACAGTTAAAACTAACGAAAATAACAACTTAACCTAACCAATTGTCAAGGGCATATAGTTGACCTAACCGGAATGGGTACCCCATAATGAATTCGGGACCTGGAAAGGTAAGTAGTTGGAAATATTATCAGTGCACTTACATTAATTATGGGAGGCTTCATGGTAATTAAGTTCATTACCACATTGATAACACGTAAGAAAGGTCTTGAGCATGCCGTGAGCTCGAAATATAGCGACAGCAGCGCTATCGTCCCTCAAAACTTGTTTAATAAAGTCCCACTTTGACTTTGAGCACGCACTACACACAGCCATTCTGATGCAACTGTTGAATTCAAATTTCAGCGCCGTTCATGCGCGGGGCTGTCACGTTACAATAGGGCAGCCGCTGATTGGCTAATGATAATAACATGACTCCCCACACACGGGACGAGACGGATTGACTAGTGAATAATGGCGCCAAAATTTAATAATTTCGAAATGGGCGGGGTGTCAAGTAACAATAGGGCAGCCGCTGATTGGCTAATGATAATAACATGACCACTTACACACGGGACGAGATGGTTTGATGAGTGAATAGTGGAGTTTCGTGGATGTGTTCTACCGAATCTTAACCCTTTTTTTAAATTTTTCACCAAATTTTATTTTCATCATTTCCTCCAAAAAAAAATCACTTTCTAAGAATGTAGAAAGATAGTTGAACGCATATCAAAAGTGAAAACAACAGAAAATTAACTCTCTATCGAAAACAAAAGGGATGTTAAAATGAATATAAACTTTTCATTTAGGTTCCTTGTTTAATTATGATAATTCAGTTAGAGATCGAAGCCCGAAAGGTTAACTCTACAGGGTGTCCCATAAGTCCGGCATCATAGGAAAAATAATAAAAAAGGCAAAATAAAAGCTTTTATTTAGAGAACGTGCTCAATATGTATTGTTCCGTAGCCCATTCACAAAATTCCATCCGCCGGTCGGGATCATCTTCGCTTAATTTCTGTAGGATCTGAAGTTTATATGGATGCCATTTGTGAGCCTGAAGAATGCGATGGATGCTACTTTTCGACACTCCTGTGTCGGCGGACAGTCGCCGAAGAGACTTATTGGGACTTCTGTTAAAATGAGCCAGGATAGCAGTCGCTGTATCATCGTCAGTGGACCTCCTTGAAGGTCCCCTGCGTGGTTTATCTTCTATGGATCCTGTTTCCTTAAACTTTGCAACAAGTCTGCTAACACAACTCTGTGTTATTGGCTCGCGGTCTGGATGCAGTCTGTTAAATTCAGCAGCGGCCTCTCTTTGACTCCGATTTCCTATGAGTAGAATTATCTGGATTCGTTCTTCCTTGCTCACAGACATTATGGCCTGTAGAAAGAGAAAAATATGAATTATGGTTTGTAGAAATAGAAAAATATGAATTTCTCCTATGATGCCGGACTTATGGGACACCTTGTATAAGGCCAGCTTATGACCCGGATATAGGAAAATTTCAAAACTGATTGACCGTTTATTTTTTCCTTATTATGCCTGAACTAATGTGCTTTTTACTCTAAATAATTGTTTTCATAGAAATGTTTCTAATGTTTATCACCAATTTTTAGTATACTAATGTGAAGTCAAGATTTATTTATTTGAATATCTTAAAAGGAACAAAACTATATTAAGAAAAGTAGACTGAACTCAAAGTATCTGCAAAATATGAATTGAGATACTTAATTATACATTAAATAACTCGTATAAAGTGATTAAAATATCAGAGAAAATGCTGATATGACAGATATTAACATATATATATATATATATATATATATATATATATATATATATATATATATATATATATATATAAAATCATAATTGTGTTAGGGAAAGGATATAAAGTTTGAAAGATAATAATAATAATAATAATAATAATAATAATAATAATAATAATAGTAAAGTATTTCATTTAGGGTCCCTGCCTAATTATGATAAAACGGGAGAAGTTTGAGCCGTTAAATATCCAGATCGTGCAGTACGTAAAAATCGTTATTTTTACACGAGTGTGTGAATTCGCGTGATATCAAAAGTGGGGCGTTTAAAAGAATAGGGTGTCCCCGGGGAGAGAAATGTGAGGAATATTTTCCCAAAGTACGTTATATACATGTTTTACACTACAGTGTGAAAACGGGAGATATCTGAGACGTACGTTAAATGCAGCTGGTGTGTTCTTCCTTACAAAGTATCGACTCGAATTAAATATCATTTTGACACTGCCTCGTTTGGTGTTAAATGAGGAGCTCCACACTCGTGTGTGTTTTTACATTAGAGCAGTGGTTCCTAAACTTTTATGGTGGCGACCCTGACTGAATGCAATATTGTCCTGGCCTGGCGACCCTAAACACTGGTACATGCAGTGTTAATGACCAATCATTTTGATACATTGTGTTTATATTCATATAGTTTGATTGAATTAATTACTAACAGTCGTTGAGAATTTCCATCCCGCGACCCTCAGGAACACCTTCCCGACCCTCACTTGGGTCGCGACCATGGGTTTGAGAACCACTGCTTTAGAGTGTTAAATCAATTAAAAGTGAAAGGTTGAGACGAATTAAGTTTTGGTGCTAGATTAGTGCGCAGATGTTCGTGTTTTACTCTTTTCCCAGATGCCTTGTCAGAAGCTAATGTCACACTTTAGTGATACAAGCATATAGTTTCCCGTTCGGGGTAAGTATGGTGTTATATTAAGATGCGTCTGTGTTTTCAATGTCTATCTACGTGTCTCGAATTAAATATCACGTTCTGCTTTGACAATCTCGAATTAAATTTCATGGAAATAACTTTTATTAATTGAATAATTATTTAGCATATATTTATTCAGGTTTGGAAATATATATAGTAAATAAATATACAGTCCCGATGAATGTGTGGCAAAAGAAGGTATTGTCTTTCTAAAATATCGAATTACATGAACTGCTTTTTCGCAGATTTACGCGATCTTTCACAATATAAAGAGAGAGAGAGAGAGAGAGAGAGAGAGAGAGAGAGAGAGAGCGAGAGAGAGTAAAATGTTTGTCTTTCATTAATCTGATGTGATATATTCGCGCAAAGTTTGATTAAAATGAGGACTTGTATATTTTAAATAAAATATTTATTAATTCCAAAAGTACTTGATATATATATATATATATATATATATATATATATATATATACACCCCGATTTGTGACTATATACAGTATATACTTAAAGATAGTTAAAGAAGTATAATTTTTTGATTTGGGTGTTTTGATTGAAAGTATCATTTCAAATACTGTAAATGCGTTTACTGAATTCCCTTGTTAAATAAATCCATTTGTTTGGCGACTAGTGTATAAATAAACAGAATGATATAGTTGTGTTTTATTATTCAGGGTATATCTATGTTTTCATGTCTTAAAATTTGATGGGGATATTTCACCGCTAGACACTTTTCATGGATTTACGCGAGAGAGAGTAAAATGTATGGTGTAAAATGAGGACTTGGGTTGATGAGAATATATAAATGCGTTTTACTACAATAACTGTGCTTGCCTTATGTGGCTGGTCCTTCTACATATTTTATTAATTCCAAAAATAATTGCGTATATGTTAAATAATTAATCCTGTTGTAGTCTACAGGTTTTTTTTTAAAGAAGATAATGTTCAAAAAGAAATTAATGGTTTGTTTATAAGAATTTAATAATGTCTTGTTTAATAAAGAAAGTAATGTTTAATAAGAAATTTAATTATGGTTTGTATGTACATAAGAAATTGATAATATTTTGTTTGAAATAAAAATATAGAAATACAAATTGCTAACATCCGAGGTGTGTCGAAGCTGGAGGCTGAGTAAAATGCCCAATTTTGGCAATTCATTCTTCGGGCGGGGGTTTGCCCCGATTAGGTTTTTTTGTTTACTTAAAATAATTAATTATGTCTCTCTCAGCGGTTAAATGTTAACGCAAATTCCGCATGCATTCGCATTACCCCGTTTGTCTAAATTGTTTCGGCATAAATAAAAAGTCAGTAAATACTGAATAATAGTGCATAATTATCCCCGGTTTCTTTGCTTTGTTCGAAAGTTTGATGGGGGCCACGTCTACCCGTCTGCCCTGCCCGTATAAAGACAGAGAAAACGAGTGATAATAGTAAGAAAAGGAAAATGATGAATTCCGGATTCGCATTACCCCGTTTGTCTAAATTGTTTCGGTATAAATAAAAAGTCAGTAAATACTGAATAATAGTATGTAATTATCCCCGGTTCCTTTGCCTTGTTCGAAAGTTTAATGGCGGCCACGTCTACCCGTCTGCTTGTATAAAGACAGAGAAAACGAGTGATAATAGTAAGAAAAGGAGAGTGATGAAAAGAAAGCGAAGAGTAGAAATAAAGAATTTTATTTTAAAATTGTTTTGTGTTTATGTTTTCGGCAATAATAATAATTGTGATAATAATAATTAGCAAATAAAACATATATAGAGTTAAATTAGTTGAGTTGTAATTAAATTAACATGCATTTTTATACGGTAGATGTACAAGGTTGGATCGTATATGCAACGCATTTCTAGGTGTATGATATATATATATACAGGGTGTCCCAAAAAAAACTATATACTCTTTATAGCATCATATATTTTATAATTTAAAAAAAACCAAACAATATATTGTTATAGCAATTGCCAATGAAAGGTAAATTAGTAATCTAAGTGATCAAAATGTTATAGCGAGTTGTTTGCATATAAAATTTAATTAACTACGCCAAGTGCTCAAAATGTTCTCCGGCGGCATGAATGCACTTTTGAATGCGTCGACTAACTGATTCGCAGACATGGACTAATGTGGATGCTGTGATGGTCCCGCACTTTTCCCTAATTGCATCCTTAAGGTGTTCGAGTGTTGCAGGTCTTTTACCATAAACTGCATCCTTAAGGTGTTCGAGTGTTGCAGGTCTTTTACCATAAACTGCATCCTTAAGGTGTTCGAGTGTTGCAGGTCTTTTACCATAAACTGCATCCTTCAGGTAGCCCCACAAGTAAAAATCAAGTGGAGTCAAGTCCGGTGAACGTGGAGGATACTCAACGCTTCCTCTTCGTCCTATCCAACGGTTCGGCAACGTTTCATCGAGGTACCTTCTCGTATTAGGGTGTGTCGAATTTTTCAACTTTCAAATTCCAAATATGAGGGGTGCTAAAAAGTTGCAGCATGACTTAGGAATTCTAAAGATATTTTTGTTAATTTAATATAATTTAGTTTTGCTTGGTAAGAAGCTACATAAAAATAGTGACTTTTTTACTTTTTTGTGGAATTATATAATAAATATTATATTAGTAATTATATATGCTGTATATATAATGCACTGCTCTTTTTGCTTATTTCACAGGTTGAAACATATTCATCAGTGTGCTGAAGATTACTTGTCCGTCAGTGCTACCATCCGAACCAGTGGGAATTGACCTACAATGGCTTCTAAAAGGAGGACAAGACTGGGGACATTCACACATATGAGCAACCTAATTGGAACTGGTAGAGAGTTGTTGCCCTCTGAACTCCCAACTCTGCGAGACGTTCTGAAATATGGGCTACTGCTAAGAGAACAAAGTGGTGAGGATGTGAGAAACTACCCAGCAGCCAGTCTTGCAAAGGACATTTACCATAAAGTGCTTGAAAAGTGGAACGAGCAAACAGTTCTTTTGTAGCCCCCGTTGTAAATTCACGAGTCACAATCTTAAACAAGATCCAAGAGAGCTGGGAGCAGGCCAAAAACATATCTCTTGGGAGAGGAAAGCTACATGTCAAAGAGGCTTTCATTGCAAAACTTGACAAGCTTTTTGACATCCTCAGTTGCAAGTGTAAAATTGTTCTCTGCTCTGAATTTGGCTGCCTTGCAGATGCTGGTTGCAAAAACGAAACTCACATTAACTGTATATGCCCTAGGGAGATGAAGATCCCTGTGAAGGAACTTGCTTTCATTAAAGGTCAGAGAGACAAGTCTGGTTCTATTGGACCACATCAGATTGGCTTGCCAGATCAACCTGAGCACAACAGACAAGTCAAAAAGCAGAAGCGGCAAGAAGACGAAAGAAGAAGGCTTGCTGAATATAAGCAGACAAGTAAGCAGGATGTTTCAATGCCATCAAATGAAATAATTTTCTCTGATGATGAAAATGAAGAACAAATAGCTGATGCTCAAGATGGAAAGGATGGAAGTTATAAAGTGACATTAGAAATACCAAGCATGTCTTCAACTTCCAATAAAAAGCCAGAGTACAACACATTAGAAATACCTAATGTTGCTATGCATAGCATCAGATATGGTGTTGGCCTTCGTGCCACAGCTGCCATCACCACTGCTGCCTTTATGGATGCTGGCTTGATCACTGAAGAAGACAAGAGACTTGTAGTTGATCACAATAAAGTCAAGAGGGCCCAAGAAAAAGTTATGAGATCCCTGGATCAGGAATTTGATGATCTTTGTAAGAAGGGTGAAACTGACTGCATCTTCTTTGACGGCCGTCAAGATACAACTAAAGTTATGCTGAAAGCAGACAATTCAGATCGTCAGTTCCCCAGCATCATCAAAGAAGAGCATTATTCTGTGTGCAGTGAGCCAGGCGGAAGATATCTCTACCACTTCACTCCTGAGAAAGGCTCAACGAGAAAAAAACCTGCTGAAGTTATTGCTGATAATCTTGTAGATTTCATGAAGAAGAAGGGCATTGATAAAAGCCTGCAGGCCATTGGAGGTGATTCTACAAATGTTAACACTGGCTGGGAGGGTGGTTCCATGCATTGGGTAGAGGTCAAGCTTTGTCGTAAGCTGATCTGGTTGGTTTGTGCCCTCCACACTAACGAGTTACCCCTGCGACACTTGATCACAGCACTGGATGGGAAGACCTTGTCTAACAACAAGTGGACAGGTAACATTGGCAAGATGCTAGACACTGCAACCGAACTTGAAATTGATCCTTCATTCACCAAACTCTCAATTGGAGAGCCTCTTACTTCACTGAGTGACAATGTCGTAAAGGATCTCTCTACTGATCAAGCGTACGGGTATAGGATCACACAGGCCATAAGGACAGGAGAACTTCCCACAGATCTGGCCCTTCTTGAAATTGGTCCAGTGAGCCATTCAAGGTGGTTGACAACAGCAAACAGGCTTTGTCGCATATGGGTTTCAAAACATGGCCTTAAAGGCAAAACCCTCAACAACTTAAGACTGATAGTGGAATACATTGTTGGTGTGTACTACCCCTGTTGGTTCAACATCAAAGTAAAACACTCTTGGGTGGAAGGCCCACGCCACATCTTGTTTCAGCTGCGGCTAATTAGGCTGCAAAAGAAGGCTGTAGTGGATGCTGTTTTGTCAACCATCAAGCGCTCAGCATGGTATGCATTCAGCGAAATGATAATCCAGACACTCTTGTGCTCAGATGACAGTGAGGAGAGGAGAGCTGGTGTCCAAAAGATTGTTGACATGAGGGGTGGAGATGATGACACACTTGGAGATCTTTCTGTACGTTCCAGGAAGACACCTTCCATCAACCCCAGTGCTTCTTCCGTGTTGGAGCTGACAGACTGGTCTGACCGGGTATTTGAACCTCTTTTCTTTTGACATGTAAACTGACTACAGCGGAAGTAAAGAAGTTCTTTGACAAGCCTATGCAAGTTCCACAGTGGCCCTTCATGCTCAGTCAATAGAGAGGTGTGTGAAACAAGTCACAGAGGCAGCAGGCAGGGTGTATACACATGAGAAGCGTGAGGGCTATATCAGAGGCCAAGAAGCAAGTCGGCGGCTGATGTCCAAGAACGAATCAAAGCAAGACTTGATGAAACTTGTTTAAATATATTTTTTTAATGATGTCATTACTTTCTAATGTTGTTTTATGATTACAAGGATATGTTTTATGATTACTAGGATATGTTTTATGCAGAGAAACTAAAATTTTTATAGCATTACCTGACATTTTGAGAAGCTAAAATTAATAAATGTTGTTTTCCGAGAGCAATTTATGTGCTTTTTAATCAAACGTAGATTTACCAAGCTAAGTGTTGAGCAATCACAAAAATAATAGCAGATTTGAATTCTTCACATCCAAAAACATATTTTTAAGACCCCTCAGCGAAGGAATTGGCAAAAATTAATTTTCACCTCCCAAATTGACACACCCTATTCTGACATCACAATGATAATGAGGGGGGGCTCCATCTTGTTGAAAGTAAAAGTCGTCGTTTCCAAACAACTTCCGAACTGCAGGTATAATTTCTGTCCGCAGCATATCGAGATATGCGGCACCGGTAACTGTCCCATTAAAGAAAAATGGTCCAACCAAACCCCTGGATGATAAACCTCACCATGCTGTTAATCCTGGTAAATTAACATGTTTATCCACATAAACGTGTGGATTATCAAGTGACCAGTACCTGCAGTTGTGTCGATTTACTGTGCCATTCAGCTTGAGGGTAGCTTCATCAGACCACACGATTTTGTTGGCAAACTGTACGTCTTCGGCTTCCATTGACTGAAACCATTCACAAAATTCGAGTCTGCGATCAGGGTCATCTTCAGTCATGGCGTGTAACAAACTTGGAATGTAGCTTTTCCATTTTGCCGACTTTAAAATCCGATGAACACCTGATTTGCTGATTCCGGTCTCACGGGCGCATTGCCTAACTGATTTCTGTGGTGATCGATTAAATTTTTGCAACACTAAAACGGAGTTTTCATCACTCGCACTTGATTTGCGTCGTCCAGATCTTCGCTTGTGCATATCTTGAGTAGATCCCTCTGCCTCAAACTTGTCACGGATGCTTGTAATGGCGAGACGTGTCGGTGGCTTTGTACCAAATTCCCGGATCCATTGCCGCTGGACTTCGGACACATTCTCAAATTTCCAATACCATTTCAGAACACTTTTTCGTTGCCCCAGTGTCAAACGTTTACGCAACATGGGTTATTTTGCTGAACTGAATAAAGTTGAATGCTGTAGAGTTTGTATCGTGGAATGAGTGCGTAGGCTAAGTCCGAAGCAAGCTAGTGAGTGACTAGACTACGTTCGGTCCATAGGCTTCGCCATTACAAGGCCTTTGATAAAACAAGGCCAGGCTTAGTCGACGCATTCAAAAGTGCATTCATGCCGCCGGAGAACATTTTGAGCACTTGGCGTAGTTAATTGAATTTTATATGCAAACAACTCGATATAACATTTTGATCACTTAGATTACTAATTTACCTTTCATATATTGTTTGGTTTTTTTTAATTATAAAATATATGATGCTATAAAGAGTATATAGTTTTTTTGGGGACACCCTATATATGTGTATATAGCGAATTGTAAAAGAGTAGATAAGTAAAAAAAATTTTCAGTATTTAGTTGGCAGTTTTTAAAGTTATACTTCGACTGGATCTACTGTATATAATTCAGGATTTGAAGCTACACATGAACATCATATATGTATAATTTTAAAGGTACAATTATAATGTTAAGGTAGTTAAGTGTAATTTTAGGGTTTTTGTTCAAAGTTGAAAACTAATGGTTAAAGACACTAATTTATACTGGGTCGATTAAAGCTGATTGAGGTTAT
Organism: Bathynomus jamesi; assembly: GCA_023014485.1. Classification (NCBI taxonomy): domain Eukaryota; kingdom Metazoa; phylum Arthropoda; class Malacostraca; order Isopoda; family Cirolanidae; genus Bathynomus; species Bathynomus jamesi. The sequence continues at coordinate 1,864,009 of JAJOZX010000030.1, forward strand.
TTTGCTTGCCGTATATAAATTGTGTGAGAAAATTTGTTTATTTGAAATACACGAATTGTTTTAGTAAATTCTTTTGATAAATTAATTTCGGTTCTTTGAATTTTTTTATACATTCTATTTTATTTTATAGGTGGGTTGATTTTTTGTTCTCTATTTTTTTTTATTCTTTCATGAGTTTTAATGAAAATTCCAAGTGATATTTTGTATGGATAGACTGATAACTTTTTTTTATTCTCAAATTATAGTTTATTGTGATATGTAGTGTTTTGCTTAAAATTTTAATTCTGGGTATAAATAATGAAAAGTTTTTTTTACGTTCGAGCATTTGTATAGAAAATATTACAAAATTATTTCATGATGTAATGCAGTTTGATTCGTTTAGGAGTGTTTTTATAGAGATTCGCTTACAACCAAAAAGTGAACACTCGGTTCATAATGCAGTGATTGAATTTCATTTTTGTTTACGTAGTAGGTTGCGCTGTATTTTTGGTTCATATCTTTTCTTATTTATAAGTGACCTTATTGGTAGCTAGGCTATGATTAAATATTTGCGAAATTCTGTAAAATGTTTCATATTTTTCCGTAAATTTGGCCAGAGCAAATTATATTTATTGGTTCGAAGTGAAGTGTCGCGAAAATTCTGTAAATTAAATGTGAAAAGTGATAATCAGTACGAGTACAAACTTTTAGATGTTTTTTTCTCGAGAGGCTCGATTTGGAAGAAACTAAGTTGAATCCGAATTCCACCCATTGCGTTTAGTTGACCCGAATTAGGTGATCGATTACCGATGACAGAGAGAGAGAGAGAGAGAGAGAGAGAGAGAGAGAGAGAGAGAGAGAGCGCCAAGGGAAGAGAAGAGAGAGAGAGAGAACGAGAGAAACGAAACCGAATGTGCAGCGACTTAGTGCAGGACATTTTCCATCGAAATTACTCTACTGGTATTTCGGGTAGTCCTGCTCCCGCTGTTCGATGCTTTGCTGAAGATGCGTTTTAGCACACGGTAGGCAAACCACGAGCGTTTGAACGAGTGTTTAAGGCTTTACTGTCCAAAGAGGCATACAGTAGGTTCGTTTCAGCTGGACGTAAGAGGAGCAGCGTTCACCGACAAAAGTTGAGATGAGAGAAGCGAGTTTCTTCATCGACTTCTAGAATTGCAAATTCCGTCCAATTCCCGTGGGTGGCTCCACTTTCAGTATATCTCCATCTACTGATCCTCTTTTAATTGGACGACTATTGTGTTTTCGCCATTTTTTGGAGAGAGAGAGCGGAACTTCCAGCGTGCTGATCTGTTGCATGGTGATGCAACCCCTTGCATTTTAGTGAAGTGAGCAGGAGAGCTGCGATTGAAAATTTAAGAAACCCGCTGTCAGCTTTGCGGATTGTTATCTAAACAACGTCCAAAAATTAATGTATACTGATTATTTTTTGATGAAATTATAAATGAAAGGGTGAGATTACTGCTCAATTTGTTTTTGTGTTTTGTGTACGCTCTGGTCAGTATTTTTTTAAACATGTTCTTTTTTTATGTTGCCCTGATAGTAACTATGTAACCATATGAATAGTTTTCGGATGTAAAGCGATCTTTGATGAGAAATCGCTGGAATAGATTGTGAACTTGAAATTTTTGTAACCAGTGCTAAGAAAATTATCCTTTATTTTTCACGTAACAGCTTTGTTACAGGTTATAAATTTGATTATTAGTTTGAAATGTTATTTTATGCAAACGTGAAAGTTTTATTTTTTTTCGATTTTTATGAAATGATACAAAAAATCTAATGTGTGGAATTTGTCATTGAAATAAGTCCTTGTCTGTTCTAACTTTGAAATTGTTAAAGAAAAAAGAAAAAAAGAAAAACTGAAAAATAAATAAATTTGTTAAAAGAAAATAAATTAAATAAATAAGTTTTCCAAGTGAAAACTTATTTTCAAGGGGGTGATGTGAGTGTAGTCTATTTTTTTTTTTAAAAGAAGATAAAGTTTAATAAGAAATTAATGGTTTATTTATAAGAATTTAATAATGTTTTGTTTAATAAAAGAGAAAATAATGTTTAATAAGAAATTTAATTATGGTTTGAAAGGAAATAAGAAATTGATAGTTTTGTTTTGTTTTTGTAAAATGCCGAATTTTGGCAATTGAGTCTTCGGGCGGGGATTTGCCCCGATTAGGTGTTTTTCTTATTAGTATGTTATTGTTTATTTAAAATAATTAATTATGTCTTCCTCCGCGGTTAGATGTTAACTCTAATTCTGCCCTTGCTTTACCCCGTTTGTCTAAATTGTTTCGATATAAATAAAAAGTCAGTAAATAGTAAATAATAGTATGTAATTATCACCCGCTCAAGCGGTCTACCCGCGTCCGTATAAAGACAGAGAAAGCGAGCAATAATAGATAGAAAAGGAAAAAGATAATGAAAAGAAAGCGAAGAATAGAAGGAAAGAATGTTTTTTTTATATAAATTACGACACTGTTTATAATGCATTTCCATGTTAAATAAATCCATTTGTTTGGCGACTAGTGTATATTCGAGAAAATAAACAGAATGATGTAGATGCGTTTTATTATGCAAGGTATATAAACAATATTATTTTTGAGTGATTTAATCTGCGCTGATGGGAATATATAAAACGATGTAGTGGGCTTTTTAATTTATCTTTAAGTGAACCTGATTAAGTTATATACGAAGTGTGTTCAGAGTGTGTGCTTTGCTGTTTTTGAGTGATTCTTCTGAAATAACTGCGTTGATATATATATATATATATATATATATATATATATATATATATATATATATAAGCGATGTTATTTTTTTATGCATGTGTGATTTAATTCTCCGATTTGGAAAAATAAATATATATATATATATATATATATATATATATATATATATATATATATATGTATTGCCAATTACCCCTTCTAAGTCAACTGGCTAATTTCGCCCTCTAAACCAACTGGTTGGCTCTACATTCTTGCACTCTCTCCTGGCTGGGCTGATCTTCATGATGTGATGAGCCATGGCAGCAAAAACATCTCTCTCTCTCCCTCTCCTCTCCATTAATATATATATATATTATATATATATATATATATATATATGTATACACTACACCTTCTAAGGTAATTAGCCTTCTAAGCTAACTGGCTGATTACGTCTTCTAAACCAACTGATGCTATTAAGATCTTCATTATGTGACGAGACATGCCAGCGAGAACAACTCCTCCTCCTCCTCTCTCTCAACCTTCTTAGGGTAGGATACCCATTTGAGTGGAGGTCTTTACCCGGGTCCCCATTCAACCCCATCTCTCTCCTTCATGCATCTTGAGTACTAAACCCCTCCCTCCTAACCCCCTTTAATCAATGATCATTTTGCATTCAATTCATTTGCACGCTACATTTTTGCAGACATACTACTGACCCAATGTCGCTTAACTTCGCTGATTTCCGGGAAGCGGTGTTACGACGTAGCCCAAAGTATCGAGTTCTTTTAAGCTTTTATACCACATAAAAATATTAACAAAGTTGTCACTCCACCTTAGACCCACAATTTAACACGGAATCTGAACCATGCCCAACCACGGTGGGTCAAAAATTATAAAGTCCTCGCCCGGACTCAATCTCGCTACCCTCCAATCATCACCCATAGTTTTTACCCAGAGTACCCGTTTATCTTCCAACCGACTGAATTATTATTATAACTAGATCTCTCTCTCTCTCTCTCTCTCTCTCTCTCTCTCTCTATATATATATATATATATATATATATATATATATATATACTGTATATATGGGATTGAACTCAGAATGGTTCCCTGAGGTTTCTTCATGATACACACAGACCGTGCATGGAACAAGGAACTCTTCTGGAAGAATTAAATCCACTATTGTCCGAATAAGTAATGGTAAATGACAAACACTATAGTTTTTCTTTTTCATGACGTTAGCGCGACGTGAGAAACGGGTCACTCGCAAAGAGGCCCCAAAAATATAGCTTCCCTCGCCAGCTACCTGCAAAGCAGATAGGATCCAGCTTTGCGACAGGATTTAAAGGTTACAGCTACACCTAACCTACTATATTCAGAACCTCAATATAAGCAAAACACTCGTTGCATTCACGTCGGATTGAATACATCAAAGAAAAAGGGGTAACTATTGTATTTTAATCAACAACCCATCATGAATCGGACATGTTATGTCCCTTGAAAAGTGGACGCTCAATTTTGCTAGTTGAGGTTTAAGTTTTGGTTGTTGGCTAAAAATACAATAGATTTCTTTCTTTTCTAGATTTCTAGATTTCTTTTCTAGATTCTCTCTAGATTTCTTTTTCTTTGACGTATTCAATCGAGTGAATGCAACGAATCTTTTGCTTATATTGAGGAGGTTCTGAATATAGTAGGCTAGGTGTAGCTGTAACCCCTAGATCCTGTCCCAAAGCTGGGTCCTATCTGCTTTGCAGATAGCTGGAGAGGGAAGCTATATTTTTGGTGCCTCTTTGCGAGTGACCCGGTGCCCACGTCGCGCTAACAACTTGAAAAAGAAAAACTATAGTGTTTGTCATTTACCATTACTTATTCGGACTATAGTGGATTTAATTTTCCCAGAAGAATTCCTTGTTCCATGCACGGTCTGTGTGTATCATATATATATATATATATACACACACAAGTAATAATTAATGAACCTACCAACAGGATAAAAAATTCAATCATTGCGCATTAAAATCCGTATCCATACCCACAGATCATCAGCCCTGAAGCAAGTGGTTGGGTACTTCCTCAAACCATACCCCTCCACACAGTGCACCAATGAAAACATCATGTTCTGAATGTGGCCAGGTCTGGGGGATAGTCCTTATTAATCGGCAATCGCTGGAAACGGTGCGTTTTGCTCCCACATATAAAAGAATCATTTCCATCCATGAGCCTCATTTTCCAGTTAGTTTTTCCCAGTGTGCGCCTTGTTTGATTATGGTCTACGATGAGTTCTAAGAACTGTAACGAAATACCATCGTAATTGGCCTTCCCTCATAGTCTATAGTGCTTTTCTTCGTGATATAATTCGGTATTCCCGAATTTGTATAGAGTTAAGTTCATTCGCAAGTGATGTTTTTTTTTATAGTATACTGAAATGTACTTTTTTTTTATTTTTGCAGGAGCGCAGGAGTTGTTAATGCTGAACTAGATAGCTATACCATGCCGGCTGTTTTCCAAGATGGGGATATGTTGTAAATTTCCTAGTAGATTCATGCAAACAATAATTTTACAGGAATATATATTTATATATATGGGATGAATTTCACAATTAAACACGTGAAATGAATCAATGATGCAAACTGACAGGGAAAAAGAAAAATGATTCCAAAGACTTTCGTGTATTCTGAAATACTCCGCGTCAACGAATGACGTCACTCCCTAACGAGGTGTACTTCTGATTATTATTATTATTATTATTATCTGGGCACTTGCGTTTTTTTGCCCGTTTTTTTGCGGTACTGCGGTACTGCGGTACTACTACCAAACCGGTACCGCATAACGCAGTACCGCAAAGGATCGCTGAAAGTACAGCAGTACCGCTACCGCATTCAAATTTCCCGCGGTACTTTCCGCGGTACCGACCAACACGGTAGTACCGCAGTACCGCAGTACCGCAAAAAAACGGGCAAAAAAACGCAAGTGCCCAGCTCTGCTGAAGTTCTGAATACACGAACGTCCTTGGAATAATTTTTTTCCCTGTGGGTTTGCATTTTATATATATATATATATATATATATATATATATATATATATATATACGCATGTATATTGAGAAGTGCTTTTACCGTTCTCCGGAGTGGAATTGGAGATTCTACTATCCTTCGTTTTTTTCGTCCCAAGAGATTGACCGCACTTGTGGAATCCTACACCCGAGGGAATCGTAGAGTCAGTTGGACGTTAGGAATGCACCATGTTGTTCTACACATGAATTGTAAGTGAAAAAATTATGTCCACATTCCATCCCCGCGAATGAGACTGATCTGATTCCTGCCATTAGGGATCGTCCATAAATGATGATGTCACGCAAAATTTCGAATTTTTAGACCCCCTCCCTCACTTTGTCACAAATGGTCACAAAATTTTGAACTCTCCCTACCCCATGTCACGGTCACAAACTATATGTAAAATTGAAAAAAAATACAGTGAAATAACATATTTATTTAAAAATTCATTCAAATAGTAGCTTTTTTTAATATCTAGCAATGAAAGCAGCCAGATGTATGAGAACGTACGTTTTTCAGCTACATAATATTATGATACATTGGTCGACAAAAAGATAGTTTTTACATTAAACTTTTCAAAATGTTAACATAACGCAAAAAAAAATTTGTGATGTTACAAAAATTTTAGACCCCCTCCCCTATGGTTCACAGTAATTTTATGCAGCTGATTTAAGCGAACAGAAGCGTAATTAAATTACCTAAACTTAATCTGAAGGTAATAATTTTTACATGTTTACATCTTGGGTCAAAAAAGTAATGATCTGCTTTTGGGATTACGAATTCTATAGGAATTCTCGGAGAGCTAATAGTGTTTAACGGGTTAACTGTAAGAAAGACACTTTCCCCTATAGGCGTCTGTGTAGGAGGAATATCAAAGAGGGCTAGCTCAGATTTACATCATTGTGAACTACTCGGATGGATGACACGTGCTATGACGCGGAAGAAATAGTGTTACCTATCTCGTCAAGTAGTAATCCGTCTATGAGGCCCGAGTGCAGCAGCCTTAGTTTATATCAGTTAAAAAAGTGTTCAACCATTGGTTTCATGCGTTAAGAGCATTTCTTTTTTTTAAACTCCTTTTATGTTTAACACCTCGCGTTGGTATCCCGTTCTTCTTCTTCCTCCGTACAGTGCGCTTTTTCTTTCTGTTTTTTTTCCGCCGCCACGCATTTTTCTCTTCGCATCTTTGAAAATTTCATCCCGTGTACGTCTTAAATGTTTTTTTGAGAGCTTCTTTAGCCTTTGTGCCCACCATTATGTCTTCTATCGTGTTAAGTCCTGATTGTAAGGCTTTCCTATAAAGATATCTGGCACCACTCTTCAGTAAGGGGACAGCCGTACGCAGTATATTTGAAAAAATGGATCCAATCCCGCTTCCGCGCTATCTCACCCCTCGGTTGACAGTGAATGGCCTTTGCCTCATTCTGTCGCAGTACAGCGGAAGTTAAGCTTCACTCTTAAGCCCCCGTCACCGAATGGAAACTTTTTCCGCTCAATCATCCTTATATATATTGAGATACTGGTTAGTAGGTTAGATGCGACTGTCACATAATGAGGTTTATCATATGTAATGCTTAAATTCTTTCCACTATGATGGAGAATGTGAGCGATGTGTAACAGGCGTGCCTGGGTATACACAACAAACTGATGCTCCACTATGTTGTTGTAAATATAGCACATGTCTTGGGGAGGGTCTCCATCGTTCAATTTCTCCAATTTTAGATGGTACAATAAACTGATGAAATTATACTTTGACTCATAAAAAGTAACTCTTTATAAGGCTAAGCCATATCTGCCCTCAGGTATAATTTTGAACAGTTCTTTGTCTTTACTATTTTTACTAGCCTTCGATTTTAGCATCAAAGTATGTATGAAAATAAAAACCCACTCTAATAGACAGAGTTTATTTCCACAACAGTTTCGACGCCCACTGGCATCCTCTTCGGGATGCCAGTGGGCGTCGAAACTGTTGTGGAAATAAACTCTGTCTATTAGAGTGGGTTTTTATTTTCATATTTTGACCTTCACGTAGAAAAAAGTGAAGTTTTTTGCACTTAACAAAGTATGTGCTAGCGTATCTTTGTTTACGATTTCGCAAACTAAATCGGACGTAAGGTTTGAATTTTTCAGACTCCCATTTAAGTCTCTCACAATATCCTCGGTTGCGAAATAATTCCCCGGTGCTAGTGTTACTTCTGTACTGTAGTACTGCACCTCTCCGCTGCAGGGTGAACGCATACTACCGTCCCGAGTTACTCCTGCCTTTTCACATTCATCGCGGTTTCTAAGAATCATAAAAACGGTTTCTTTCTTATCAATATTTAAAAACTTGGTGCTCACTTGAAGTTCGCATATTCCAAGCTCATATAATTCACGCTCGATGGGCCTATGCAGTTCTGTTATAAAGTTGGACAGGGTATTGTTAGGGTAGAGTGTGTCAATTTTAGTAAAGTCAACAATTCAAAAACTACTAATGCTCAAATGATGTCATATTATCCAGCAAACTTAGAAATATCTTTAGTGTTGTTTAAAAAAGACATTTACATACTTACAGTATATTTGACCATAAAGGTTTGAAATATAACCTAAATATGAATGTAGCATCGTATATCAATGTGCCATTGATATGTGTGGTCAACTTTGGTTATTTTTGGTGTGCAGTATGGTTTCTAAGTTTCACATAGTCACAAATGCTGGAGTTTGGATTGTGAATGCATGTGTTTTCCCTCCTTTTTGACAATTTTGATTACATACTTCGTAATGTAAATATTGTGTAATTCAAATTATTCGAAATGTTATGTGTAACCCAAACTTTCTGTATATTTTGATATGATAGATATATGAAATTGTCATTACTTTGAATAATTAAGTCTTGTACCTATAAAACACAACCTTTTATCTGAGCTTTAGGAAGATATTAAGAATTTCAATTAACTTAATCTTATGTAATCATAATCAGTAGGCCTATCCAAATTTTAATGACATTTCTTTTGTTCACAGGTCCACAGGATGAGTCAGAAAGAAATCAGAACCCGAAGCAAATCAAGTTGTCACCTAAGTCATTTGGTGGGGACTGGGAGGGAACTTCCCCCTGCTGAGCTGCCCACAGCCAGAGATCTGCTGAGGTATGGTTTGTTGAGGAGAGAGATGAGTGAGGAAGACAGGAGGAATTACCCAGTTAATGACCTGATTAACAACGGCATTGTGTTCCAGAGCTACTGGCTCAGTGGAGAAAGGCCAACGCTCTATTCACAGGACCTGTAATCAACACTGAGGTCAGGATCAGGGCTAAAGTGAAGGCACTGTGGGATGAGGCAGTGAAAGTGTCCATTGGCAATGTGAAGCTAGAGGTCAAAGATAGGTTCTTGATGAAACTGGACAAATTGGTGGATATCCTGACCTATCACTGTGTGATCAGGAGCTGCAGTGAGCTTGGGTGCAACCCTGTCTGCAACAGTGAGGTTCACATTGACTGCAGCTGCAGGAGCGAGCAGAAGATACCAGTGCAGGAGCTTGCCTTCATTAAAGGTCAGAGAGAAAAGATGGGCAGTGTGGGGGCACACCAGATGGGTCTAGCTGATCACCCTGAGACCAGAAGACAGGAAGCAGTGCTGCAGATACAGGAGCAGAGAAGGAAGGCCGAGGAGAAGAGGAGGAGGAAGGCAGAGGAGTCAGCAAAGAAAGAAGAGGAGTTGAGGGAGGAGTCACTGCTGGAGATGGAGTTGGAGGAGACTGGAGATATACTGTAGGAGGCAGGGAGGAGAGAGGAGAACGAAGACTTCATACCAGAGGCTGCGACAACTTCTTCCTTGCCTGTGGCTAAGAAGAAATACAACACTGAAGATATTACCAACATAGCTCTGGCTAGCTTGAGACATCACACTGGGCTGAGGGAGACAGCAGAGATTTCCACTGCTGCCTGGATTGATGCTGGTCTTATCACAGAGTTTGACACAGCACTGGTGATTGACCACAGCAAGGTGAGGAGGGCTCAGGAGAGACTGACTAAGGAGCTGGTCAAGAAGTTTGATGAAAAGATTAGGGAAAATGACATCACCTGTATCTTCTTTGATGGGAAAAGAGATGACACCAAAGTGATGATGGAAGCTGAGGGCAGTGACAGGCAGTTTCCTGGCCTCATTAAGGAAGAACACTACACATTGTGCAATGAACCAGTGGGAAATATTTGTGGCATTTTATACCAGAGGAAGCTGCAGAGGAGAGAAGTTATGCTGAGGTCATTGCTGATCATCTGGTGAACTGGCTAAGAGAGAGAGGAGCAGACCAGACCCTTTTGGCCATAGGAGGTGACAGTACTAATGTGAATACTGGCTGAGAGGGAGGAGTGATGCATTATGTGGAGGCCAAGCTTAGCAGGAAGTCGGTGTGGATTGTCTGTGACTTGCACACTGGGGAGCTGAGTCTCAGACACCTGGTGACTGCACTGGATGGCAAGACATTGAGCAACAATAAGTGGTCTGGACCCCTAGGGAAGATGTTAGACACTGTCACTGAGCTGGAGATCGACCCAAACTTCACGAGGATCACTGTTGGTCCTCCTCTACCCCATCTCAGTCAGGAAGTACTCAAGGACCTCAGAACAGACCAATCATATGGCTACAGATAGGGTGGATCGATTTTACATTTTTTTCGATTTCCATATTCTAATAGAGACAGAAACTTGCGCATGCATGAGAAAATAGCCTCTGCAAAATCGTAGCTTAATAGGTAATCATCTTCTGCCCCCGGCAGAGCGATGAAAATCATATTTTAGTAGTCAAAAACGTATTTTTCTTATAATTTTTAAAATATTTCAATATGCATCAAAATTATTCCTAATAACTATAAAGTCGATGAAAAAGACCTCATGTGATCGTTTTTCCAAGCGCGTTGTCCTACGTTAATATCTTTTGCCCCCGGCAACAACGTCAAATGTTGAAAAAATAGGTAATTTATATACATATTTTCAGATCGGCTCTTTGTCTTAAATAATGCATTTATATATTTCCCATAGCATTTATATCGTTGCTTAGGCATGAAATAACACACACGCAAAATTTTATGACTCTAGAGTAATATCTTCTGTCCCCGAGAAAAGTCTAAATGTGGACTATAATTACGTTAATGCGATGTTATAAGTACGAAAAGTACTAAGTACAGCTCCACGCTTGCTAATTTTATAAAATTAGCAACCCAGAACTAACCACGAAGAGGTGGCTGTACGTCGAGTTCCACCCTATCCAGCCCCAACCACCCTTCCTTTGGCTGCATGTCGATTTACATACGGTAATCTTTCTTAGAATCAAATCGTGGAATTTTTGTTCGGGAGTGAAGACGGGAGCGGATGAATCCGTCCCTCTCTTCTATTCCACTTACACTGGCAGAGGCTTCGGTTACTAATTTGATGAGTCTCTCGACCGCTTGAGTATGACAAGGGAATAGTGGGATCAGTCCATCAGGCTGGGCTCCCGTCTCAACAAACTCTTTTATTCGGGTATCAGGTATTGTTTTTGTAACGGGGGGTTCGGTCACCTCAGCCGTTTGCCAGTTGATCATTTCGTAATAGTTTTGACTATCGTAGAGCAGATCAGGCATGGCGAAGGCTCGAATTTCCCCCGCTGGTGATTGTTTTGATCGTGCTTTTAATATTCTTCTCCATCCCAATTCTCTTATGTGTTGCTCATCGACATGTAGCATGGAGATCAAAATATTTTCTGGGTGAGCAAAGAAAGAATTTCTACGGAGGACTTTTTTGGCGATTGTCTTAGATCTTTGAGGCATGGTCTGAGAGAGACGCATCATTTCGAAAAAATGTTTTGCGCACTCAGTGAAACTGGAGTTTTTCTTTATCTTAAACCAAATTGGTGCGTAAACTGTCATAATGAATCGCACAATTTCGTTGAAGGTGCTGGAGGGTTCACTGGTTGAAACAGAGGCGCAGAAATCTATTTGCTGTTGTCAGCCACCTGGAATGCGCCATCTTACCTGGATTTCGAGCCACGAGAGCTGAAGAGCAGCTACCGCTCGACACTGCTCTGTAGATGCCTAACAAATATTTTTGGTCAGTGCTCAACTCGGCATCATCTATGTCAATGTCGGGAGATGGAATGGCATCGAATTCTGTAATTGGAAGTTTTTCGCAGTCGTTCAGTTGTTTTCCAACTGGTCCAGTAAAGCCCATTGGCCCAGTTGTTTTGCCGTCCAAGTCTTGAATGAGGTGTCGCAGTGATAATTCATTACCGTGTAATAGGTATATGATCCACTGAACTGGCCTTTGTAGTTTCATTTCAATCATACGAATGGCTCCACCCTTTCGACCCGTGTTCACTGCGGTACCATCACAGCCGATAGCCACAATGTCGTCCGTGCTAATATTGTTAGTCTCTAGAAAGTTGATGATACCTGATGTTATTGCAGTGGCAGAACCTGATGCAGGAGTGAAATGCCCCATGTACTGGGATTCTGGTTCTTGAACTAAAACTATATGCTCTTCTACCACAGTCCTTCTATGCTTCACATTGTCTATTTCTTCTTGTGTCATTGTTTTATCTTTACGTCCGTCAAAGAAAATGCCCTGTAATGGTAGCGTGATCTTGTCATCTTGCTGATGCTCAGAACGAACTCTTTTTCTGGCTCTTCTTATCTTATTTCGATCAATCACTGAACTGACATCATCTTCTCGTATCCAGCCAACATCCTCTAACAACGAAGAAGCAATAAATGAAGCAGCTCTGTCTGAGACGCCCGTACGATCACAAGCTTCAGCAAGTACCTGGAGTTTCATTTGTTTTTTTTCCTTCATGTCATGTTTATCTCTCGGTGTTAGTTCATACGATGACGATGATTCTATAGATGTATCCTCGGTTTCACTAGAGGCTGACGAAGAAGGTTGTTCTTGAGAAGTTTCTTGTCGTTTACTAGTCGACGGCTCTTGATGTTCTGCTATTCCTTCTTGTTTCAATATCGCCAATCTTCTTGCAAGAGTCATCTCGTTTTTATTTGTTGTTTCAACATCCAAAGTTCCTATTGCCATTTTGCGATCACTTCTTTGGTCGAGTAAAAACTGTTGCTCTTTCAGTGGTACTCGTCGTTCACGAGGGCAGCTGCATTTTGTCAAATCAGGGCATTTACAAGCCGATATGTCAAATAAGGTGGTCTTAGTTGATTTCTTGAAGGCCTCAAGATGTTTCTGTAACGATTCGTTCTTCTTTTTCGCGTTCAGTGATTTGATGATGTTAGCCATTTTATCACGATAACTTTTCAACATTTGATTTATCCGTGCTGTCGAAACTGTTGAAATGGAAGCTAATTTCCACAAGTATTCCAGTCTCTCCGTGACCACAGCGGCGATGTCTTTGAATGGAGGTTCCTTCTTTGATGATCTCAACTCAGTTCTCACATGATGGTAGTATTGCATCACATCTTCACATGTGGGAAAACATCGCAAATTCAAATCTTTCCCAGCACCAAATATTGGACACGTAACCGATCTTCTAGTTGTAGCGGTAGCCATCCTGTAAAGATTAAAGAATAATGTATTGTTCTGTTACGCAATAAAATCGAAAAAACAGAGTTATGAGAAAAACAACAAGGATATGAGCAGAGAGATTGAGCACACTGAGGACTCTGAGTGAGGAGCCACACACACACACACACACACACTGAGGACTCGAGGAGCCAGCTGCAAAATACACACCTGCCTTCGACGCTGTCAAAAGGCAACTGAGGGAACTGCGCAGTGCGTACTGGCGCGTCAGTGGCAGCTGCTGCTGGCAGCACTCACCAGAGATGACCTTTAAACCCTAGCCTAGAGTCATAAAATTTTGCGTGTGTGTTATTTCATGCCTAAGCAACGATATAAATGCTATGGGAAATATATAAATGCATTATTTAAGACAAAGAGCCGATCTGAAAATATGTATATAAATTACCTATTTTTTCAACATTTGACGTTGTTGCCGGGGGCAAAAGATATTAACGTAGGACAACGCGCTTGGAAAAACGATCATATGAGGTCTTTTTCATCGACTTTAGAGTTATTAGGAATAATTTTGATGCATATTGAAATATTTTAAAAATTATAAGAAAAATACGTTTTTCACTACTAAACTATGATTTTCATCGCTCTGCCGGGGGCAGAAGATGATTACCTTTTAAGCTAAGATTTTGCAGAGGCTATTTTCTCATGCATGCGCAAGTTTTTGTCTCTATTAGAATATGGAAATCGAAAAAAATGTAAAATCGATCCACCCTACCGGTACAGAATGATCACTTCCATCAGATCGGGAGAGGTACCTCAGAGTCTAGCTCTCCTGGAGATTGGGCCAGTCTGTCACAGTAGGTGGCTCACCACGGCTCGAAGGTTCTGCAGATTGTGGATTTCCAAACATGGGCTGAAGGGTAGGAACCTGAAGAATCTGAGGATAATTGTGGAATTCATAGTGCGAGTCTACATGCCAAACGGGTTCGACACCAAGTTAAATCACAGCTGGGTGGAGGGTCCCAGACATGTACTGTACCAGCTGGAGCTGCTCAGAAGTCAGAAGGAGGTGAGAGGAATAGTGATTCCTACAGTGAAGAGAGGAGCCTGGTATGCAGACTCTGAGGCTGTGCTTCAGGCCATGCTGTGCAGTGAGGTGGAGGAGGAGAGGAGGGAGGCAGTGAAGAGGATACTGGAAATCAGAGGTGAAGGAGATGAGGACACACAGGTAGGAAACTGCAGTGTCAGACCCAGGAAGACTCCTGACATCAACCCAGATGCCACCAAACTCTCGGAGCTTATTGACTGGAACTCTGGGGTGACTGACCCTCTTCTGACCTGCTCCCTCACCACTGCTGCAATCAAGGAGTTTCTGGATAGACCATGGAAGTTCCTGCATGGCCCTCACACACACAGTCAGTAGAGAGGTGTGTAAGGATGACAGCTGAATCAGCACATGTTTACTCACAAGAGAGGAGGGAGGCGTACATCAGTGGCCAGGTGGTCAGTAGGGAGCTCATGTCCAGGAAAAAGCAAGGCAGACATGGCATCATTGGCAAAGTTCAAGAAACCTATCTATATTTCTAAGTTTTAATATTAAAATACAATCAAAATGTCTTTAATTGTATGTAATGTATATAAAATGTAGTTATATACAATAAAAAAATACTTGCAAAAATTGCTGATTTTTCGTAAACTTCAACTTCAAATATAAGTAGCTGGGATTGGTCAAATCTGGATTTTAAAGCCATATTTCGATTTAGCACATAAAAGTGCATCATTTGGTCACTAGCAGTCTTTGAAAATCTAAAGATTTCACTTTGCTCCTTAAAATTAACACACCCTATTGTTAGGATGTACAGACAAAGAAGCAGAGGACGGGAGTGTGATGAAGTGGTTAGGCGACATGTTGTATACTATTTAAGCTTCATTATTGCATCAGTTTTATATAAGTGTTGAAGCTTTCTGGGTACCCTATCCATTTTATCAGGTACATTTTTCTCTTTCATGACCTTTTGCTTTCAAATTTTTTTTCAATTTTAAACACTTTCTTTCCTCCATTAAATGTCACTTTCTTCAACTCCTCGCCATAAAAGCCACCTCAAATTTCTTTCCCATTCAAATCTTCAACGTAATACATCATCACTTCGTTTTTAGGCCTCATAGATCTAACTTTAAAAATCTCACGAGTCCACTCTTGCTCAAATCCTTTCGCGAATTTATTCCCCGAACGCAAGTTTTACATAATCATTTATTTTGAAACGCGAAGCGCGTGGTAATGCTCTGC
Organism: Bathynomus jamesi; assembly: GCA_023014485.1. Taxonomy (NCBI): domain Eukaryota; kingdom Metazoa; phylum Arthropoda; class Malacostraca; order Isopoda; family Cirolanidae; genus Bathynomus; species Bathynomus jamesi. The sequence goes on from JAJOZX010000030.1 coordinate 1,879,531, forward strand.
GACTATTTTTTTCTCGCTTCAGGCTCTGTATTGTATGCGTACCTCTTTTCAAAATCTCGCTAGGCGATGTACCAATCGTATGTTAGTGTAACTGTTGTCAGATGATGCCAACGGTTCCAGAATGCCTATACATCTGTACGTGTTTTTATGTGTGAAATAGCGATGCATGCATTCGTTTATGGTACGTTGAACTCTTTCGGCAAAAGATGCTTATGTACAGAATTGGTAGCGCAATAAATTATACTAAACTCTGTGAACATGTTCTGGAAATCTCGGCCTATAAATTCTTTCCCCATGTCTGTACAGAAATAACTGGGAGTCCTGTTTTCCTTTAACACCACTGCTTTTGTAGCTTTAGCCACTGTTTCAGGCGATTTATTTTTAAGAGGTATTAGCCACAAGTATCTAGAGAATACATCTACTATAAAGAGTATGTATCGATAGCCGTCATTATACACCAAATACCTTTGCATGTCAGTTAAATCAGCCTGACAAATAAAATCAATCGAAGGGGCTACTGTCTTGGCAGTTTTAAACGTGCTTCCCATCAGTTTATGAAGTGTATAAGCGTCCTGCTCACGCAAAAACCTCTCGAAATCATTTTCTCTACGCCCTCAGTATAGGTCCCTCTGTACACTCTGTACATTCTATTAACTCCCCCGTAAGAAGCTGGATTGGAAATACTGTAATTGTACTTTCTTAATATGTTAGCCATTTGCGTAATTTAGAGGCGAGCGGGTAGGGTTGAGCGTTGCTGATTGGCCTCTTCTTCTTCCTCTTCAGAGCCGTTACCACCGTAACTGAAGGCGTGCTCTGCTGTGGTACATGCATTACTTCCCCCAAAGTAATGCGTTTTTGGAATGTTTATTTGCTGTAGTTTCGCTTTCATATGTTCCCAGCCTGTTGGTGAAGGCCTATCCCACTTTCTCACCAAATCATGTACGACATCAATAATGTTCGAACCCTGTGCCTTTGACAGTTCAACAACAACCTTGCCTTTGTCGGACCATTCTATAATGGGATCCTCACTCAATAGATTATAAAGACTTAGTCCTTTATTCCTTAATGTATGAGGGAGACTATTGTTTAATACATGCTCGAAGTATTGCGGGCTATTCGTCTATAGGTTCACCATGATCAGTTTCGCTCCCATGTTTAACAACTACGGGGAACTCCACCAGTTTCTTATAATTTTCGTACTCATGAAGAAACTTCTGAATAGTTTCTTGGTATAAGATTCTTTTCTCGGCAGGAGGCCTGTCACTGTTTAGTAGGTTCAACAATTCGCTTTTCATTCTTTTAAGCATGTTTCAACTGGGTTCTAGAACGGAATCATGACTCTTTGTGTTTTGTAGTGAAGCATACACCTGGTGTGGAATCACGACTACTTTCTTCATTATATTAATCTAGACAATAAAGGCCTCGAAACTGAAAATAAGATGGGGAGGAAAACTCCCTCTTTGTACAATAATTCGCTTTTTCTTTCTCACATTTTGTCTTTTATGAGCGGGTGCGTGTATTATGTTCTTGTAACGACGTAAGCAAGACTTCTGAGAGGGCTTCATTAGCACTTTGGAAGTCAGATATTTCGCAGATGCATTTTAAAAAGTTGGAGTCAATATTTTTAACAAAGAGGTGCTGCAGAGTTCTTGGCAGTCGATGATAGATTTTTATTAATTCACGGTATTTCTTTAACCTCTTTGTCATTCTGGGATATACACCGTTTCAGCCTCGTCTGGGAATATATTCGTTCTTAGAAGCACCCTAAACGTGTTTTGCAGGTGAAGGTCACAAACCAAATAACCGTAAAGCTGACTTGTACCTTCTTTATAAATGTTCAAAAACCATTTATGGTGATTCGGGAACATCTGGCTGGCTAATCCGCAATTTGTGATACATTTCTATGCTGAGCGAATAAGACAAGATATTGTATTTTTAGCGATATAATGTCATAATGTTATAATGTTTCAGACCAACAAAGACCCTTGGATCCACTCATGGCTGGTCTAACCTGACTGTGTTCGTAATTGTGTATTGTGCATATCTTCCGTGGTGGCGGAGAGGATCTACAATTTTATGTCGGTTCCGAACAACAAAGCCTTAATTTTACTACCTTAAATTATACCCAATCTATCAACATATTCGTCTAATCGATTTTTAAAGATGTTTATAGACGTGCTACTAATTACTTCTACCGGCAAACTATTCCACCTGTTTACTATTCTATGCGTAAAAAAGTTTTTGGCAAATGCTGTCTCGAACCTTCTACTTGTCAACTTACACCTGTTATTTCTAGTCCTATTATATTGAGATATTTCGGAAAAGCTATCTCTATCTACGTTATCGAACTCATTCATAATTTTGAAAACCTGGATTAAATCACCCCTTAGCCTCCTAGTCTCGAGTGTAGTCAATTTTAACTCCTTAAGCCTATCCTCGTTTGAATTTGACCTAAACGACGGAATCATCTTAGTTGCTCGTCTTTGAACTCTTTCGATTTTATCTATATCTTTGCGCATATGCGGATTCCAAAATTGGATCGCGTCCTCCAAATGGGGTCTAACTAATGATTTATAAAGAGGAACTATAATATCGCGCGATTTGTACACAAAATTCCAAGCTATAAAACCGAGCACTTTGTTCGCTTTATTGACAGCTGCTGTACTTTGTTTCGCCACTTTTAAATTACCAGTGACTATAACTACTAAATCTTTTTCTTGCTCTACGCTTGCTAACTCCTTCCCTGATATAATATCCGCAAAATTACTGTTACGCGAACCTATATGTAAAATTTTGCACTTATGGACGTTAAATCTCATTTGCCATGTGACTGACCAATCAACGATTTTATTCAGATCTTCCTGGATTTTACCTCTATCTTCATCATTAATCGCCCTACCACCCAGCTTCGTGTCATCCGCAAACTTTGAAACTGTACTGACTAGGCAGACATCTAAATCGTTAATATATATAAGAAAAAGCAGGGGGGCCAATACAGATCCCTGAGGAACGCCGCTCGCTACATTAGCCCAACACGACTCCGCTCCATCAACGACCACCCTCTGTTTCCAACCTCGCAACCATTCTTCTAACCAATTTATTACTACACTCCTGATTCCATGAGCCTTAGTTTTTTCAATGAGTCTTTTGTGCGGTACGGTGTCAAACGCTTTTTGAAAATCTAAATACACTACATCAACCGCACGATGACTATCGTAAACTTCAACCACGCTTTGAAAAAAATTCTAAAACCGTGCTGCGTATTTCTAACGAACTTATGTAATTCTAAGTTTTCGACTATACGATCCCTAATTATTGATTCCAGTAGCTTACCTACAACAGACGTTAAACTGATTGGCCTATAATTTCCCGCCGCACCTTTATCGCCTTTCTTAAAGATAGGTGTTACATTTGCTAGCTTGAAATTATCTGGTACGCACCTCTCAGAAATAGACGCATTAAAAATCTTGGTTAGCGGCACAACAATGCTGTCTTTTATTTTTTTAGTTGTATAGGATATGTGGAATCCGGCTCCGGTGATTTAAGCATTTTCATTTTACAAATATAGCGCATTACCTCCTTTTCACTAACCACAGTATTATCCAAAGTATTACCATTATCAAAAGGTATTATGTCTATGACCCTAGGGATATTCATTATGTCTTCTATTGTAAATCTGACGTAAACATTCGTTTAGCAAGGTAGCCATTTGTTTGTTTTCAGTAACTAGTTCTCTATCAAAAATTTCAACGGCCTGAAAACACTCTTTACTGGATTCCTATTGTTGACGTTTTGAAAGGATTGCTTGGGGTTTTCTTTGCCGTCACGAGCTATGGAGATTTCAAAATCGCGCTTCGATTTTTGTATTTCACTTTTCGCTTCACGCTTTAGAGATATATAGTTGTTTCATAACCACAAATTGTCTTTATCGCACTTATGTAGCCTATAAGCCCTATCTCTACTCTTTATAATATCTACTCTAGAAGTAAAGCACAAGTGCTTGTTTACTTTCGCAAGCTTAATGTTGTTCGGTACACATTCGTCATTTATCATCCTAAATACTGTTTCAAACGATTCCCACATTATTTTTGCGTTGGAGATCCCCATTACATTTTCCAAATTGACGTGTGACAATTCATTTAGAAATTTACAAAAGTCTGCGTGCTGGAAGTTAGGAATTTTAGTCGAGTTAGCTGGTTTCGAGTGACTTACTGAGAGGACAAACTCAATCATATTGTGATCGCTATTGCTTGACGGTTCTATTACTTGATATATCGAGCATGTATCTATTTTTGAAAAATAGATTTTGATTGATGAAGAACACACTTATGTTAAAATGGTGAGAGAATACTGTAATTGTCTAGGCAAACGTTTTATCTATTTCTAACATGAGATCGTCAATTACAATAGCCGTGTGCTCTTTCCCCCTTTATAGAACTAACATCATAAACACCTTTGTGGGACAAAATATGATCTTGGTATTCGTTGAATACAGCTTGGTATGTCAATTAGCATCATATAACTTTATGCGCAGAGTTTGAGAACAGCTCGTGATTATATTTAATGATTTCAAGCAGCCTGTAGGACCGGATATAATGCATGTAGAAGGGTTCGTGGATTGAATTTTTCTACGGAATCCATCTCTAACACGTTACATTCATAAGTGGAACATTCACAAAATACAGTATAATAAAATTTTAAGTGTCGCTCCTTATATTCTACAATATCATTTTTCTTCTTTCCCAGAACTGTTAATGATGACGAAGGTGGGGGTACTGTACCAACACCGATCGGGGACATTGTAGATGAAGCTGATGATAACGAAGATAGTATAGTTGTTGTTCAGGCTACAGACTGCTCCACCAACGTCACGCTTACTATGGTTCCGGAACCCTTAGCAGTGACAGCCGTAGCGCCCACACTCTCCAATTCGGGGTGGAATCGGATGCATGAGGTGACAGCCCCATTGTTGAAACACCTTCCACGGCAGGTATAAAGAGTGCAAAACTCTCGACCTGCGCGTCGGCCGTTAGACCCTCAGTAAGTTCTGAAAATGTAATGGAACTTCAACCCTCTTCGTATTACGGTACACCCCCTACAGTAGCTCCTTCTACAAATAAAACTGTACACACTTATACCTATTCAATATCGCCTTCCGCTGTGCCCTCCACCTCGGCAGCAATGCCTCAATCTGTAGACAGTAGCATATCATTCGAACTGGTGCGCAACGTTACCTCCACCCCGACCCTGTCTAGAAGCCGCTACGTGGTCAGGGTCGATCAGCGAACCATGTATAACAATGATGTTGAAAACGGACTGCTGCGCGTAGTCGAACGTATTGTGGAGTTTGCCCTTAAGAAGAGTGAGAGGCGTGAAGCCAGGACCAGGCTTTCCCTCGGGTTCGGAGCAGATAATGGAGATAGAGACGATTTTTGGGTGTAATACCCTTCAGACGTCTGGCTGTCGAAGAATACATTTTGGTGCGTATAATGCATGCCGCTCAAAGCAGCACCGAATTTAACATCGATAACTTCATGATCGATATAGACCACGTTTTCCGTGTTGCGGGACATGCGGCCACACTTTATACTCTTAACTTTAACACTTATCAAATATTCAGAAAACACACAAATCTCGATCGCGGATGCGGCTTTACAGCAATAATCTTGGCCCATATGTTTACTGTGCTAAATATCGCTGCCCAAAAAATTAGTTTGCCGACGGTTGTACAGTGTGTACGTAAGCTAACCACAGACTGCAGGCTTGAATTTGATTGTGATATGGGATCTGAAGGGCTGAGAAGGGTAGAGCAGGAAATGGGTGTGCGTATTTGGATTGGATGATCTCGCAGGACTGTGTATGTTTGTGGTCAGTGTAAAAACCCCAGATGTGAAAACCGGTAAGTTGAAGCAGAGAAGAGGGACTGTAATGTATATAAACGCACGTTTTTCAATAATTTCTGGTTTGGTTTCCATAAATGAAATGGGACGTGCAAGAAAATGAGAATTTGCGAGTGTGGCATATTTCATATGTTGAATGATAGCGGTGAGTTCGTGCATAAATGTGATGAAATTCATTGCTCTACATGTTAAGAGAAATATAAGGCGGATGGTGTAAAGCATGTTTGTTATAGTAAAGATGTTAAGCCTAAAAATAATCTGTGCATAACTGTATACTATGATATAGAGACTTACACAAACCCGGAAACCAAAGAGGTTATACCCAACCTATTTGTAAGCCAGACAATCTGCGACGAGTGTATGAACGTTGAGTGTGATGAGTGCTGCAATTGTGGTAAACGGTAAAACACTTTTAAGGCGACTGTAAGAGATTCTGCCGTGAACCTGTATGTCAAGCTGGCGGAACAGTTAAAAAAAACGACTGTGTATATTCTTGCACATAACGCGGAAAAATTTGATACACAGTTTCTTTATAAGGTTCTGCATGAACACGGAACCTCAGAAATATTTACAGGTGATCCCTTGAAAAGAGGAAGCAAGCTTATACAGATACAGATAAGAGGAAATGCCCAGTTTAAAGACAGTTATTCACCCCTTCTAAATTAGCTAAAGCTACCCAAGGTGATGGACGTAGAAGCTGAAGTTTCAAAAGGGTACTTCTCTTGCACATTTCTTATTGAAGACACTTTAAATTACGTACGACTACCACCACCCAAGCATTACTTTATGACAGCATGAGTGCAAGCGACCGTGAAGACTGTGAGTCCTACGAAAACAAGTTTAATGAAGATAATCCTAACAATATAGCGTAGGAATGTGAACGTTATTGTGTGATTGACTTACGCTTACTTAGAGTATACTTCCAAGACTTTAGAAGGATGTACATAACGCGTTTCAACTGTGATTCACTACAAGCCGCAACTACGATCGCTTCATTGTGTTTTGCCGTATTCATTAATAAATTCATGCCTAAAAACAAACTACAGTAGCAGTCATTCCCCGTAACGTTCCGTGCAGTTATGGGTATAAGGCTATTTATTGGTTCACACGCATACAACAGCAGACAGGCGTATATATAAAGCATACTCGCAACACGGGAGAATTGGCAATCAAGACTGGTGAGAAGTCAGTATATTCCTTTAACGGATACTGGTGGCATGGATGCCCAAGTCCTGAGTGTGGTTTCATAGGAGATATCCATGGCAGATCTCGTGCCGATAGTCTCGCATGGACCCGTACTCCCGACCAACTTATAAGCTTCCAGTTCACTCACAAGGTTTTGTGGGAACACGAATATGACGCCTGGACGGAGGCCGATGAGAAGTATCGTGAATAAGTGCTATCAAGCGTACAATGGTGCTGGACCCCCTTAAATGCGGCGATACTTTGTTTCGAGGACGTACACACCCCTTCAAACTATACTTTCCAGCTCCGGAATGGGGTAAAGATTCATTACTACGATTTCTGTTCTTTATATCCCTACGTTATGAAGTACAATCCGTACCCTGTGGGCGCATCTGAAAAACTCATGGGTCCTCCCCTCCCTACCATCGAAGAGTTCTCAACTAATTTGAACGAGATCAGTAGGATGGGCGCAAAATGGATGAGTGAAAGAATGTTGCAATGCAATTGCAAAATGTTGATTAATGTTGCAAGATGTTGCAAATGGGTTATGCAAAGGGAGGGGGAGGGGGTTGTCCAAAGTTGGAGGGGTATGCAACAAAGGGGGAGGGGGTTGTCCAAAGTTGGAGGGGTATGCAACAAAGGGGGAGGGGGTTGTCCAAAGTTGGAGGGGTATGCAACAAAGGGGGAGGGGGGAATGTTGCAAGAGCAACAAGGGGGTATGCAACTTGGAGGCGGAGTTATCTCCCAAAAGAAAGAGAGGAGGAGAGAGAGGAAGAGAGATGTTCGCCTGGCAGGAGGCAAGTGCATATTAAGACTTCATCTGAGCGCCCGCTGTCTTATAAGGTGTAAATCCGCCAGTTGGCTTAGAAGGCGTAAAGGGTTTCTTCAGGGGTACAGGTTGAGTTGCCAGATAGCGCTATTTATTTAATTAATGCATATATTCTTTACAGTTAGCTTAGAAATCCGTCAGTCGGTTTAGAAGGCGTAACCAGCCATGTGGTATAATTAAATAATAATATCGTTTATAACCAAAAGAATGAAATAAAACATCATTACATCATTCTGTTTATTTAGACCGGTTAGGTCAACTGAATGCCCCCAAACCCCCTCACCTCCCTTTATGCAACTTGGGGGGCTAACCCCTCCCCCACTTACCCCCACCCCCTCCCCCACTTACCCCCACCACCACCCTTCCCCCAATACTACCCGGGATAAATTTCACAAACAAACAAACAGACAAACAGACAGAGACAGGCTAAACTACAGAAAAGAACGCAGCCGTGAAAATTTTGAGCTTCACATTATGTCAAGATTTCTGAATCTGTTCAGATATCCCCCGAAACCCCCCTGACCAAATAATTGAACTCCCAATTACTATCGGTTCAATTATTTGGTCAATAAAACTATAGAAAAGAAAACAGTCATGAAAATCTTGAGCTTCGCATTGCTGCCCGTAATACAAACAGACAAACAGACAGGCTGACCGACTTTGTGTTGACATTCTTCATCCCATAAGAGGTTCCCGTGCCAAATTTAGTAGCTCTAGGTCAAACGGTTTGAGCTTGCATAAAGGACAAACAAACAAACAAACAGACAGGCGAAAATATATAATAGATAAATATACAATCAAACGATGAAATATATCTGATCAAAAAAATAAAATAAAAAATAATAATAGTATAAGAAATATGAACGAGGAATAAGTATATAATCAAAAAAATATAATAAAAAATATACCCATCAATATGACAGTACAGGTGAAATATATATATATATATATATATATATATATATATATATATATATATATATCAGTGGCGATTTCTTAATGAATGCAACGCATGCAATGCATGTGTTAAATATGTTCTCTTTTCAGATCTAAGTAAGGATTATAATTGACAAAAATAATTTTCAGAAACTAAAAATAGTCTAAGGCTTCAATCACGCATGTACTGGCTATTGGGCGGTGTAAACAAAATTATGTCTTATTTCATTAGACAATTAAGAACATTTTTCTGTACACAGATCGAAATACTTGTAGCTAAAGCATTCACTAATTCAGTCTGGGTACAGAAAAATGTTCTTAATTGTCTAGTGAAATAAGACATGATTTTGTTTACACCGCCTTGCCTTTGGCAATTTTTTAAGGAGACTTCTCACTATCCATAAGATATTTTTTTTGAGCCTCATAGCTAAATTCAAAAGGCAATATGTTTTAAAATATGCTTAGAAAATTTACTTAATATTTTTACTAAAAATAATTAAAAAGCTTTGTTCTGATTTTTTTTAATTAATGAAAATAATACGGCATGCATTCAGTTTTATAGGTGCATTCACCAAAAAGTAACATCTGGCAATTCTGACAAGGCTTCTTTCCAGTACCGCCGCCGCAAGCATCCACTTGTGTTCGGTGTTCCCTTTTGTGCTTTAATTATTTTGGATAATCAGTTAAATAAATTATAGCATTGTAGTGCCCATAATGACTGACGATGTGTTTAATCAATTGAAGACTAGAAGATTTTACTCACTCTCTTTTGATGAGAAAAAGCGCATATTGAATAATGGCAGACCGATTCCCATTTGAATTTAAGCAAAGAAAATAAAGGCTTCACTAGGAAATTTAATCCTAAGCTGTATGATGATGTTCCCTGGTTATGTGGAAATATTTCAAATAACAAATTGTACTGTTGGTCGTGTTTCCTATTTTCAAGAGATAACTCTGTGTGGAATTCTGTTAGTCGTGGATACGACGATTTAAACAATTTACATACTGCAATTTCTCGCCATGAAAAATCTCTTGCTCACATAAATGCATTTGTTGATCTTAAAACATTTGGAAAGTCAGAAAGAATTGATTTAATACTCGACAAGCAGAAATCAGTTGCCATTTCCAGACATAACGAAGAAGTTAATAAGAATCGAGAAATTTTGAAACGTTTGATTAGGATAACATGTTTTTTAGGTATGCAAGAATTAGCATTTCGCGGTCACAATGAAGAAGAAAACGCTGACAATAGGGGTAACTACTGTATATTGAATTGGTATTTTGTATGGGAGAATTCGATGAAAAGCTTCAAAACCATTTAAAAACTGCGACTGTTTTTAAGGGAACATCATCTGCTATTCAGAATGACATAATTCAATCTATTAGTGCAGTTATGTTAGAACAAATAAAACGTGAGCTTATCGACTGCATGTATGTGGCGATTTTATTAGATGAAACATCTGATGTCAGCTGTTTTTCTCAACTCTCTACTGTTGTTCGTTATGTTAATAAACATGGAGAGATTTGTGAACGATTTATAAAATTCAATGACGTCAGCAATGATAGAAGTGCAGGAGCGATTTCTGATTTATCTATAAGGCAACTAGGTGAACTGGGCTGTTTGAAAAAATTAGTTGCTCAAACCTACGACGGTGCTGCTGTTATGGGGAGCGATCTTAATGGAGTACAAACAAAGATTAGAGAAACTGTACCAGAGGCTATTTTTCTTCACTGCTACGCCCATAAACTTAACCTTGTTTTCCCAAGCTGTCGCTGAAATTTCCGAATGTAATAATTTTTTTTCAGTATTAGGAAGTTTGTCATCATTTTTCAGCAGTTCAACTAAGCGAACTTCAATGCTTGACAAAGTTGTTGGAAAGCGTTTCCCTAAACTGGCTCCAACGCGGTGGAACTATTCATCTCGTCTAGTTGAAAGAGTTAAGGATAATAAAGAAGATATAATAGATCTTTTAAAAAGCATTCTTGAAAACTCAAAGAAATTTGATGAAAAAACAAAAAATAATGCACGCGGATTGCTTGCTGGTATCGATACTTTCGATTTTAATTTTTTATTAGAAGTATTTTCTTCAATTTTTCCTTTTACTGAATATCTATTTAATGTGCTGCAAACAAAATCTATGGATATTGTGTATAGCTCAATCACCGTTGAAAGCACTATGAAAAAAATCAAACAAATAAGGGATACAAAATTTGCAGATATGTGGGACTTGATAACAGAAAGATGTGGTGAACCTGTATGTAAAAGGAAACAGAGTCTTTCTCCACAAGAGAAGTATAGTCAACTATTTCATGAAATATTCGATAATATACTTCTTCAAATGAAAGAGCGTTTCAGTTCAATGGAAAAATTGGAATTCATTGAGCTTTTAGATTGCAAAAAATTTGAGTTCTATGATGTTACTTTCCCAGAGAGAGCTTTTGAATCTTTGAAAAGAAGCTACAATTCATTTTTTGAGTTTCCTCGTCTCCGTTCTGAATTGTGTGTTTTATATTCGCACAAATCTTTTGCCAAAAAGAATGTTGCTGAGCTCCTAAAATATCTACTGGAAAGCGAAATGCACAAAGGTCTTAAGGAAATATATAAATTGACGAATTTGATTCTAACTATACCAATATCGACAGCGTGTTGAGCGATCATTTTCTGCGCTTAAAAGAATTAAAAGTTATTTACGGAGTTCCCAAAGTGAAGAAAGGCTATCTAATCTTGCCTTAATTTCAATTGAAAAAAATTTCCTCAAGAAGCTTATGGAGAATCGAGAGTACTTTTACAATTTGGTCATCGAAGAATTTTGCAGGAAAAATAGGAGAGCAGAATTTCAATTCAAATAATGCTTCACAATTATTTAAGGTAAATTTTAAATTTGTATCTTTTTCTTTAGATCAATTCGGTAACTACTATATATAATATGTCTAATTTTTGTTCGCATATTTAAGCCTAACATTAAATGAACTTTCCTTCAAAGAGGTCCCCAAAAGTTTGTAAAACACCTTTAACTTGCTAATTTCTATGTAAACAATATGCAAAGTTTGGGCAAGAGGGTTAGGCGGATGTTTTTCTTCCATTCCATAACATTGCATGCCTGAACAAAAATGTCACGAGTCGCCACTGATATATATATATATATATATATATATATATACGCAATAATATTAAATAATTAAATATATTGAAACTAAATGCATACACTTTATCTTCTACTGCACTTAACTAAAGTAAAAAATAAAAAATAAGAAACACAAAACGATGGAGTATAAACAGTAAACACCAATATAGAAGTACAGGAGAAGTATATATATACACACACACAATTATGTTAAATAATAAAATATATTGAAAATAAATATACATCAAAATACAATCACTTTGTTCTACTGCGCAAGACACTAAACTCACACGTAATCGAGTCTACAGTTACATCATTATTGCTTTGCACTACACAGTAAATGCGGCTTAATATTATTTCACCGCTCAAGTTATAGGGAAACCTATACTCTATATAAATGGCCTTCATATCGTTCAATACTATTTTTGTGCCCACTTTACATCCGGGTGGCAAGCTATCTTTAAATACGACTAGAATACAATCAAAAGTACGCACAAAGAGGTCATCGTTAGCCACAACATCATTATTAAATACAAGTTTATAAACACTCCTTTCCAATCGAGGGTTTATTTTTACCGATCCGAGCTTTTCAATCGTGAACTCTTCTTCACACTGCATAGCGGCAATTGAAATAATCTAAGTCGTTACGAGAGCTGCTCATTATATAAAGAAATAGTTCTTCAGGGCGAACGGTGGAGGTGAGCTCAGCCCTGTACCGCTCAAGTGCTTTGTACAAAAGTTCATGATATTTCAAGGCGTCTAAACCTTTTAAATAAGCATCCAGCTCTAGACCATTCTCGCCTTGTTCAGTCCTACACTAGGTAAACTCATCGAGCAGAGCGGTGTATGCGTATTGAAGAACCGTATCAAAATAAAGCATATCCGTAATATGCGCGTCTAATGTAGGCTTCAGCTTGCGGAATCCGACGATTTCAAACATTCTGTCGAGGATGAAACGGTTTCGCGTAGGGACAAGAACGTTATTATCAGATGCATTCTTCCACATCAGTCGTATATCAACGCATGGCTGATCGTTATTTATACACAACGTACAAACAACGGCATATGAAGAGGAGTCACTAATCTCTCTCTTCTTGTACCTACACCTGCAAGAATTTTATAACGATCCTCACTCCACTTCTCAACTACCACGAAGATTCTATTCATCTCCTCAACACTTAAATAAACATTTCGTTTGTTTGTTTGTCTACAAGTCGTTTCCAGTATATAGTTAATGGCACCGGCTTTACGCCTGAACACGCGCAACGACTTCGTCACGGACACATCGTACACGGCGTTGAGAATGCTGCTCAAAGGAAGTTCCATCGTATTCGAAGAGCGCACGTCCAGTCGGTTCAAACTCTGAGATGACTATGAGCCACATGCAACGGATCGGCTCGACGGGAGGAGTGAGTCACACCATAAGCTAATGAAACGTGTACGACGCTGTTCCAACATGTAAGAGAATACTTGTATCCCATTATATTAGGTAGATGTTTTGAGAAATTTTCCAGTACGTGAAGTAATACCGGGTTTAATGTTTTATCACTCCCACTCCCCAGAATATGCACCAGACATTTTTGCATAGGGGGATTTTCACGAACTAAACATTTTATTCACACTCCGGCGCACTATTTGAGAGAAACATATGACCATATTTTTCCTTTTTGCTTAGCATGCGATACTCATTTCTAAAATCTGTTAAAAACTCACACAGGCCTTTAGCCACAACTTCACTACAAACCTCGTCATGATATATATTAATATAGTGGTAAAAATACTTAAGTTTCTCCATGATGACGAGATTTAAAGTCTCATCCGTAGGGTACGAGTAGTCGGTATGATGTAACATGACATAATATCGCTTGTCACAACACTTATCAACAAGACTCACTGAGAATAGGTCCGGCCCCGGGAGCCGATCGGCACTCTGACCGTGCCACGCAACAGGCCGTCGACTGCCAGTCTAGCCAACCGTAGACAGCCCGCTGCACTGAGATTTGAGGAAGTTTGGCCACCAGCGCGTTGATGTTTTGGTTTGACGTCGCTTCTTCGCGTTGACGTGTCCTGCGCTGGAGGATGCAGCCACTGTTTAGAAGCTTCCTCGTCAGCTGCTAACACTTTTTTCACGTTGTTCTAACTACTGTACCTGTTCAGACGTTTTTTATAAACAAATCTTTATAAACAAATATGCAATTTTGTCTTGCTCTCTTTGTTGGAGTTCTGAAAATGAATTGCCCTCCTCTCTGCTAAATTGCTCTAATATGGACTCTGTTTCTTCTCTTTCTTTTATTTTCACTAGAAATACGTCTAAAATTCAATACAGAAATCTTCTTGGGAAGAATTTAGCACCACAAAGTTAAAACTGTGAAGCACAAAATGTCAATTTTTAAATTTTAGTTTCATATTCGACATAAGAAGCTCATGTGATGTTCCAAAATCAACACTCATTATTACTTCGGTATTACATACTGATGACATCTATCTTTTTAACTAGCTAAGTTGTTGCTTTCAGTTAATGAGCAGCTGTGCGAAGAAAAAAAGGTGTGTATAATATACTGTATAGAACAATACGACATGAATAAAGCAGCAAAAGGAAGAGATCAGCCTGAGCAGATCGGATCGAGTTAACTTAGCACGATTCCGATGTGGACATCACCCAAACTTACGGACATATAAACACAGACTAGACAACTCCATAGACGACACCTGCCACCTGTGCCAAGACACACCACAAACAATTGAACACATTATGACGGACTGTACCGCTCTAGCACAACAACGAACACAACATCACTAGTGCGCTGAACCTCTGGTCCACTCCGGAGAGGGCGATCGGTTACCTGCGTGTCGCCAGCTTGCTCGATCAGGGTGGGCTGATCGGCTAAACAACAACAACAACAAGACTCACTACCCATATCCGTTGCTGTTGCTTCTCTTCTGCACGTGTTGTATCTTCTACTTCACGGTATATGTAAGCTTTTATAAAGTTTAATCCTAGAACATAGTTCAATACATCACTTGTACCACGAAATCTTGCAATGATCTCGCCAGAATAGACGTAGAATATTTCTACCTCTTGCTCCTTCGCACGATTCAATGTAGCCTTAAAAGTATCAAAGGAGGGTGGAATAGGGAGTCTTTCAGTATCCACCACATCTTGGCATTTTGTCGAATACCACTTCATAAACGTCGAACACGCAATATTAAAGGTAGCCATTACTATTTTTAGTCTACGCGGGAGAATACACGTCTGAGATCCAGTGGTTGCTGCGGTCAACTGAGCACGCAGGGAAGAGATATGCCCAGGTAGTAGCAGGAGTCACGTGATCAATCATACACGTGGGCGGAGCTTAGACTTTCTCCTGTACACACGCTGGACGGGTACCTCAACGTCATTCACGGTTCTATAGGAGTAGAGAAAAGCAAGACTGTAGAGTATAAGGGTCATCACTTAAATATTTATTATAAGGAGTGTGACGTGTTAGAAATTCAGGTTTACGAGTCCATCCACATGTATTATATCTGGTGCTACAGGATGTGGTAAAATTGTGTTTATGCTTAAAAATCATTAAAGAAAAGGGAGAAATGTTCTCAAAATTTGTGCATAAGGTTATATGGTGCTATTCGACGTATCAATCAGTGTTCAACGAGTACCAAGATGATATTTTCTTCCACAAAGGTGTATATGACGTTAATTCGTTAAAGGGAAATGAACATACAGTCATTGTAATTGACGATCTCATGTTGGAGATGGATAAAACGTTTTCCGAGACACTTACAGTATTCTCCCACCATCTTAATATAAGAGTGTTCTTCATCAATCAGAATCTATTTTTCAAAACTAGATACATGCGCGATGTGTCGTTAAATACACAATATCTAGTCTTATTCGCGCAACGTAGAGATGTATCACAAATTGGGGTATTAGCCAATCAAATGTTCCCCAATCATCGTAAGGAGTTTTGGAAGTTTATAAAGAAGCTACAAGCCCGCGTTACGAATATTTGCTTCGCGACCTTCATCCGCGAAACACGTTTAGGGTGCTTCTAAGAACGAATATATTTCCAAACGAGCCTGAAACGGTGTATATTCCAGAATGACAAAGAGGCAAAAGAAATACCATGAATGAATAAAAATCTATCATCGACTGTCCCGGGCAATGCAGCAGATGTTTGCTAAAAATATCGACTGCGACTTTTTAAAATGCATCTGTGAAATCTGTCTTAACGTTATAAATTGCAATGTATCAATGAAACCACCTTAGAAGGCTCGCCTACGCCGTTACAAGAACATAATACGTGCACTCGCTCGTAAAAGTCAAACTGTAGGGAAGAAAAAACAAATTATTCTACAAAGAGGAGGGTCATTCTTCCCCATCTTATTTTCAGTTTTGGGTCCTTTACTGACTAGAATAATATAATGAAGAAAGTGGTAGTGATTCCACACGAGGTGTATGCTTCACTGCAAAGTTCAAAGAATCCAGACACGGTTCTAGATCCCCGTAAAAGCAGGCTTAAAAGAATGGAAAGCGAATTGTTAACCCTATTAAACAGTGAAAAAACACCTGATGAGAAAAGAATCTTATACCAAGAAGCTCTGCAGAAATTTCTTCACGAGTACGAAAATTATAAAAACCCGACAGAGATTCCCGTGGTTATTAGGCACAGCACAGGGAACGATGGACATGGTGACATAGGACCTGTGTCCGACGATAGAGCTGACTAACCAAAGATTAATGGGTCGGCCACACAACATATCGAGCATGTATTAAAAAGCACCCTCCCAAATACATTGAGGAATAAAGCTTTAAGTCTTTATAATCTATTGAATGAGGACCCCACCATACAATGGACCGACACAGGTGAGATCATTGTCGAAGGAGCAAAGGTACAGGGATCGAATATCGTAGACATCGTCCAGGATCTGGTGAGAAAGTGAGATAGGCCCTCATCATCAAGATGGAATCATATTAAAGCAAGACTACAGCAAATAAATGTCCCCAAAACAATGATAGGAAATCTGAACAGGTTAAAAGACTTGGAACATGCATCGCACGTGACACAATTGAAGACGCCATCAACCCCGGCGGTAACACCTCTGAAAAGGAGAAAGAAGAGGTTAAACAACGATGAACCCTACCCACGTGCCTCTAAAATACGCAAATGGCTAACATATTAAGAAGACGCTCTTATGATATTTCTAGCCCAGCCTCCTACGGAGGCGTAGATAGACTGTACAGAAGTGTTTACGGAGTAGGGAAAAAACATGTTGAGAGTTTTTTGCGGGAGCACGATGCTTATACACTTCATAAACATGTGAGAAAAAGGTTTAAAACAGCCAAGACAACAGCTGCTTCGATTGACTCTATTTGGCAAGCAGATTTAACAGACACGAAAAGATATTCAGTGTATAACAATGGTTACCGCTATATCCTATTCATAATTTAAATGTATTCTCTAGATATCTGTGGCTAATTCCTCTGAAAAATAAATCGCCTGAAACAGTTGCTAAAGCCACAAAAACGTTAATGTTGAAAGAAGACAGGGTTACTGGCTATTTTTACGGATATTGGGAAAGAATTTATAGGACGGGCATTTCAGAACATGTTGACAGAGTTTAATATCAGTTACTACACTACCAATTCTATACATAAGGCATCTTTAGCTGAAAGAGTTGAACGTACCATAAAGGAACGCATGCACCGCTATTTTACATATAAAAACACATACAGATTTCTAGACATTATGGAATCATTGGCCTCATCCTACAACTGCTCACACCATCGCACGATTGGGAGCACCACCACAACACTCTACACATTTCAAAATCAATGATTATGTAAGGCCGTCGCGTTCGGGAAATAAATTCGCGAAGGGATTTCAGCAAAGACGGACATGCGAGACTTTTAAAGTTAGGGCTATGAAATTGAAAGACGAGATAATGTTGTATTACGTAGAAGATTTGAATGGGGAAGAGGAGTTACAGAAAGTGACATTTAATGTAGGAACAAATGTACTTAAAATTGAGGAAATTTTATGAAGCAAAGGTTCAGGAAAGAGAAAAATGTACCTTGTAAAATGGATAGGATACCCAGAAAGCTTCAACACCTATATAAAAGCTGCTCCAATAATGAAGCTTAAATAGTATGCAACATAGCGCCTAACCATTTCTACGTCACACTCCCGTCCTCCTCGTCCCTCTCTGTACACCCTAACAACACACTAGCCAACTTTTGTAAGAGAACTCCACGGACCCATTGAATTGGGTCGTGATACGTATGGGGTGGGTATATGCGAAATTCAGTTGAATACCCTTTTTTTAAGTATTAATTATAAAGAACCCGTTTTTACGATTCTTAGTGACTGTAATGAGTGTGAAAAAACCGGGTGTAATTCGGGATGAAACCATGCATACTGCCCTGACTGGGGATGCACGGTATTACAGTACAGAAGTAACACTAGGACCGGGTCACTATGGTGAGGCCGAGGATGTTGTGAGAGATTTAAACGTAAGTTTAAAAGGCTCAAATCTTACGGGCGATTCAGTATACGAAATCGTAAACAATGATCCCCATGCATGCACTGTGGCCCTAAAATCGCAGCCTAACGGAAATATTAAAGACCAAAGAGTATTGAAAATTATGACCGAAGAACGATATCGATCAGTCATCCAAAAAGATACATTTCACGAAGCACAACACGACTTGTCCAGCCTAATGTAACAGTTGGAATTGGAGAAAATGGTTGACGGCTATAAACCCCCAGACATGTGCGATATTTACAGCAATATAGTGGAGCACCAGTTTGTTGGGGAGACCCAGGCACGCCTGCAGCGCATAGCGCACATCCCCAACCATAGAGGAAGGAGTTTGAGTATTACATATGATAGACCCCATTATGTGAATGTCGCAGCTAATCTAATAACCAATATCTCAATATATATAAGAACGATTGAGGGAAAAAAATTTCCATTCGGGAACAGGAGCTTAACAGTGAAGCTGCACTTTCGACGCTTTGAGTTATAATGGACAGAAAGCCTTTCACAGTCTATCGAGGTATGAGATACCAGCGTGGTAGTGGACTTGAATCCATTTTTTCAACCATACTACGTACGGCTGTCCCCTTGCTGAAGAGGGGTGCCAGATACCTCGGAAGATATATTGGCTGGGGCTAAACCTAAAGCTCTAAAAAAGACACTTAAAGCGTACACGGGACGAAATCGTCAAAGTTGCAAAGAGAAAAATGCGTGGTGGTGGGAAGAAGGGATTACCACCACGTGGTATTAAACGTAAAAGGATATCAAAAAAGAAGTGCTCTAAGCGAATGAAACCTATGGTTGACCATTTTTTTGACTGATATAAGCTAAGGACATTGATCTCATGAATCATAGTTTGTTTATTACTTGTCGGGAGAGGAGGCACTATTTCTAACTCGTCATGGCACGCTTCATCCATCCTTGCAGTTCAAAATGTTGCAAATCGGAGCTGCCCCTCTTTGACATGCCTCCAATTCAAGTTTCTATTGAGCACAGTGACTTTATTATGATTAACCCTTTAAACACAATTAGTTCCCCGAGTTCTCCAATAGAATTCGTGATACCCAGCTCAGGCCCTTACTTTTTTGATCCAAGCTGTGTGCACATATACACTAAACTACGTATAGCCCATTCTGATGGAACGGACTGTGATGACAAATATGCTATATACACCCTGAAACAAACTTTCTGCACTCCTTATTCAACCACTGTGACGTATATTTAAATCAGTTTAACATATCGGCAGGAACGTGATACTACCACCTACGATCCTATCTGGAAAATGTCCTCAACCTTTCAAAAGAAGCGAAGGATACCTTTTTAAGTGCCGAGGGCTATTATCAAGCTAAAGACGAAAGTAGTATAAAAGACAAATTTAAAAAGTCTAAAAAGACGATGTATGAGTGTTTTGGACGCCTGCATACAGACTTCACGTTCCAGGAGAAGATGCTTGTGAACGGGGTGGATATGAAAATAAAGCTCACCCGCACGAATCCTGAGATCTGTTTTAATCTGGATGCTGATCAAGAAGAGGGAGCAAAGCCCTTTGTGATTCATATTATGGACAGAGATGGGCAGTATTTAAATACATATTTAAATACATTTGTATTGTAATACTTGTATTTATAAATACTTTTTTCGGTGTGTATTTAAATATGTATTTAAATACTTTGAAAGAGTATTTGTTATTTGAAAATATATAATGTATTTTTAAATACATTTCGCAAATACATTTCTTAGCCTCAACTGTCAGATAACAATTTGCGCCCGGAAACAAAATACAAAATCTTTCTAATCATCTAATCCACCTGATCCAGTCGTTACTAGATGGGCCATTTGGTTGAATGCAGCGTTTTATTACGCAAGGCATCTTCCAAAAGTAAGACAGATTGTGGAAAGATTCGAGGGCAATGGGATCCTCGTTAAAAGAGCGAAGGCTGGCATCAAATCAGATGGGTTAGGTTTTCAGCTCTTACAGTTGTAAGAACAGTACTCTTCATTATGTTCTCTTTTAGAAAAAATGGAGAGCACAGATTTGACTATTAAAGAAACATACGAAGTGGTCAATACCATATATTTTGCAGAAGATTGTTAATATAAAAAATTATATCAAAAAGTGTTTGCAAACAAATGATATCAAGGATATAATTTTGATAACCAGGAATGCTATATCTCCATCATTATACGTTCTACTAAAAAAATGTCAACCTACCTCAGCATCAGTCGAAAGAAGTTTTTAGATTCTTCAAAACCTCCTAGCCAAAGACAAACTTCAAATCCAAAATGTTAAAAACTATATTGCGGTGTTGTATAATGCAGATGTGGATAATTGTATTTAAAGATGTTAACTGACTGCATGTGTTGTATTGTATAATATATTAGTTTTATGTATCAATCTATAAATAGATTATACAATTTACCACTAAAATTACACAACTAATAGTTTGTAATCACAAAAATTGCTTTACAATAAGTCAAATTAGAAAATTTGATGGTACATATTTATTAGGACAATAAAGTCAATTTGGAGGAAAATAAAGTCAATTTTGTTTTTGTTTTTAGGTCAATAAAAAATTACCCTACTTATGAGTTATGCATATATGTTTATAAAGTCTAATAGATGATATCAATAAACTAATGTTACCAAGAGATAGGTTTAAGAAAAAATTCTGGCATGATATACTGTAGTTGGATAAGTATTTAAAAATGTATTTGAAATGTATTTAAATACATTTTGGATGTAATGTATTTAGTAATTAAATACATTTTGAAAATACGTAATGTATTTGGTATTTAAATACTTTTTTGAGAAAGTAATGTATTTAGTATTTAATTACATTTAAAGTATTTTGTGCCCATCTCTGATTATGGAGACACCAAAACAAATAGAAATTGAGAAAAATTTACTAAACGCCACAGTAAAATACCCAATTAACAGAGCACAGATCAAATTATACACGGTGCCAGCAGGGTTGGCATCGAAGCAGATAGAAAACATCGCCCTGGGAAATCTACCTAAAAGGATATTAATTTGAATGCAGGACCATGCTTCGATGAAATATACGTTGATACGTATACGTTATACGTTAATGGCATTGCGTTGGGCGGGGCTATGGATATGAATTATTCATCAGGCGCTGTGTTACCGCTTTGCGCGAGAGCATATAGTAATCTTGCCCATATTGAAGGTGATTGTGATGACCTCGGGAATGGGGTAACGCAGAAAGAATTCATCGATGAATTTAACCTTTATCCGTTTGACATCACACCTGACTTATCTGCTAGTGTAAATACACACTTAAGTCCACAACAGAGTGGAAACATCTCAGTCAGATTGGAATTCGCCAAGCCTATAAAAGCGCCTATAAGTGTACTAGTTTACCTTGAGTCACAAGCCCTCATAGAAGTAGACAGATTTAGGAGCATTGTCACTGGGTTTTAAAATGGATGCGAATACACTTCAGAGAGTAAAGAATAGTGAACGAATCACACGTTCCAAATTTATCGGTGTGTTTGCGAAGAATGAAACATTGAAATTGCCATCTACGAGAAATTGCGGTAGACTTATTGTGAACACAGATGTTATTGGTAGTGAATGGATTCACTGGTTTGCAATTTATTTTAAAAATAGGGACCGCATCTACTATTTTGAGTCACTCGGCACTCAACCCTGGAGTGACCTGGTTATTGTAAAATTTCTCGATCACATGCATAACCCCGAAGTTGCATGGAACCCCTTCCGGCTAGAAGGATATTTTAGTAATACGTGTGGGATGTACTGCCTTTCATTTCTCATGCATATGTCACGTGGTAAAGAATTTAAATTTTTTTAAAATTATTCGACCCGTGTCACACTCAACGAAACGACGAAATGGTATGCAGACAGATAAAAAGCCGTTTTCCGATTGTGCGTACTCGTTGTATAGTATGATGTTTTGTTCGTGCATATATATACATATAGTATATATTTGTAACCAATAATGTTAGTTTGTATATTCTGTAGTCTGAGATGGTTATTGTACTAAAAACATGATATCTTTCATTTAATAAATTGAAGAAAATACATTGTGTCTTCTTCCCCGAAAAATAGATCGAAACAAAAAAAAATACTTACATTATTTCGTTAATGATGTGACAATCGTTGGGTTGACTGCTCGGTAAATCTTCTACCTTCGTATTCAGGTCCACGACATGGGTTTCTTCAAAACGAAAAGATTGTATAACATGTGTCAAACCCTCATCGGACCTTAAAGGAGAAAGAATAATTCATTAGTTGATACTGAATCTTTTTTAATAAAAACCCAAAACATATGCAGAGTATACATATAGTAAGAGTATTACAATGTGAAGATATCTTTGATCCGATCAGAGAGTTCCTTTAAGAGAAAATGCCAAATAACATTTATTACGAAATTTATAAAATTATTTAAAACATGCAAAAGATTGCTATAAAAAATTCAATGAATCAAAAACAGAACTTTAGCATAATATTAATTGCAAACTAATCTATAATTGCGGATAGCTAAATGAAGCATTTTTAATGTAATGAGATAAATTACTACATCCCTCCATATATATGATGAAATAATCTAGAACAGTGCTCTTTCTCCTAATGAAAGGCACATTAAATAAATAACAAGTTTGCTAATAATTGGCTACAAAAAATAAAGTTACAGGCACTTACGTACATTTCTACGGCAGTCCCTTGCGTCGGATCGTAAGGAGTGTCATTGCAAATATCATCAACGGTTTGCGTTGGAAATAATCCATTCCGGTCAGTCGCGTTAAAAAGATTAATTGTGGACAACGCTACAATGTCACCATCTTGATATAAATCCGGTAAACTCTAAAGTTCTTGATTCATGGCGGAGGGAATGTTTATTCAATGGTGAAAATAACTATTGTGACTACCATCTGAAAATATTTCCTTTTATATGCATGATCCCCAAGCACCACCCCAAAAGACTAATAGGCGGTTCGTAAGTTTAATGATTGGTTGTCAATGTAACTGGGCAGACAATGATAACTTTGTGTACTAATCGTAACACCTATACTACGGGTTCACGCTTTGGACGTCCTGATTGGTCGACTAATGGTGTCTTTATCTTCTCCCAGTAGATTTAATGCTCACATCGTGTATTGCCACTTGCAATCTCTACCTTGACAATATTTGCATTTGCGCCCACACTATTCACGGTTTTCCCATTTTAGAACCCACCCCTTTATGCAATATCCCTCGCCCCTTTGCAACAATGATCAACATTTGCCATCTCTATCACGACAATATTTTACATTATTATTATTTGTGGTCATACTATTCAATCTTCAACTGTGGTTCATGTATACGGCTTGACTTTTCACCTGCCAATTCTCGCGTAGGAGTGTGATTAAATTGTGTTTAGCTCATGAAAATGAATGTCTGGTTGGGTTGGTAGATAAATGGGCGCCCTAGATATCCTAGTGATTAAGACGCTGGGGTGCTGATCGGTGGTTGAGAGATCGAATCCGGATGGTGGCATTAATTTCTTGGTACATACAATACCCGGTGAGCCGGGTTTACCTATGTGAAGTGGAGAATAAAAGAAGCCAACTCACCACTTCATCCTCGAGAGGAGGAGCGATAAGCTTAATCGAGTTATCGCAATGAAAATTAAAGTAATAATAAACCTTTCCATTTTTTCAGTCATTCATTTCATTTCAATAACAGACAATGACTATGGAGAAGATACCACACAAACTACATGCAAAGAAAAATAGTTCGGATTCAACGTTAAACTTAGGTCTAAGGCGGGTGACGAGCTTGATCTTTGTCAAAATGAACAATTTGCGGAGAAGGAAAACAGATTTGGCTTATTACTTGCACCACCCTATATATATATGTGTGTGTGTGTGTATATATTGTTGCATTGGGAATATGATAAGGAAACTCATTACTTAATCAAAGGCTAATTTAGCCTATTGGAAAACAATCACGTGATGCTTATGTATATATTTATGTTGTTTTAATTTCATTATGATAATAACAATGATGAACACAATAATAGGAGTGCAGGGAGGTTTTCTTAAGCTGTGTGGTTGAAATTCGGCCAAATGGACCTTTGCGCTCAACCTTTGCGGTCACTCAGCGATTCACCTGTTTCGAGCTTATACCGTTTTTTCTTCCATTCGTCGAATAAAAAGTTTTAACGAATGCTTTCCTTTCGAATTAGAGGTAAAATGAATATTATTCTTGTAAGAATCAATTAATATTATGAATTAATATTATGAACGAATTTTTCATTCATTTTGGACAATAATCTATGTTTTTCACTCCACCTTAGACCTCCAGTATACACAATAGGCACACGAGGGGGCGAGGGGGAGGGGTTATGTTTGAATGTAATCTACGTTTTTCACTCCACCTTAGACATACAGTATACACAATAGACACACGGGGGCTTATGTTTGAATGTAATCTAATTTTTAACAGTGATTTCGATATGAAGTCAATAATGTGTGTGTGTGTGTGTGTGTGGGTGGGTGTGTGTGTGTGTGTGCCGTCTTCAGTTTTTCGAGCATTAACTCTCTCACTCTCTTTCACTCTCTCTGTATAAATAGAAATTAGATTCAATTAGATATATAAAGGATTGTCAAAAGTAAAGAGACACAGTATACATTCTAAGGTGTTAGAATAAATGAAAGCGTTTCGTGAATTATAGGTAAATTAAATATTATTCTTAGAGAGTATGTTATTGGAATAATGTACACTGTAAAGAGTCCTGTATATTTCTTTTATTGTTAATATTAAGCTGAACGATTTCTTTTGCTAAGCCATAGATTAATTGTCTAGTTCTAAAGTACAAGATGTCAAGTAACATTGTTTTTGAACCATTTTGCTGAAAATTTTCGCTGAAAATTATTTATAAAAAATATAGGTGTATAGAAAGGATTGTCAACAGTAAATAGACACAGTATACATTCTAAGGTGTTAGAATAAATGAAAGCGTTTATTGAATTATAGGTAAATTAAATATTATTCTTAAAGAATATGTTATTGGAATAATGTACAATGTAAAGAGTCCTGTGTATTCCTTTTATTATTAATATTAAGTTGAACGATTTCTTATGCTAAGCCAATTGTCTAGTGTATTTCTTTTATTGTTAATATTGGGAATCGTTTAAGTAATTAGTTCTCTTGCTGAACAACTTTAAGGAGAAAGTCGATCTTGCCTTAAATAAATAAATAAGTGGAAACTCGTCTAAATAAGTTAAAATAAATGGTGCATCCTGGCAACTCAACCTAATAAGGTGTACCTGAACATAATTAAAAAACACTATTTGGCAACTCATGTAAATAAAATTATAATAAATGGTGGTATGTAGCAACTCACCCTAATAAGGTATACCTGAACAATTAAAATAAAAAGTGGTATCTGGTAACCCCCTCCATATATAAATAAGTGGTAGCTGGCAACTGACGACCCTCTATATAACCCCTGGACGTTCATAATGCGTGGGACTCCGGTGGAATAAAGAACTCTCTCTCTCTCTCTCTCTCTCTCTCTCTCTCCTTCTTAGGTTAAGGCTTAGGTTAGGTTCCCCTTTGGGGGGTGAGGACATCCCATCTTCTCCCCGAAAGACCTCGTCCTTCTCCTTTCTCTTCCTTTCTTAGGTTAATGCTACCCCTTTGGGGGGAGGTCATTCTTCCTTCTCCCCCCGAAGATCCCTCCCTTCCCCTTTGCAGCATTAACTTTTTGTATAACCCTCCCCTTTCTTGCATAATCCCTTTGCAACATCTTGCAACATTGATCAACATTTGCAGTTGCATTGCAACATTCTTGCACTCGTTCATTTTGCGCCCTACTACTGAGAACTACTTTGATCTTCCTTTCGTAGATGTGTTCCCTCCTCGCGACTTACGGATGCCAATCTTACCCGTTGTTATAGACCAAAAGCTCGTGTTCCCTCTGTGTTTGAAGTATGCAAAGGAGAACAATGGGGACTGTAATCATACAGTCAACCAGAGGAAGATCAGAGGTGTTTATACAAGTCCTGAAGTAGCCTTAGCTATTCATCACGGCTACAGAATACTGAAGATTTATGTGATGTGGAGGTTTCAGAAACTCCCAACCTTTTCACATCGTACATAAATACTTTTTTGAAGGATAAGGTAGAAGCATCAGTATACCCGCCAGGAGTTGAGACCGAAAATGAAAATTCGTCTTATATCCAACGCTATCGTGATCGTGAAGGAATACAGCTTGAACGGAACCAAATTGCACGAAACCCTAGTAAAAGCCTTAGTGCAAAGTTGTGCTTAAATAGTCTTTTGGGCAAATTTGCACAGAATACAGAGAAGGGAAACATCCATCTAGCTCAAAGTTTTAATGAAGTATGGGAAAACGCTAATGCCGTTGATAAAGTCATGGAAACCGAATTGGCTACAGATAAATCACGTGTCACAAACATACCTATAGTCAGCTTCACAATAGCTTACGCACGCATTAAACTTTGGCGTCTGTTGCGTTTTCTTAGACGGAGGGTTCTGTACGCAGATACAGATAGCGTGACATTCACGGAGAGAGAAGGTGAATATATGCCTCCTATTGATGAAATCCTCGGCAAGCCCACTGATGAAATCAAGGATGAATATGGTGATACCGCCTACGCCGATTCTTTCGTTTCCACGGGGTCAAAAACTTAAGGGGAAAGTGTGAGGAAAGGTGACGAGTACAAATAGATTGTGAAGGCTAAAGGTATCATCCTGAATCACGCAAACCGGCAGAACATTAACTTTGCCTCGCTCAAAGAATTAGTGAGCTTGAAAGATACTGAAAATGAGGGTGACCAGCACCGCACTTGGTTTTGCGGACTCATAACTTCCGGGCTCAGAAGTTGGTGGGATTGAAGGAGCTTAGGGTTACAAAGATGTGTCGTAACACATATAGGAAACGCTACGAGGTACCACGAACCTACGATACTGTTCCCTTTGGATATCATGATGCATGAATATTTGTTATATAAATACTGTATATGGTTTGTTTTAGAGTCTATTTACTTGTTGACGAAGTTTTACAGTTCATTTATTTTTATATTTATTACGTGTGTAAGTAAATTGTTTCAATTAGCGTTTCATTTTCTCCTTTGTGAGTGTGTGTGTGTGTATGTGTGTGTATTCAAGCAAAATGTAAGCCCCACCCACTGTATGGTGCGCACCAATAAAAAGAGTGTCACGCGACTCCGGCTACTAAACCAGATGGAAGGATATATCTCCACCCGGTATATTCAGTTGACCATAGCAAACCTTGGCTCTCAGATGTATCTTTTACCTGTTGAAGAATTCTCGTGCAGGAAAAAAATAACGATGACGGCCAGTGATATTGCATGTTCTACATTCCTGAAATGATACTCACAAAAGTTCTACAGATGTGGTGAATACTCAAAGATCTTCTTGTCAAACGTCTTTTGAAAGATTTAAGACCAGCCTAAGTCGCGTGAAGCTGTGCGAGCAGGATGCTCAAATACTTTATGGATTTTCTGATGAGAGCATTACAAGCTTCCATAATGCAAAAGACGTAATTTAGTATGTTGTGAGTTTGCGCTGTGTTAAGGAGTATATACAATGTGATGTGAAGGAGCCAACGTTTGCTGAAGAAAAACAGAGATTGTGGATCGTGAAACTCATTGACGAGGAGCAAGACCAAACCTATTACGTTATGTTACACTTCACCGAGTACACACATATGATGTTAAACGCATATCTTGTGGTCATGGACAGCTTAAAATATTTCCATCACTATATCCACGTATACCACGACGAGGTGGGTAGTAAAATTATAGCTAAAGGGCTGTGCGAGTTTTTAATATAATTTAGCGACGAATACTGTTTATCACCCAAAGTTGAGCAGTACGGGCACGTATTTTTGTCAATTAGATCCCCTCAGTGCCAATAAGTATTTCATTTACCATTTTGTGTTCATACTCGTGAAAGAAATATGGTGAACCCTGTTATCCCTGAACACGATAAAAAGTCGTTGGTACGTATCCTCAGTAAAAGGTATGATAAAACTTTGAAAAATGTGTTGCTTCATGTATCCCAGATGGAAAATTTCCCTAATCATTTACCTGATATAATGGCTCGCGAGTTTAAACATTAATTTATACGATTTAGACGTGTTGATGTTTTCATGTTGGAACAACTCCGTACAGGAACTTGACTTCGAGTAGTAACAGATGCAATACATGTTCCGCCCTCACGGCACACTAACTGAATCAAACAGCGCACCGTCCGGCTAACAGCCGTCTCATAGCTTGACCCGACTGGAGATTCTCTCCTCGCAGATTTGATACAAAACTATTAAAAGATGGAGCTTCCCTTAACCCTTTCGGGACGACCGGGACAAATTTGTAGCGTTTCAAATGCACGTAACTTAACCCTACAAAAAATCCTGGCCTTAAACGGTTAAGCAGCATACTCAATGCAGTACACGATGTGTCCGTGTTGAAGTCTGTAAGTGTATTCAGGCGTAATACTGTTGCTATTAATTATGTACTTGAAACGAAATATAGACAATCAATCTCTGGTAAACGCAATGTTATTTATTTAAGAGTTGAAGAGATGAACAGAATCTTCGTGGCGGTTTAGAAGTGGTGTGATGACAGTTATAAAATACCTGTAGGTGTAGGCACAAAAAAGAACAGATTAGCGATGACCCCTCATACGCCATTATTTGTACGCTGTGCATAAATCGTGATACAAACCAACCATGTGTTGATGTACGGCTGATGTGGAAGAATACTGCTGACAATAACGCCCTTTTCCCTACGCGAAACCGTTTCATTCTCGACATTGTTTGAAATCGTCGGTTTCCGTAAACTAAAACATATATTAGACGCACGTGCTGCCGATATGCGTTATTTTCACACGGTACTTGAATAGCATACACTGCTCTGCTCGATGATTTTACCAAATGTCGGGACGAACAAGGCGAAAATGGACTGGAACTGGAGACGTATTTGGAAAGGTACAAACTCCTCGAAATATCATGAACTTTGGTACAAAGGACTAGAGCGGTACAAGCCAGATCTCACCTTTACTGTTCACCCTGAAGAATTATATCTTTATATAGACGCAGTTGTCGACACGACTTAGAAGAAAACTTCAATTGCCGGTATGAAATGTGAAGAAAATTTTATAGTTGGAAAGGTAAGCGAGGAAAGATTAAATATGCGTTTGGAAAGTACTGTTTGTAAACTTGAATTTAATGGTGATGTTACTTTATGTTACTTTATGTGAATTCAAACGACGGTTCAGGATCGACCTGCGGTCGACCCCTCTGCAGCATCCCGCCTCATTTGCTGGATTTGGTGAAGGAGAGAATTGCTGTCTGATCTCTGCCTTCGGATATATATATATATATATATATATAGATACACCCAAAAGAATTAAATAAAACACAAGTTCATCATTCGGTTTATTTAGATGAATTATTAGAAATAATTTAATGAAAATTCCAGTAAGCTGATTTCCTTAAAATGACCGTTCAAATTTTCGATAATGTACCTTAAATGTATTTTACCTGTACATTATAAATTACAATACTTTCCAATTCCTAAATTAAAGGTTCATATGCTTAAATAAAAGATGCTCAAAGAAAACTTGTCCATTTTGAAGTAACCTCGAAGCGTGTATGATAATATATTGTTTGTTGTACATCATGTCTTTTATGGTACCCTAATGTCAAATCATCGTGAAGGGCAATTACGCTCTTAGCAGCTACACTAAAAGCATTTTTCATGTTTTGCCTAAACACAAAATACAATTTTCAAATAAATTTATTCTTTAACCCTCACTCTCTATTATTAGAGTTTTGGTGAAATTACAAATGCGTCACCAGCCAGTCAGAAATTCATAAAATATCTCACAATTTCCAATATATATATATATATATATATATATATATATATATATATATATAATATATATATATATATATATATACACATAGTGTATATATATGTGTATATAGAATATATATATATATATATATATATATATATATACACACACATATTATATATATATATATATATATATATATATATATAATTTAGGGTGGTTATTTTTTTAAATTGAAGAACGTGCAAACCACAAATTTTGTTTTAAACTTGGTAAGACGGCTACAGAAACGCACGGAATGCTTGCAGCTGTCTACGGAGATGAAGTTGTTACAAACAAGATGAACGGACGAACACTTCTTTCATCATCTTCCAAAGACATATTTCCTTCTCGAAACCTACCAAATCACTTGCAAACAGTCTTGTTTTAACAACTTCATCTCTGTAGACAGCTGCAATCATTCCGTGCGTTTCTGTAGCCATCTTACCAAGTTTAAAACAAAATTTGATGTTTGGACGTTGCTCAAATTTCGACATTTTCTGCAAAATCGCCAGACGCCACAAAAACGATCTCACACAAAGCAATGACACGGCGCACTGGTGCGTAGTTGAATGGTGTTTGTTGGCATCTGGGAAGTGGCCAAGGTGACGTCACCAGCCATACAAACTGACATAACTGACATCACCTAGTGACACGCGTTCATTAGTTGCGGGACTATTTACCGAACTTTTGATCACACCTCGTACAGTATATATATATATGTATATATAGTTGCGAGGTAGGAAATAAAGGGTGGTCGTTGATGGAGCAGAGTCGTCTTGGGCTAAAGTAGCGAGCGGCGTTGCTCAGGGTTCTGTATTGGGTCACCTTGCTTTTTCTTATATATATTAACGATTTAGATGTCTGCCTAGTCAGTACAGTTTCAAAGTTTGCGGATGACACGAAGTTGGGTGGTAGGGCAATTAATGATGAAGATAGAGGTAAAATCAAGGAAGATCTGAATAAAATCGTTGATTGGTCGGTCAGATGGCAAATGAGATAAGTGCAAAATTTTACAGATAGGTTCTTGTAACAGTAATTTTGCGTACAATATGTCAGGAAAGGAGTTGGCAAAAGTAGATCCAGGGAAAGATTTAGGAGTTATAGTCACTGGGGATTTAAAAGTAGCGAAACAAAGTACAGGAGCGGTCAGTAAGGCGAACAAAGTGCTAAGTTTTATAGCTCGGAATTTTGAATACAAATCGCGCAATATTATTGTCCCTCTTTATTCGTCATTAGGTGAACCCCATTTAGAGTACGCGATTCAATTTTCGAATAGGTATATGCGCAAGGATATATGTAGACAAAATTGAAGGGGTTCAAAGACGAGCAACTAAGGTGATTCCGTCGCTTAGATCAAAATCGTACGAGGATAGGCTTAAGGAGTTAAAATTGACTACACTCGAGACAAGGAAGCTAAGGGGTGATCTAATCCAGGTTTTCAAAGTTATGAATGGGTTCGATAACGTAGATAGAGATGGCTTTTTCGAAATATCTCAATATAATAGGACTAGAAATACCGGGTGTAAGTTGACAAGTAGAAGGTTCGAGACAGCAGTTGCAAAAAATTTTTTACGTATAGAATAGTAAATAGATGGAATAGTTTGTCGGTAGAAGTAATTAGTAGCACGTTTATAAACATGTTTAAAAATCGGTTAGACGCATATGTTGATTCATTGGGTACAGTTTAAGGAAGTAAAATTAAGGTTTTCGTGTTTCGGAACCCACGCAAAATTGTAGGTCCCCTTCGCCACCAAGGAGGACATGCGCAATACACAACTACAACCACATTTAGGTAGACCAGCCATGAGTGGATCCAAGGGTCTTTGTTGGTTTGAAACATTATAACATTATAACATATATATATATATATATATATATATATATATATATATATATATATATATATATATATATATATATATATATTAGGGTGGTTATCAGCATATAGGGCCCAAAAATTTTTTTGAACTTTAGAGTTCGGAAGGTCGAATTTTGTTCGTTATCATGAGAAAACTTAGCATGCTATTTTTTGTAAAGCAATCAATTCATATTTAGGGGTGGCGCACGGCAGTATAAACATGTAGCGTAATATACTTTTAATCAATAGTAAAATACCTCATTTATTTCTTTGCAAATTTGTAGAAATTATTATTGAAATGTTTATCTGAAATATTCATATTTTTTCAGATATATTGTTGTATTTATGATATAATATCAATATATGGAACTACTACTTGTGACTTTTGGCATCCGAAAAACTGGCAAGGAGCAAGCTGCAACTCAAATCCTCAGTTAACTACATGCTGAGGAAGTGCGTGTGTGGTCGTAATTCGTGTTCCATTTGTTTCACGGTTAGGAGTTCCACGCCATAAAATTTTAAATTTTTTTGCAATCTTGGCTAGTACTAGTTACAGTACTCGTTCTGAAACAGATATATGACTTGTTGGTCAAACTTTACCAAAAATATTGGGCGATAAACTCCCTTCTCCTCAGAAAGTTTTGCCACTTTTTTTACCATCATTCAGAGATGAAGCTCCCTTTGAAAGTTAGTGCTAAGAACACTTTGATCAGTTTTATGGGTTTCTGGAAGAAAGCCAGTATTCCAACTGCGCATGAGCATGATCTTATTAAGCGGTTGCTCAAACTTCATTCTGAATGGAAAGCATTACAAAAAAGTAAGTCCCGTCGATCTCAAAACTTCACATCACTACTCAATGAACTATTTGACACTGCACACGAGAATGCTCCGTCTATGATGAAAATAGAAGCTAAGAAATTTCTTAATGCTCAGCGCATTGGAAGGAAAGGTTACATAAAGTGATAAAGTGACAACAATCAAGGAAAGAAATAAGATAATTAGAGAGCAAAATTTTATTAGCCGCGAGAAAACATGAAAAAGAAATACAATAACTAAGCAAAGTTGCAACAATAGATTCAATTACCAGTAGTGATAACGAGTCGATCCATTCGGAAAATAGTACGTCTC
Organism: Bathynomus jamesi; assembly: GCA_023014485.1. NCBI lineage: Eukaryota > Metazoa > Arthropoda > Malacostraca > Isopoda > Cirolanidae > Bathynomus > Bathynomus jamesi. The sequence goes on from JAJOZX010000030.1 coordinate 1,912,949, forward strand.
AAAAATTAAAAAGTTTTTCTCAGGGTGACACCCAACCACAATTGAAGAAAGCAAGACCTCAAAACGTAATGGCTCCCGAATTAGCGCAAGCTCTAGAGTCTAGACCGTACAAAGACCAGCAACCGAGAAGCAGCTCATATCGTTGCTGCAACGGCAAAAAGGTTAGGATATGATGTAGAGTCAGTCACTATCGATCAATAAAGATTCTATTCGCACTAAAATGATGAAAATTAGAAATGAAATTTCAGCTAATATCATTGAACACTTTGCTCCACAAAACCCCCTAGTAGTTCACTGGGATGGGAAAAATGCTACCTGATATCACAGGAAAAAAGTCTGTCGGTCGTTTGCCTGTGGTAGTGACTGGTAAAGATATCGGCAAGCTTCTTGCAGTCCCTAAACTTACCTCCGAAAGTGCAAAAGCAATTACAAAGGCTGTTGTTGGAATTGTAAAAGAATGGAATTTAACCAACCAGATCAAAGCTATGTCGCTTGATACTACGGCAAGTAATACAGGAAAGAGAGGAGATGCCTGCATCCTGACTGAACAAATGTTGGGCAAAAATTTTCTTCCACTAGCCTGTCGTCATCATATCCATGATATTAAAGTTGGAAATGTATTTGGCGTCCTTTTTGGTCCCTCATCAGGACCTGATATTGCTTTATTTAAGCGATTACAGCTAGAATGGAGTAACATTGATAAGAGTGAGCTTGAACCAGTGATTGGTGATAAAAAAGTGAACTTAAACATATCTGAATGGAAGGAAATAATTGAATTCTGTAAAACTAACCTAGAAGAACGTCAACCAAGAGATGATTACCGAAGAATCTTAGAATTAACATTGTTGTTTCTGGGAGAAGTACTCCCGCGAGGAAGAAGAGTGATGCAACCAGGTGCTCTACATCGTGCACGTTGGCTGCCAAACGTAATTTATTCTTTGAAGATTTATTTCCTCCGTTCACAAGTTCGTCTAACATCAAGAGAAATATCATCTTTAAGAAGGTTCAATTCATTCAACACAAAGATTTATGTAAAAGCATGGTTCCAATGCCCTCAAGCAACCTTAGCTCCTGAAAATGACCTTGAGCTCCTTCAGCAATTAAAAATTTACCCAGACACTGTCGCCTCCAAATCTGCAGGCAAGGCATTCGGTAATCATTTGTGGTATTGAAGTGAACGTCTGATTGATCTCTCTTTCTTTGATGATCGTGTACTTTTAGAAATGAAGAGATTGATGGTCGCATCTCTAAAAAATGAAGGAGATAAATGCCCTCCAAATAGAATTTGTCCAACGATTGCTAAAAGAAAAGGTCTGTCATCATTTATCACAGCAAACTCTCGACAACTGTTCTCAATTTTAGGGTTGGAAGATGTCTTTCTGACTTCTGTAGATCCAGCTCAATGGGAACAGATTCCAGATTATCAAAACGCTTCCAAGATTCTTAAAATCATGAAAGTTGTCAATGATACAGCAGAAAGGGGAGTAGCATTGATAAAGGACTTTAACGACTCTGTAACGAGAAATGAGGAACAGGCACAGTTATTGCTTCAGGTCGTTCAGGAACATCGTAAAACATTCCCAGATGTAATAAAGAAAACATCAGTTGAAGGTCTCCAAAGTTCAACCATGCGACAATGAGTTGTTAGCACCAACGAAACCCCCTCCACTGAGAGGATAATACTCACCCTTATGGGTAAGGGGGACCTGGAGCTGAACTCAAAAAAGACTGAGCTAAAATCTTCTGGACTCTTGCGGCACCTCTAAAACATTTCCGATTTGTATACAAATTGGTATATTGAGTTTTTTAGGGAATAAGAACAATATTATGTGTTCCGAACTTAACTTTTAGTAAATTATGTTTATACATCCACCCTAATATACTGTATATATGTTACCCCCTCCTTCTATGACCTTGGGCGGTTCGAAGTTGACGGGGGTTCTGGTTAGGTGGCAGCAACAGATTTGTTTTTCTGGTGTAGCTGGTACCGTATAGGGAATCGCAGTAGTTTCTCTTATACTACTCTCTGATTTCTTCTTGTAGTGGATCGGAGGATTCTGTGGAGTTTACTAAATTCTCTGAAGGTTCCCCGATTCTTCTTGTAACGTATCGGGAAATTATTTTTCTCTATTTAAGACTAAGTTCTCTAAAGAGAGCAAGGCTCGAAGGAGAAGACAAAGATATTCTCTTACTGTAGGTTACTGCTAAAATGTTATAGGGAATGCTCAGCCTCTAAGTAAGATCAGACAATCAGAATGAATATTTGAAAAATTGTTCGGCTTTATATACTAAATTTTTGGTGATATCAATATTATTTAATGTTGACTTGTTTTGTTAGCTATTCTTAATAGGCTGCATTATTTTGCAAAATATTTGAAGTTAAAGTAAGTATTTTAGCTGTAGCAATGTCAAGACAGATAAGCAAGATATTTGAAGATGAAGCCATATTTTTATTTTAAACCGTATATTGACAGATCTGATATTATCATGATCTGCCGAGTTCACTAAAAGTGGAAAGTGAAATATGCATTTTATTATGAATTACAATTAAACATGCATATGAGCAAAAATTAAATGCTTAAGATTTAAAATTAAACGTTAATCAAGACACGACTTCATCTTTTACAATGAAGAGAGAATGTATACAGAACATGAACATTGCAGAATTTAACAGGATTACAGTATTAAGCTAACTCTAAAACAAGTATTTAGTAATTTAAAAAGAAATAATTCATCAAATATTCAGCAAAATTAAATACAAAGAAAATAAAAAATTTATCCAAACTCTTGTCAGCGTTATGCGAATTTGGACTCTATATAAAAATGAATATAAGAATATAAATATATAAGAATATAAGGATTATATAAATATAAGGATTATATAAATATAACGATTATATAAATACAAGGATTATATAAATATAGGAATTATATAAATATACGAATTATACGAATGAATATAAGAATTATATGAATCATTATAAGAATTAAATGAATGAATACAAGAATTATATGAATGACTATAAAAATTATATGAATGAATATAAGAATTATATGATTATAGGAATTATTCATTGCTCATTTTTACAGGGCTCTTCCCTCTAGAATGATATTAATACAATAATATAACATCCTAACTAATTCTAACTAGATGATAACTAATGGTTTTTATAATACAGATTTATATACACAACATAAGTCGGGGTGATTAAGTCTAGTTCAGGCAGTATGAGGACGCCATCTTGGCCGTGCATAAATAGGTTGACATAGTACAATGTTTTTTTTTCCTTGCCATTGCGAGAATAGTCTTTTCACTACAAATATACCGAGGATAATAGCACACACAATGATAATACTGACGCCAGATGTTGGTAAATAATTGTTACTGGTTACATTAATTTGAAAAAGGTTATTCTGGTTATCATCTGAAATTTTTTTTTAAAAAACGACTCAACTGATCATTCCATTTAGGGGCATGAAGTCCGGGTAGGATGGTCACTGGTTTCATGGCGAAATTCAAGATTTTTATAGTAGGTTTGAATTCAGTTTCAGACAGAAAGGGGTATGAGTTATTAATTGTAATTTCAACATAAGGGGAACAGTTTTATTCATATCTAGGTCTTAAATTATACGGAGCTGTTGGTGGTCGTGTAGATGTTTGTGGTCGTATAGATGTTTGTGTTTGTGTCCGGAGTGGTCGGCCTCGCTTAGATGGTAAAGGGGGTCGAACATAAAGCTCGGATTCTGAGTGTGTTCGTTTTTTTCATGAAGGTTCTAGTTCACTTGGTTGATGCATTTCCGGCCGGTGTGTAGGGTCTGTGCGTCGATCATCAATCGGTGAGGGTGTTGACGGAGGAGATGGTGGAGTTGGAGAAGATGGTGAAGTTCCATTGAGTGATCCTCCAGAAGGGGTTTCTCCAGGGTCTGGTTCCGATGGGACTCGGTTTTAGGACCTCTTCTTCTTCAGAGATTGGCTCGAGTACTGGTGGTATTACGAGGTACCAATCTTCGTCACGGGTAGTAGTTTCCGCGGTGACTACTTCGGCTTTGTGATCCCTGCTGGATTTGTTAATATCTTGATCTTTCGAAGGGTAGACAGTTCGAACCCCTGGCAAATGTTTTTTGGGAAGGTGTTATTCGGCAGCTATCTTCAAATTATCAGCGTGAATGATCTTTAGTTTGGAATGGTCTCGGAGGTCGAAGATTTCGTAACGGTTCTTTCCGAGGTTTTTCATAATTCTATATGAGCCATCCCATTTTGGGTATAATTTGCGATGAGCACTTGGCGGTTTCACGCTCTTTATGTAACATCGCGCACCGACGATTATAATCCGTTGACGGGGATGACGCCTATGTTGCTCTTGCTCCATCTGTGGATTTCGTTGGTCAAGCGCATAGCGGATTATGTCAAAAATTTTGAAGGGTCGTTCAACTAGTTGCTGATTTGCTTCTGCCATCTCGGAAGGTGGTCACTACGTCGTAGTGATATAGGACGAAATGAGGGGTGTCTCCGATGGACACGTTATAGCTGGTGTTGATGGCTGTTTGCACCATGGGGAGGGAATAATCTCATGTATGGGAGGATGCATCGACAACGTGGCGGAGGGCTTCTAAGATTTTCCGATTGTGCCTTTCCACAAAGCCGTTTGCCTGCGGATGGTACGCCACAATGTGTGTTTTTAATTTTACACATGTCACAGAGTGACTCGAACAGTTTGGAAGTGAAACTAAGGGCGTTATCCGAAATTAGGATGGAAGAAGTAGTATGGATTTGGATGACGAGTTCCACAAGGGCTCTTGCCACAGTTTCCGCGGTCTGGTTTGGAATGGCAACTACTTCGCTGTAACGCGAGAAGTGGTCCGTAAACACAATGATATACTGGTTTCCATTTGATGTTTTAGGGAATGGTCCTCGTAAGGCCATTCCAGTTCTTTGCCAGGGCCGTTGGCATGCTTGATATTTATTCATGGGAGCTGTGGACGTTACGTTGCCTTTATGTTTTAAACAAGACGGGCATTCGGCGATGTATTCATGTAACTTTTTGTTCATTTCGGGAAAATGGTATCTTGATGGTGCGATCCGGCCCTATGTGGCCATACAAAGGTGAGTCGTGACAAAGTCCGATGGCTATATCTACGAGATCCTTTGGTATTTCCACGAGGTCGTTTCCATCATCGATCCTAAAATGTACGAGCCCATCTTTTAGATTGTACTGTTCTCTTTACCTTCGATGGTTCCTTTTGTTCCAGGCGAGCCCGAAGGTTCTGGTGTGTTGGTCCTGTTGTTGGGAGTATTGCAGACATTCGTGGTCGAGCAGAGGAAAAGTTTCTATCTTATTCACTTGGATATCGGGCTTGAATCTCAACAATCCGTCTGGAATAACTTGAAGTTTTCCCGGTTTGTATACGACTTTGCCGCAAAGTTCTAAATCAAGAGAGCCCATCTACTCAACCGTCTTTCAAATAGCTTGTCCTTGAAGAGATACGTGAGAGGCTTATGGTCAGTTTTGATGGTTACATCGTAGCCGTAGACGATATTTCGAAATTTTTTCAAAGCCCAATATACCGTGAGGGCCTCTCGGTCCGTAGTGGAATAATTCCGCTGAAGTGCAGAAAGAAGCTGTCTGGCATAAGCATTGGGTAATTCCACACCATCTACGTCCTGTAATAGGACGGCTCCTAGTCCATAGGAGGAAGCATCTGTGGCTACGACAAAGGGTTTCGTGTAATCGGGATAGTAGAGGATGGGATGACAGGTTAGTTTACCAATTAAAGTTTCAAAGGCATGTTGGTGATCAGATTCCCAATTACATTTAGCATTTTCCTGGAGCAAATTGGTAATGGGTTTAACAATGTTTGAAAAATGGAAGATAAAATTTCGATAGAATCCGACAAATCCAATAAATTCACGAGCGCCATCGATGGTTTTAGGTACAGGGTACCTTTCCAATGCTTCAAGTTTCGCTGGATCAGGTTTAATTGCAGTGGATGATAGTAAAAATCCAAGGTATGCCAGGGATTCCTGTAAAAAAGTTGCACTTTGCAAGTTTCAGTTTAAGGTGTTCTTTTTTCAAGCGTGATAGCACATTCTGAAGACGTTGAAAGTGTTTTTATATTCGAACTATAAACGATAATATCTTCAAGATAGACAAGAGCTTCGATACCCAATAGTTAGGAAAGGACTATATTCATCAACGTAGAGAAATTAGCAGGCCTCTTTCGGACTCCAAAAGGTAAAACCTGGAATTCGTAATGGCCTCGATTAGTGGAGAAAGCAGTCAATGCCCGAGATTCGGGACTGACCTCCATTTGCCAATAACCGGATGCTAAATCGAGGTATGAAAAGAAGTTAGCTCTCCATCTCCTTAGCTCAGCATTGTTTCCTGCATGTTTGGAATAGGGAAACGGTCTGGGATGGTAATGTGGTTTAGACGTCTAAAATTTATACAAAGGCGAAATGTTCCCTCCTTTTGGGAAAAAAGAATCATAGGAGCGGACCAGGAACTAGCTGAAGGCTGAATGACATCCTGCTCCAACATGTCCTTCATGTGTTCCTCAACAGTTCTAAATGGGAATGTAGAACCCTGTAGGGTGGAATGCAGATGGGTTTGGAATTGGGTTCCAGCTTGATTTCGAAAGGGACCAAATTAGTTCTGCCCAGAGAATCTCCTTTTATGGCAATCACATCTCTATTTCTTATAAGGAAATCGAGAAGTGATTCCAGTAGTTTGGGATCCTGTAAAGCTGCTGACTCCTGAAGGGAGTGCTCCAGACATTTCTTATATTCTTCTTTTAATGCTGAATGGTTTAACTCTCAGGAACTGGAAACACGATTTATAGTACTGGTGGAGAAATTTGAATTTATTTCTACTGTGGAAACAGTTCCTATTCTCTGATTTGAAGTTAATTCAATAGGGTTTTTCCCTTTGTTTAAACAAACTACAGGGATAGCTGAAATCTGATTCTGAGTAAGAACTTGGGCAATGAGAACATCTCTCTTGAAATTACTTTTCTCTGTAATAAGAGAACGATGTGACTCTAATAGTTTTCCTTGACCGTTTTCTACTCTTGCTCGGAAACAAATCTTCTCATAAGGTGTTACTGTTATATGCTCTGTAGGGCATATGAAAAATTGTGAACCTGACTCTGTTTCGGTGATTAAAATTTGCCTTATTGGCTGAAAAATCGTTTAAGTTGGATTTCGAATCTCAACTTCTGACTTGGGTGAAATTGGCTGAACTGAAACTGGCTGCACTGAAAGTGGCTGTGCTGAAACTGGCTGACTGGCAAATAACTGATTGGAAACTGGCTGTGTTGATTCCACTGGATTCAACAACTGGAACTCATTATTCTTGGGGATAATTTCTGGGGCGGTTGTCCCTCTGGATGCAACTGACTGACTTGAACTGCTATATTTGGAGTAGGTTTCTTATTTCTTTCGGAAATCTGAACTAAACTGATTCTGTTAGCATTAGGCACCTGTCCATTATTCTCATGGAGAGGGTGTGTCCTATTTCTACACTTAACTAATTTTCCGGCTGGGTAAATTTCCCACTGATTCCAGTTGAAGAAATCCATACCTAGTAAGATATCTATCTGAAAGGTGACGACAACGTCCACAATACATTTTTCGGGATTTACGGCTTTACCAACGGGTTTTCTCCATATGTAGATATGGGTGTGCCTGTAACTCCTCTGAGTTGGCAGGAAGGTGCCTTTATTTCATATTTATAATCTGTACTCTCTAGTAACTCATCTACATATTGCTTCTTAATTGATGTCGCATGTGCTCCTGTATCTAGGAGAGCGGTTAAATCTCGGTTATCTGTGCTGCAATTTATTATTAAATATAGTTGGTTGGCACCTATTATCTTGATGGGTAGTTTTTGTGTGCATTTGGGCTCATTACAGCTATTTAGGAGGGAGAGGCTGAACTGCTGCCTCCGAAGTTAGATCTAAAAAAGAACTTGAACTGACTTCTATGGGAGGACCTGAGTCATATGCTAGGGGATCACCATACACTGGAGGGTCTTCTTGGATAGTGTACGCTGGGGAAACTGATTCGTCAACGGGTACTTCTACGTACCTAACCATCCGACCTTGCTGATTATCTTCGGATCTGTACATTGGGTAATAGTGTGGGTGATATTGTGGTCATGATCTGTTGGGTGGGACGTTCTGTTGAAGCTGGGAACTAACTGGTTTCTGCGAATTGGAGGGCTGTACCCTACGGGGACTTTCTCAGCACATGTTTGTCGGTCGCCACGGCGACCACAGGGATGACCATGTCCATAACAGTGGGAACAATAAGGGGGATAAATTCATTGACTCATCATGTGCCCAAAACTATCGCAATTAAAACACAGGAGGAGGACGTGCATTCTGGGTTTGTGGGGCTTGTTTCTGATGTGGTGTTCCCTGCATCGGCCTAGATTTAGAGGGTTGTTGTTGTTTGTGCTGCTGAATGTAGTGTATTGGGGGTATCTCTACCCTTCCGGTAGTTCTGGCTCGCTAAGTCTGGGTAATGTTCCCTTGTTTTATTTATGGCTACACTTACTGGTTTGTCAATATTTAGACACTCTTGAAATTTCTTGTTAGGTGCTCCGGATAGGTTTTGATAAACTATTAGGTTTCTTTGCTTTGAAGTGAATGTAATGTCGCATGCGTTTTCTGCTGCTCGGAGGGCTTCTCCTACGATTTTGTGTGTTCGTGTAATAAAATTATTTAAATCTTCATGTTCTTCTTTCTTCCATTTAGCTTGGAAGACAGCTTCTACTGTAGCCAAAGGTTGTGCGAGTGTTATTTCTTTGAAAAATTCTAATAAGTGATTTTTAAAATTGTTCCAAGTTGTAGCTTCGCTAATGGATGGGATGTATGTAACTGTATCATGGGCATTCCCCTCTCTAGGGTCAATAAATCTTTTTGCTTCCCTAATCTTTATATCATCATCTGTGATGTTTTCGTTTAAGAAATGCTGTTCTAAAGACTCAATCCAAGGTTTTACGCGCTGTTCAACGAAGTTATTATTTATGGTTCCCTTAAAAATTAGGACAGTTTGAAGAAAGTTTAGAAGCCTACCTAAGTTAATGTATGCTGATGAAACGGTTTGAGGCATGTTGGCTTGAGCTTCATCTGAAGTTTGCGTGTTTAGAAATATGTTTGAAGGGTGCGGGGTAGGTGGAAAAATGGATGTAGGGAAATTTTCAATGTCAGAAAGCGCACCGTCTGAATCGTTTATATGTGAAGGTACTGTTAATGTATTTTAATTGGTCCGCTTGACCGAACTTAATCTATGGAATGATCACTTAAGTGGCTTTCCTAACTACTCTGTCTAAGAAATACACAAATAATGCACAACAATTTGCCTAACTAGGGAAAAATTTGAGAAAATTGTAAACAAAATAATAAAAAATGTAAACAAAATTTCACTCGAATGTACGTGAATGTACGGTAATATTATGATTGGCACATTAAAACAATTATTCTTTGCTAACTATAATAGTGGAAATAACTCGGTTTCAATAAAAAGAAATGTATCACTGGTGTATGGAATGTTCACTGTGTTTTGTGTTCATTCTGGGTTCATAATAATTATTAACTCTTAATAATACTGACTTCTCAAATGTTTAGTAATTAATGTGAAAAAAGGATCTGTACTTAAGATTCCTATTGCGAAATCCTTGAAGACGTGTACTGAAGACGTGTCTTGCTGGCCACTTGTTCTTGGAAGCAGAATGAGGGATGTGAATGAGGGATGTGAAAAACTGGAAGTCGTAACACCCCGGTCAACTGAATGTTGGTTCTAGTTCCAGGGTCTGGAAGACTGGAAGAATCCTGCTTGCAGAGTTCGCCAGTTGTTAACCCCTTCGTCTATGCCCTTGGGCGGTTCGGAGTTGACGGGGGGTTCTTGTAAGGTGGCAGCAACGGACGATTTGTTACTATGGAGTATGTGGTACCGTATAGGGAATCGCAGTAGTTTCTTCTATACTACTCTCTGATTTCTTCTTGTAGTGGATTGGAGGATTCTGTGAAGCTTACTAAATTCTCTGAAGGTTCCCCGATCCTTCTTGTAACGCATCAAGAAATTATTTTTCTCTATTTAAGAATAAGTTCTCTGAAGAGAGCAAGACTCGAAGGGGAAGACAAAGATATTCTCTCACTGTAGTTTACTGCTAAAACGTTACAGGTAATGCTCATCCTCTAAGTTAGAAGAGTCTAGTCAGAATGCAATTTGAAAATTTACATGGGTTTATATACCCAAATTTTGTGGATATCATTATTATTTAATGTTGACTTAGTTTTGATTCTCTATAGGCTGCATTATTTTTGCACAATATTTGAAGATAAGGTAAATATTTTAGCTGTGGCAACGTCTAAACAGATAAGCAAGATATTTGAAGAAGTCATAATTTTATCTCAAACCGCATATTGACAGACCTGATGTTATCATGATCTGCCGAGTTAACTAAAAATGGAAAGTGAAATATGAATTTTTACACTTAAACATGCATATGAGTTAAAATTAAAGGCTTAAGATTCACAATTAAACGTTTAGGCAAAACATGACTTCATCTTTTATAACGAAGAGAGAATGTTTACAAAAAATGAACATTGCAAAATTTAATCAGATTTCATTATTAAGCTAAATCTTAAAAAAAATGATTAAGTCGTTTAAAAAAAAATTCGCCAATTATTTGGCAAAATAGAAAGCAAATATAAAATTTATCCAAACTTGCGTAATGCGATTTTGGTCTTTATGTAAAAATGAATATACGAACATACATACATATGAATATAAGCATGATATGAATGTAAATATATAAGAATATAAGAATTATATAAATATACAAATTATATAAATCAATAATAGAATTACACGACTGAATCTAAGAATTATATGAAAGAATATGAGAATTATATGAATGAATATAAGAATATATGGATACAGAAATTATTCACTGCTCATTTTTAAACACACACACACATATTATATATATATATATATATATGAAAATTATTTCACGAAAGTGACACGTGAAAAATATTTATGATGAATAAAACCACGAAGGGAAAAGAAACACAAAGTGGTGCTCAAGCGCTTTCGTCTAATGACATCCTCAGGAACACTGGAGTGAAAGGAGAGTTCAAAGCAATATATAGGTTACAAAAATAAACATATATATATATATATATATATATATATATATGATGAATAAAACCCCTTTGTGTTTCTTTTTCCTTCGTGGTTTTATTCATCATAAATACTTTTCACGTGTCACTTTCGTGAAATAATTTTTCATATATATATATATATATATATATATATAGTAAGTATAGAAAAAATTGTGGGAGCATTTATATGGAAAAATGACAATTTTAGCACTTTGCCCGAAATTCAACATAAATAAATAAATTCAACATAAATTGGGTGTAAGCAATGCGATTCCTTTTACATAGGTCAGACGGGAAAGGATTTGCAAACGCGTGTAAAACAGCATCAATATTCCGTTTGAACGGGACAGTTGTCCACTGCCCTTTTTGTCCATTTGTCAGAGATATCCCATTGTATTGATTGGAATAATGCTTCAGTTTTGTTTCACTCTAGCAACATTGTTAATAGAAATATTCTTGAGTCGGCTATAATTCAACTTACAAATAACTTTAACATTTATAAAGGTCTGTTTCAACTCGATCCCATTGCACTGAATTCCTTCAGAATGGATTTAAACAAAAAGGGCAGGTTGCTAAACCTGTGGTAAAAATTTGTTTTTGTCCCTTTTTCCTTATAAATCTGTATGTTTCTCTTACAATTTTATTTTTCAATTTATTGTTGTATGCGTATTTCTTATATATGTGTATATGTATGTATGTGTATGTATGTATATGTATGTATATATATGTATGTATGTATGTATATACGTATGTATATGTATATATATTTGGTTATGCAGGTGTACATGTGTATTTGTATTATTTGTAATTTTTCCAATTTATATTTATTTTTAATTCTTTATTCTTTTGTGACCTACCGATTTTTCAGACAATAATTATAAAAACCTTTGGTAATTTTTTTTTCCCTTATGCATATATATATATATATACATTCCTTATATAATGCGTTTATATTTCGTGTATATACCTTATATAAGTTGTATATATTTTTATAGTTCTTTATATATCATCTAGGCATCATTTTGTTTTCCAATTTATATTTACTTGTACTTTTTTATTCGTTTGTGACCATAGTATATATGATTCAGACAATAACTAAAAAACCTTTGGTAATTTTTTCCCTTATAAATTTGTGTGCCTCTCTTGCAATTTATTTTTCAATTTATTTTTTTGGTTTATTTCTTTATTTCTTTGTGACATATATATCATTTTGGCATCATCTATTAAATTGATTGTAAATTTTCCTTTTGAGCTTGAATTTGTAGACTCCACTTACAATTTTTGGTTTTTTATCTGTTGGTTAATTTCTTTATGGTTATTTAGGCTGTGACGTATATATCACTAAGGCATTATTTTGTAATTTTTTCCAATTTATATTTATATTTATATTTATTTCTTTATTCTTTTGTGACCTGTTTACTATTCAGACAATAACTATAAAAAATTGGCTGGAAACAAGCCATTTGAATTTATGTTGAATTTCGGGCAAAGTGCTAAAATTGTCATTTTTCCATACCAATGTGTTTGCTCCTCCCACAATTTTTTCTATACTTACTATATATATATATATATATGTTTATTTTTGTAACCTATATATTGCCTTGAACTCTCCTTTCACTCCAGTGTTCCTGAGGATGTAATTAGACGAAAGCGATTGAGCACCACTTTGTGTTTCTTTTCCCTTCGTGGTTTTATTCATCATATATATATAGAGTGTATATATATATATATATATATATATGAAAAATTATTTCACGAAAGTGACACGTGAGCACCCCTTTGCGTTTCTTTTCCCTTCGTGGTTTTATTCATCATATATATATATATATATATATATATAGTGTGTGTATATATATAGGTATATATATATATTTATATATATATATATATATATTATATATATATATATATATATAAAAGGTTATAATGTTATAATGTTTCAGACCAACAAAAAACCTAGGATCCACTCATGGCTGGTCTAACCTGACTGTGTTTGTAATTGTGTATTGTGCATGTCCTCCGTGGTGGCGGAGAGGATCTTAAATTTTATGCAGGTTCGAAACCACAAAGCCTTAATTTTACTACCTCAAAATATACCTACTCTGTCAACATATACGTCTAATCGATTTTTAAACATGTTTACAGACGTGCTACTAAGTACTTCTACCGACAAACTATACCACCTATTTACTATTCTATGCGTAAAAATGTTTTTGGAAATTGCTGTCTCGAACCTTCTACTTGTCACCTAACAACTGCTATTTCTAGTCTTATTATATTGAGATATTTCGAAAAAGCTATCTCTACCTACGTTATCGAACCCATTCATAATTTTAAAAACCTGGATTAGATCACCCCTTAACCTCCTTGTCTCGAGTGTAATCAATTTTAACTCCTGAAGCCTATCCTCGTACGACTTCGAGCTAAGCGAGGGAATCATCTTAGTTGCTCGTCTTTGAACATTTTCGATTTTATCTATATCTTTTCGCATATGCGGATTCCTAAATTGGATCGCGTACTCCAAATGGGGTCTAACTAATGAATTATAAAGAGGAACAATAATATCGCGCGATTTGTACTCAAAATTCCGAGCTATAAAACCTAACACTTTGTTCACTTTATTGACCGCTGCTGTACTTTGTTTCGCCACTTTTAAATCATCACTGACTATAACTCCTAAATGTTTTTCCTGCTCGACGCTTCCCAACTCCTTCCTTGATATACTATACGCAAAATTACTGTTACGCGAACCTATATGTAAAATTTTGCACTTATCGACGTTAAATCTCATTTGCCATGTGACTGACCAATCAACGATTTTATTCAGATCTTCCTGGATTTTACCTCTATCTTCGCCCTACCACCCAACTTCGTGTCATCCGCAAACTTTGAAACTGTACTGACTAGGCAGACATCTAAATCGTTAATATATATAAGAAAAAGCAAGGGGCCCAATACAGAACCCTGAGGAACGCCGGTCTCAATATTAGCCCAAGAGGACTCCGCTCCATCAACGACCACCCTCTGTTTCCTACCTCGCAACCACTCTTCTATCCAATTTATTACTACACCCCTGATTCCATGAGCCTAAGTTTTTTCAATGAGTCTTTTGTGCGGTACGGTCTCAAACGCTTTTTGAAAATCTAAATACACTACATCAACCACCCGATGACTATCGTAAACTTCAACCACGCTTTGAAAAAATTCTAAAAGATTAGTTACGCAAGATTTGTTTCGCCTAAAACTGTGCTGCGTATTTCTAAGTTATGCAATTCTAAGTGTTCGACTATACGATCCCTAATTACTTATTCCGGTAGCTTACCTAAAACAGATGTTAAACTGATTGGCCTATAATTTCCTGCCGCACCTTTATCGCCTTTCTTAAAGATAGGTGTTACATTTGCAACTTGAAATTATCTGGTACACACCCCTCAGAAATAGACGCATTAAAAATCTTTGTTAGCGGCAAAACAATGCTATCTTTTAATTCTTTTAGTTGTATGGGATATATGGAATCTGGCCCCGGTGATTTACGCATTTTCATTTTATCAATATAGCGCATTACCCCCTTTTCACTAGCCACAATATAATCCAAAGTATTACTACTATCAAAAGGTATTTTGTCTATGACCGTAGGGATATTCGTTACATCTTCTATATTAAAAACGGACGTAAAAAATTCGTTTAGCAAGGTAGCCATTTGTTTGTTTTCAGAAACTAGCTCTCCGTTAAAATTTTTCAACGGCCCGAAGAAACTTTTTACTGGATTTCTATTGTTAAAGTATTCAAAGAATCGCTTGGGGTTTTCTTTGCCGTCACGAGCTATGGAGATTTCAAATTCGCGCTTGGACTTTTTTATTACACTTTTCGCTTCACGCCTTAGACATATGTAGTTGTTTCGTAACCACAAATTGTCTTTATCGCACTTATGTAGCCTATAAGCCCTATCTCTACTCTTTTTAATATATCCTACTCTAGAAGTAAACCACAAGTGCTTGATGTTTACTTTTGCACGCTTAATTTTGTACGGTACACATTCGTCATTTATAGTCCTAAATACTGTTTCAAACGATTTCCACATTAGTTTTGTGTTGGAGATCCCCATTGCGTTTTCCCAATTGACGTGTGACAATTCATTTCGAAATTTACAAAAGTCTGAATGCTGGAAGTTAAGAATTTTAGTCGAGTTAGCTGGTTTCGAGTGACTTACTGAGAGGACAAACTCTACCATATTTTGATCGCTATTGCTTATAGGTTCTATTACTTGAAGATCCGTGATTAGCCTATCGTCCGTAGTTATTACTAAATCTAAAATACTGTCCAACCTCGTAGGTTCCCCAACCTTTTGAATAAGAAAGCTATCCTCGGGAAAATTAACTAAACAATTACCTTCCGCGTCTCCCTGCATTGTATCGTAATTCACGTTGGCGCAATTAAAGTCACCCATAACTAAGGCCTACTCACTACCTATTATTCTCTTTAGTTCACGATATAACGCTTCGTCCGTATCAGCTGTTTGATTAGGGGGCCTATATATAACCGCAACAACAAGTTTGAAATCGTTCAATTTAAGTTCTGCTATAGTCGAATCTATCGGTTCTGGAATTCTGTGCTTTACTTCTATAACGTTGGCAATATTATCTTTGATATACAACATAGCAACGCCTCCTCGCCTACCTATTCCGTTTTTAACAAAAAGTCTATAACCTCTAATTTGATACTCCCCCTACAAAGTCACGTGTTTCAGTGCTAAGCCACGATTCATTTATCGCAATTAAATCATAGTCTTTACAAGCAATTAAAGGAAAAAATTCGTTTATTTTATTACGTAGGGTACGAGCATTTAAGGATAGAACTTTCAAATTGTTTGTAATTGCGACACCATCGCGAGCGCAGGGGAAATTTGAGGAAATTACGCCGGGACCGTTCGAGTTACGGCAGCCTTAAAAGAAGAGACAGTATTATAAAACAGTCTTCCTAAACGCGCAGCTCCAACGTCATTAAGATGAAGTCCATCTCTGAGGAACAAGTCCCTCCTGCCGTAGAAACTTCCAAAAATTCGCAAAATGCACTCCCTGTTGGCAAAGAGACTTTAGGTTATTGTTGATATAAGTCGCCTTGCTGTAGAAATCGCTACGTTAGATAATTCGAGGAAGTATACCTGTTAAAACAATCGTATTAGTTTTTTTCTTTAGTCGCTCTAGTAAGTCCCTGTGCCTAGCCAGCAGCTCTTCCGATCTAGAATTTAAAACGTTATTAGTACCGACATGAATAACACGTTGTGTCCTCAGAGATTCCGTCTGTTGAATGGTCAACACTATTAGTTATATCCTCCACCCTTGCACCAGGGTAGCAGTAACGGCGCCTACGTTTCTCCCACAGAATTCTTCGAGTGCTCTCGAACAATGGAATCGCCAACGAGTCGTATTTCCGGTTCATCAGCTTCTTTGAAACCTAAAACAGAAAACTTATTGTTTGTTATTACTGGTAGACAAGTCTTAGGTTTTCTTAATGGGGCTCCATTACGCACTTGAACAAAGCGTTGGGAACTAGGGGAAGAGAGAGGGCTATTAGTACTATTTATATTATTAGTAGAAAGTGAGGCAGGAGGTGTCGTAACTGGAGTCACAAGGGATTCTAATTTTGCCGTCAGTAGCATCACCCTTTCTTCAAGCCTCACTCTGGCCTCCCTCTCACCTTCTAACTCGTTCCTCAGCACTTCTATGCTTGAGCACCACCTACAAACTTACTGTTCATTGTTATTAGCCAAAGTAAACGCGTAAGCGACAATTTTCCCTTCACAGCGACTGCAAGTACTTGACGGGGGTGCCTTGCTATTAATTAATTAAAAAAACAAACAAAAAAACGAGCGTTTGGAAATTAATAAATTGCAACGTAGGTCTACCGCGTGCTTATTGTGCCGTCACCTGCGCAAGCTCACAGAAAAAAAAAATATATGTGTATATATATATATATATATATAATATATATATAGTATAAGCAAGGAACCACAGGGAAACGGAAAATAAAACACGAATTCCAAGCGCTTTCGTGATATATTCACATCTTCAGGGACAAGGGAG
Organism: Bathynomus jamesi; assembly: GCA_023014485.1. NCBI lineage: Eukaryota > Metazoa > Arthropoda > Malacostraca > Isopoda > Cirolanidae > Bathynomus > Bathynomus jamesi. Next base: position 1,930,204 of record JAJOZX010000030.1, read on the forward strand.
AGATGGGTAGAATTTATAAAGTACCTGCGTTTAAATATACAAATGAAAAATTCCACAATAGGCAACTCAATCTCAAAACATAATCATCAACACAATCTAAAACTTTCCCAATGGCAACTCAATCTGAATGCTACTAAAATATCGAACACATAAAAACTATATAAAAGAAATTATACCATTAAAATGTACACATAAAAATTATATCAGTTATTAAAAATAATATTTAATTAAAGCTGGCAATTAAGTGGCAAGAATGCCGTAGTCTAAGGAAAAACACGTTGCGCAATTATCGGCACGCGCTGCTTCCAGAATATTCCAGCATCTATTGGGGAAACGAAAAAAATTACTCAATAGGCAACTCAATCTTAAAACATAATCTAAAACCAATCTAAAACTTCCCCAATAACTTAATCTAAAGCCTACTAAAATATCGAATATATAAAAACTATATAAAAGAAATTATACAATTAAAGTGTACACAAAAATGATAACAGTTATTAAAAATAATATTTATTTAATTAAAACAAGTAAGTGGGAAGAATGCTGTAGTCTAAGGAAAAAATACTTGGCGCAATCATCGACACGCGCTGCTTTCAGAATATCCCACCACCTTTCTGACAATGTATGAATCTAATTTGTAAAGGCGAGGACTAATATTAAGAACATAATCAAAATTATTTAATTAAGTCCTGAAATATCCGTTTAAATGGACACTATGGCGGTCCCCTTCTGAATGTGCACCATGCAGTATGTACATCAGAGGTTGTCAAGGCTACAATATACAAGACACCAAAATTTTCAGTAAATACAATTTATTCTTTGTACCCTTACAAAAGTAAGGAAAATAAACAATAACTTAGCATTATATGAAACATAAGGACTAAATTATCTCGAAAATAGTTCCATAGTGTGATCATTCATAATTATTTACTTGTATAGCAGACTCATTTACTTCTTTGAGTGATATTCAACCCAGCACTGAACATGCAATGCCACATCACAGTTTGTACACTTTGGTTTGACATTTTTCTTACAAACTCTATACGTACTTTGCGTTTCACCCATCACAATATTTGTAGTCCATCCTGTCAAACCCTGCTGCAGCAGGTGTTTGTAGTGGTACAAACTTACCAGGCCTTTCTAATGGTTTCAAAAGAACGTGTACAATCTCTCTGAGAAAATCTAGTTCTGTGATCCTGTTGCGAATCTTTCTATAGAGAAGCCATCCATTGACAATAGAGGAGTTCAGAACAAACCTAACTAGAAGACAGTACCAGATTCGTTTACGGAATGACACCTTATATTTTCCTCGAAACTGATCGAAGAAGTCAACTCCCCCCATTCCTTTATTGTGCTGTTGTATTATCATTGACTGAGGTCGAACTACTGTTTCACCAGATTTTTTAGACCAACGTTTACATTTACCCATAGCCAGAGGAACACTCTTTTCTGTTTGTAACCACTGTCACGTCATTGTTTTCTTGCCAGCGGCAAACCGCAATGCTTTTATTTTTGTCTTTCAGTTCCTCTGTATCCCCTCTATTTTTATTTGTATTCATGTCAGATAGAGGAACACTTCTAATTCTGTCTTTATGAATCGTACCAGTAAGGTTCATGTCTGCTTCCCTGAATGATTCAACTAAGGGCAGAGAGGTGAAGTAGTTATCTATGTACCCATGACTACCTGCTGGCATAATTTCCATTGCCATTGTTTGTACCACAGATTCCCCAACAGTGTGGCCTTTCTCATGACCAGTATCTTTTCCTTCATATTGTTTGAATTTTAAAAGTAACCCTTCATGAGAACAAAGACACCAAAGCTTATAGCCAAATCTAACAGGCTTTCCTCGAATGAACTGTGTGAGGCCGTGTCGTCCATAATATGGCTTCATAGCCTCATCGATGGCCCATATCATTGGAAGAGGTTAACTCCTGGAAAAAATTTTTGAAGTGTTCAAATAATGGTCTTACTTTGAATATTCTGTCACCTGCTGGTTGCTTAGAATTGTCAACAAAATGTAGGCTTCCAACAATTTCCTCAAAACAATTCACACTCATTCCACACTAAATGATACCAAGGTTTCGGATATCTGCTTGTCTTGAGCAGAAGAGTCGACGGTTTGGCACCTGTAAAGAAATTAAGATTTGCTGTAGGTACAAAGATAAAATGAAAACTAAAATTTTCAGTTAGTTTCGTTTTTAATTTTGAAATAGATACACGATTTTAGAATCACAGCTAAAATTAGTTTTACTCACCAAGTTGTATCCAGATAACAGTAGAATGCCTAAGACTTTATAGAGTTCCCCAACAAAGACATATAAATCTTTGCCAAATTTGAGGTGGTGATATCGGTTTGTCCCTGATTTGATAAGTTCCATTAGTTCATCATTAGGGTGGATCGATTTTACATTCTTTTCGATTTCCATATTCTAATAGAGAAAACAACTTGCGCATGCATGAGAAATTAGCCTTTGCAAAATCTTAGCTTAATAGGTAATCATCTTCTGCCCCCGGCAGAGCGATGAAAATCATATTTTAGTAGTCAAAAACGTATTTTTCTTATAATTTTTAAAATATTTCAATATGCATCAAAATTATTCCTAATAACTATAAAGTCGATGAAAAAGACCTCATATGATCGTTTTTCCAAGCGCGTTGTCCTACGTTAATATCTTTTGCCCCCGGCAACAACGTCAAATGTTGAAAAAATAGGTAATTTATATACATATTTTCAGATCGGCTCTTTGTCTTAAATAATGCATTTATATATTTCCCATAGCATTTATATCGTTGCTTAGGCATGAAATAACACACGCAAAATTTTATGACTCTAGAGTAATATCTTCTGTCCCCGAGAAAAGTCTAAATGTGAATTATAATTACGTTAATGCGATGTTATAAGTACGAAAAGTACTAAGTACAGCTCCTCGCTTGCTAATTTTAAAATTAGCAACCCAGAACTCACCACGAGGAGTGGCTGTACGTCGAGTTCCACCCTATCCAGCCCCAACCACCCTTCCTTTGGCTGCATGTCGATTTACATACGGTAATCTTTCTTAGAATCAAATCGTGGAATTTTTGTTCGGGAGTGAAGACGGGAGCGGATGAATCCGTCCCTCTCTTCTGTTCCACTTACACTGGCAGAGGCTTCGGTTACTAATTTGATGAGTCTCTCGACCGCTTGAGTATGACAAGGGAATAGTGGGATCAGTCCATCAGGCTGGTCTCCCGTCTCAACAAACTCTTTTATTCGGGTATCAGGTATTGTTTTTGTAACGGGGGGGTTCGGTCACCTCAGCCGTTTGCCAGTTGATCATTTCGTAATAGTTTTGACTATCGTAGAGCAGCTCAGGCATGGCGAAGGCTCGAATTTCCCCCGCTGGTGATTGTTTTGATCGTGCTTTTAATATTCTTCTCCATCCCAATTCTCTTATGTGTTGCTCATCGGCATGTAGCATGGAGATCAAAATATTTTCTGGGTGAGCAAAGAAAGAATTTCTACGGAGGACTTTGTTGGCTATTGTCTTAGATCTTTGAGGCATGGTCTGAGAGAGACGCATCATTTCGAAAAAATGTTTTGCGCACTCAGTGAAACTGGAGTTTTTCTTTATCTTAAACCAAATTGGTGCGTAAACTGTCATAATGAATCGCACAATTTCGTTGAAGGTGCTGGAGGGTTCACTGGTTGAAACAGAGGCGCAGAAATCTATTTGCTGTTGTCAGCCACCTGGAATGCGCCATCTTACCTGTATTTCGAGCCACGAGAGCTGAAGAGCAGCTACCGCTCGACACTGCTCTGTAGATGCCTAACAAATATTTTTGGTCAGTGCTCAACTCGGCATCATCTATGTCAATGTCGGGAGATGGAATGGCATCGAATTCTGTAATTGGAAGTTTTTCGCAGTCGTTCAGTTGTTTTCCAACTGGTCCAGTAAAGCCCATTGGCCCAGTTGTTTTGCCGTCCAAGTCTTGAATGAGGTGTCGCAGTGATAATTCATTACCGTGTAATAGGCATATGATCCACTGAACTGGCCTTTGTAGTTTCATTTCAATCATACGAATAGCTCCACCCTTTCGACCCGTGTTCACTCACCAGAGATGACCTTTAAACCCTAGCCTAGAGTCATAAAATTTTGCGTGTGTGTTATTTCATGCCTAAGCAACGATATAAATGCTATGGGAAATATATAAATGCATTATTTAAGACAAAGAGCCGATCTGAAAATATGTATATAAATTACCTATTTTTTCAACATTTGACGTTGTTGCCAGGGGCAAAAGATATTAACGTAGGACAACGCGCTTGGAAAAACTATCATATGAGGTCTTTTTCATCGACTTTATAGTTATTAGGAATAATTTTGATGCATATTGAAATATTTTAAAAATTATAAGAAAAACACATTTTTGACTACTAAAATATGATTTTCATCGCTCTGCCGGGGGCAGAAGATGATTACCTATTAAGCTAAGATTTTGCAGAGGCTATTTTCTCATGCATGCGCAGGTTTTTGTCTCTATTAGAATATGGAAATCGAAAAAAATGTAAAATCGATCCACCCTATATCATCATTCCCAAACACTTTGAAGATGTCAGTGGGTGCTAGTCCTCCATCAGACAATTGTTTCAAAATGCTTGGATTATGTGGCTCTGGTTGTGATACTGTATTATTAGTCATTTCTCTTTCAAACTCACAGTTCTTCCGTGTATAGGTAGGTTTGGTCATCTTTAGTTTCTTTTTTGTTGGTTGTAGATCACTTGCATTTTACTTGCTTTGACACACTTCATCTGTTGGGTCTTAAAAAAAAATTGTATCGAATAAATAGGTATGACATAAAAAAACAAAGTGAATAATTTTCAAAATATAAGTACGCGGATGTCAACAGTTATCTACCTCTGATTGGACAGTTCCATGAGCAGGAAGGTTCAGCACGAGTATTTCGGTTTGTGAGTTCGATATGAGGAAGTTTGGCCAAAATTCTTGCGCCCAGTAAGTTGATATTTTCCTCTCCTATATCAACAATATCTTCAGCTGGGTCATCAACATCTGATTCAGCTCCGTCATTGGGAGGCTCTAGGGCTATATCAATACCTGTGGCTTCTTCGTCATCAGACAGTGAGTGCAAGAAAGCAACGACATTTTCAACATTCTTAAAATCCCTAGCCCCCCCCCCCCCCAAAAAAGAAGATAAATCTAAGGCAAAATTCATCACAATAACAAAAGTTTATAGCTGCAGAAAAACCATAGTCCTTCACCAGTCCCGTAGCCAGGACTTCCCAAGTGGACGGTCGAAATTGTAGAAAGGCGGACCTTTTGTTGCAACGACCTAGTCACTGCGGAGGGGGTTTAGAGTAGTTAAGTTTAGAGTAGCTTAGAGTAGTTTGCGAAGTTTGGAAAAAAATGCAAAAAAAATGCGTGTTTATTTATTAAATGATGTTATATATTATAATATCACACGATAAGTTATAACTATGGTTACAAAAGTGGACCTTTCCCGTCAAGGGGGAGTGTTCGAACCCCACGAACCCCCTTGGCTTCGGGCCTGTTCATTAATACTATACCTTCACATTAGTACTGACTAATACATAAATGATGCCCATTCAGCTGATTTATGAGGTGAGAATGGTCTGAAATTAAAAACATATTTAGAAGCTACAGAACCTGAAAAGTAACATAAGCTCTGGAACAAAAGTATAGAACACTACAAAAGAAAACTTGCCTTCACCATTCACCCAGAAGAATTATTTCCATATATAGGGTGGGGCACGGGAATCAAGTGTTTTTTGAATAGCTAGTAATCGGCCATTAGGAATGGGAGGGGCGTGCGGTAGGTAGCATTCCATTCCTGGGTTCATAGCATTTAACTTTAACTACCACTCACCTTTATCTTTCAGGTGCCATCATGGAGCAGTGGACGTTAGATCACCGCATGTTCGCGTATGATCATTTTGTTAGGAGTGGCGAGTCAGTGACAGCAGTTCAGCGTGCGTTTCGCCGCAGATTCAACATTCATCGAAATGACTCTGTTCCCGCTCGTGACACAATCTTACGTTGGGTTAACAATCTTCGAACAGGAGGCTCAATAATGAAAACAAAACCGAAGGGGCCGCAACGCACTGTGCGTACTCCAGAGAACGTTGAAAGGGTCAGACAAGCGATGTTGCAAAGCCCAGGCCGCTCTGCTCGGAGACATTCAGCTGCACTCGGAATCAGCAATCGTACTGTTAGACGGATTTTGCATGAAGAATTACATTTTCACCCATACAAGTTAGCGATGGTGCAGGAATTGAATGTAAACGATTGCCCCCAACGACTGAATTTTGCACAGGAAATGCTTGCACTTTATGAGCAGAATGAAAACATGATGGTGGTAATGAGTGATGAAGCCCATTTCCACCTTAATGTGGCCGTCAACAATCAAAACTGTCGGTATTGGGCTGCTGAAAATCCGCGACAACTCCATGAAAAACCGCTGCATAGCCCTAAGGTTACAGTTTGGTGCGCGGTGGGAAAGTTTGGCGTCATCGGTCCCTATTTCTTCGAACAAAATGGGGTTACCGTTACCATAACATCTGGGCGTTACATTGAGATGGTGAACACCTTTTTCATCCCTGAGTTACGAAGAAGGCGTATTGCTCGTCGACATTTGTGGTTTCAGCAAGATGGGGCCACGCCACACACCGCCAGAGCGTCAATGGCTGTTCTTCGCCCCCTGTTTCCCAACCATCTCATTTCGAGATTTGGTGACATTGCATGGCCCCCTCGGTCCCCTGACTTGTCCACATGTGACTTCTTTCTATGGGGGTACCTCAAGTCACGTGTCTACGAGGACAAGCCCCGTACATTAGATGCATTGAAGGAAGCGATCCGTCAACAAATCATCCAAATCAACAGAGACCTGCTGGGAAGAGTGGAGGCCAATTTTCGTAAACGCCTTCAACAATGCGTCGACGGCCAAGGACATCATATGCCAGATATAATTTTCGGTACATGATTATTATGACATGAAATGCTATGTTCTTACGAATGTTGTTCTACCAATATATTTTCTTTACAAAAATAAATATCATTTTCCTGATTATTCCAAAAACACTTGGTTCCTGTGCCCCACCCTGTATAAGATATAGCTGTCGTGATGATTTCGAAGAATTCCTCAATCATCATTATGAGTTGTGAAGAGTTTACAGTTGAAAAGATTGTGAAAAAAGATTAAGTGCGCGCTTGGAGAGAATTTTCTATAAACTTAAATTTAATGATGATGTTGTAGTAAACGACGTCATCTTTGAGCTTGCTGTTGATTGTATTCTATCCATGTTTAAAGAGCGTGAGAATTTTAATTCAAGTTGTAAAGTAGATACAAAGATAGTTTTAAACGCTCGAAAAGGACTTTATATAGAATATATATCCTCGCATACTTTAAGTGGTGAATTACTGTTAAACTGCATTTGTTTTATAGTACAAAGTAATGAAGATGTGAAAATAACTACGATTACGTGCGAATTTACTATTTTATTAAAGAAAGGGGAAAAATTATTGTATTATTATTTCCACTTTTTAACTGATGTGTGTGTGTGTGTGTGTGTGTATATATATATATATATATATATATATATGTATATATATATATATATATATATATATATATATATATATATATATATATATATATATATAGACTATATAGACTATATATATATATATATATATATACAGGGTGGGCGGAAAGTAGCTCCCTATTTTGGATTGGTAAAAAAATACGTATATTATCCATTTATTTCAGAAAAATAATATGAAAAGGTAGGCATACATGGTAGGTTTTCTCTAAAATTCAATGTGGGCTCCAACTCTTTCCACCAGCTTCTGGAGCCGCCCAGGAATGGCGTCCACTGACTTTAGCAGGAACTCCGGCGGGATGGAGGACATGACTTCCCGAATTCGGTCCTCCAGTTCTTCCAATGTCCTCGGTTTGGTGCGGTAGACTTCTTCTTTTACCCACCTCCAAAGAAAGAAGTCGCACGGTGTCAAGTCGGGGCTCCTGGCTGGCCATTGATGTGGACCACGACGACCCATCCAACGCCCAGGGAAGTGGGCATCCAGCCACTCACGGACAACAAGAGCGAAGTGCGGAGGGGCGCCATCTTGCATAAATATCAGATCGTCGATGTTCTCCCATGTGCTGACAACCGGCCAGACCTCGTTTCGCAACATAGCAAGGTACCGCTCAGCATTCATGGTGTTGCGCAGAAGGAACGGGCCCACAACCTGATCTGAGGTCATACCACACCACACCGTTACACTGAACCGATTCTGCCGTTTTTCAGCGGTAACCGTGCGACTTCTTTCTTTGGGGGTGGGTAAAGGAAGAAGTCTACCGCACCAAACCGAGGACATTGGAAGAACTGGAGGACCGAATTCGGGAAGTCATGTCCTCCATCCCGCCGGAGTTCCTGCTAAAGTCAGTGGACGCCATTCCTGGGCGGTTCCAGAAGCTGGTGGAAAGAGTTGGAGCCCACATTGAATTTTAGAGAAAACCTACCATGTATGCCTACCGTTTCATATTATTTCTTCTGAAATAAATGGATAATATACGTGTTTTTTTACCAATCCAAAATAGGGAGCTACTTTCCGCCCACCCTGTATATATATATATATATATATATATATATATATATATATATATATATATATATATATATATATATAGACTAAATATACCTTTTTAACATTGTTGCTGTTCCGTGCCTTGGTCTCTCTTCACACGAAGGTCAAGCTGGTGGCCCCGCCTCTAGGTCTGGCTTGGTGGAAGAGCGAGTTGCTTTCTTGCTCTCTACTGTAATAGCCAAGTAGACCCGGCTCATATGGTACTGTCCTGAGCCAGGCATCTAGTCTTCTCTTGAAGACTTCAACTTTCACCCCTGTAACGTTTCTGAGGTCCTTTGGAAGCTGGTTAAAACGTCTTGGCCCCCTGACAACCAAGCTATTTTCCTTCAGTGTTGAGGAGGTCCTTTGTCGGGTCTTTAATTAGGAAACACTACACATTCTGCCTTTCATATTTTCCAGTGTTGTTTGAATGGTAATTGGGTTTAGTTTGAGGTGTGGTACCAGTTTTTCGATCATTTTCCATATGTAGATTATGGTGTACCTCTCTCTTCTTTCCAGGGAGTACAGATTTAGTTTACGTAGTTTTTCCCAGTAGTTGAGTTCTTTGCAGCTATCAATCTTGGCTGTGAAATGTCTCTGAGATTCTTCTAGTTTATTAGTTTCTTCCTTTTTATATGGGAACGTCAAAACTGAGCAGTATTCAAGTTTTGGTATAATCTGTGTTTTTAGCAGGGGACTCATTACTTTCCTCTCCCTTCTTTTAAACGTTCTTAGTACCTGTCCCGCGATTCTTTTTGTTTTATTTATCACTATCTGATTTCGTGTTTCGATTCTCGAGTCTCCTTGCAATTTCTCTTCAAAGAATGCATCTTTGTCAGATATCGCTTTATTACTCTTTGGGGTACTGAAAACTGATTCATACTGGGCTCTCAATGTTTCAGATATTTCTTTTGGACCGTCGGTTAGTTAATTATTTCTCTTCCTTAAGTGCCCAATAGCGGCGAGCGTTTTTGTTTTCCTTTTCGCATAGCTATAGAAGTATTTTGGATTTTCATTTATTGCTTCTACCGCCTTTTCCTCTTCCCTCTCTGTATGGTCCTTAATCAGGGCTTTTATTTCCCTATCGATACCCTCCAGTTTTTCTTTTATTACTTTCCTGGCATTATCTCCGCAGTTGGCTAACTTCGCCTCCACTCTCTTTCTTTTGCGGAATATTCTTTTCTTTTTGCCTCTCTAGCCAGTTCCTCTTTCCTTTTGGCTGTGATCTCGGAGCATATTTTTTTTAAAGTTCTCAGCGTTTTTTCTTCCAAGGTTGTTAGCATTTCTTCAGTTGTTTTATTCTCTAAAACTGTTCTCCACTCTATTTGGGCCATATGCGATATGAATGCTTCCCAATTTATAGTCTTGGAGTTTAAGTTAAAGGCCCCAAATTTGCTTCTTTCCTCAATATGTGTATTATCTTTAATGTTGTCCTCATATTTGTTGATATATCGATTAAGTTGTGGTCTGAGATAATGGTTGGGGTTATTTTTATATCAGCAATCAAGTTCGTGTTATTCGTGAATACCAGATCTAGGCAGTTATTTTTCTGGTATTTTCTGTTATCTCCAGTGTCAGCAAAAACTCATTTGTGAGAGCCATCAACATTTTTGCTTGCTCCTGGTCTTCTCTTGTGCCCACCTTGTCCTGGTGTATATATATATTCCTATCCACCTTTTTGTATTTTATAAATGAGAAGTTAAAGTCTCCGCAGTCTTTGTATATATTGGGGGATGGAGGGTTTATATTATAATTGATATACACAGTGTGTGTATACATATATATATATATATATATATATATACTGTGTATATAGACTACATATACAGGGCGTCCCCAAAAAATGTATACACACTTTAAATAATTATAAAGGCAGTGTTTATTAAGATACATTTCATTTTCAAAATGTAATAGAATCTACAGACATTATTTAATTGTTTTGTCAACGCCTGTTTTCAAACTGACGTCCGTTCTGGTCCAAGCACTGCTGATAACGCGAAGCAATGGAATCGCAAACATCACGAAACATTTCGTTTGGTATTTGTGTGCATTCTCGTTCAATGGCTGCTCTCAATTCAGCGACTGTTGCAGGTTTTATAGCGTAGACTGTCTTTTAAGTATCCCCATAAAAAAAAGTCTAGTGGTGTGAGGTCTGGTGAACGCGGAGGGTATTCTACGAAACCCCTTCGTCCAATCCACATCCACATCGTGCCAAGTACCACTCGCAATACTCCACTCTTCGGTCCGGATCATCTTCATTAATAGCATGGACTAATCTTGGAATGTAACTTTTCCATTGACAGCGCTTCAAAATGCGTTGGACAGACGATTCTGAAATTCCTACCTCACGACTCGCTTGCCGCACAGATTTTCTTGGACTTTGGTGATACGTTTCCAGTACTCTTTCTTGCTTTGTGGGGCTTGTCGATGTCCGTGGTCTTCCGGAACGCTTCTTGTGGACATTCTGAACAGTTCCATCGGCTTCAAACTTATCTCTAATTCGAGTGATGGTAAGTCGCGTTGGTGGATCTGTTTGAAACTCCCTCCTAAACTGTCTTTGCACTTCAACTGCGTTTTCACACTTCCAGTAGCATTTTAGAATGAATTTCCTTTGTTCAAAGCTTAGTCTGACTGCCATTATTAATTCTAATGGGTTTAACTTGGAAAGAAAGAAACATCAATTGAGCTATCAGCTGTTAAAGTGTGTATACATTTTTTTGGGACGCCCTGTATATATATATATATACATTTTAACTGCAAACACGCAGTATAATTAACGTAAAGAACGACGCTTGTATAGGAGAATATTCCGCGCAAGATGAGGAGGGAGAACGAAACAAATGAAAAAATGAGGTAACCACCCGGGAATCGAACCCGGGATCTTCCGATTGCCGGTCAGATATGATAACCATTACACCATGGGCCTCACTCACGCGCAGTTAACGTGTTAACGGACTTTAACAGACTAAATATCGAGTTATCGGAAGTTAACTGGTCCGATAACGATAAATGAAAATTAACTTCCGTTAATAGTCCGTTAAAAAAAGTTAACTTCGTTAATTAACTGTTATAGGATTAACGCTTTAGTGCCCAACACTGGTTAGTAGTATATGAATTTTTTTTTAATTTTAATGATAATGTAACCGTAGTATGTACACTTCAAATATTTTATGTCCTCAATAATTATTGGAATTTTGTTTGTTGGTTTATATTATTTTAAAAAAATGTAAGTGTTTGTTGAAAAATGTTCTTCGGTTAATTGTCTATAAACAAATTTTGCAGATGTTATTTCGTTGTGAAAGGATATGCATGTTGAACAAAGGTGATATGATCAATAAATAAAATTTGTTGGTAAAGTATTACATTCGCGGCTCCATCTGTAAAAGTAGCAGAAAAAATCAAGAATTATCACCAAATAATGCAGAAAAAAACAATAATTATCACCAAGTAGCAGAAAAAATCAAGAATTATCACCAAATAATGCAGAAAAAAACAATAATTATCACCAAGTAGCAGAAAAAATCAAGAATTATCACCAAATAATGCAGAAAAAAACAATAATTATCACCAATTAAATAACTAAGGTTAATTGAGTGGCCAGTTAGGTCAACTGTACGACTTAACCTAACCAATCGTCAAGGGCGTACAGTTAACCGAACCGGGCATTCAATTGACCAGGGGCAACTGACATACCTTATATCCTGGATTGTACAATTTGGCTGCAGCTAAAAGGAAACTATGGAAACATTCGCCGGGGTCAGGATGCGTCTTCAGAAACAAAGATCGCGCTAGATATCCGAAGTAAAAGTCTTTTATACGTCCATACTTTGGAACTGACTGATGCTTTAAGGTCCCTCCAGCTTCGTTCAATGTTCTGAGTATGGGCCTTCGTCAATGGGTCTATAAAGTGGGAAATGCACACTTCACGGCAGAAAGAAAACCAATCCGTGAAGGTTTTTCACTGAAATGTTTAATGCAAATCTGACATGTTTCATAGAAAAAGTAGAATAGCAGAAATAACGAGCAAATAGAAGTACTTGTCTAATACTAAGATGGGATCTTCAAAAAACGTATTCCTCGTTAGGCATAATTTAAAGTGGCACTTTTTACCATTTGACCGACGCTTTTGGCAGCGAAAGAACTGGGAGCATTTTTTCATAAACAGTAGCAGTTTGTGACTGGCTAAATTTAACACAATCCTCTGTAACTAGCTTAAGCTCACTGACGGAACATCCAGTGCACACATCCATCATCGACAACGTTACACTCCAAACTGACGCATTTCCACCTCATTCCCACGTTTTATAGGCAATCATGCGGCGGAATGGCACAAAGTAGTTCTTATTAAAAATATTAATTAAAAATTTTTGGAGAAATTTTAAAAAAAAATAGAGATAGTAGGGTTTTTACTTATTGTATATTTATATAAATACATGTCTTTTATAACTAAAAAGTTGATTTTCGTGGACCCGTGAAAGTATTACTTAACCATTTTTTTTATAACCTCATTAACCTCGTTGATGTTCCGTGTGTTAGGGTTTATTCACACGAAGGTCGAGCTAGTGGCCCCGTCTCTAGGCCTGGCTTGGTGAAGGAGCGAATTGCTTTCTTGCGCTCTCCACCGCACATAGTCAGGTACATAGGGTTCATCATGTACCGTCCTGAGCCAGGCATCTAGGCTTCTCTTGAAGACGTCAACTTTAACCCCTGTAAAGTTTCTGAGGTCTTTTGGAAGCTGGTTAAAAAGTCTTGACCCACTGATAACCAAGCTATTTTCCTTCAGTGTTGAGGAGGTCCCTTGTTGGGCCTTTAATTTGGGAACATTACACATTCTGCATTTCCTATGTTCCAGTGTTGTTTGGATGGTAATTGGGTTTAGTTTGAGGTTTAGTACCAGTTTTTCGATAATTTTCCATATGTAGATCATGGTGTACCTCTCTCTTCTTTCCAGGGAGTACATATTTAGTTTACGTAGTCTTTCTCAGTAGTTGAGGTCTTTGCAGCCATCAATCTTGACTGTGAAATGTCTCTGAGTTTCTTGTAGTTTATAGTTTCTTCCTTTTTATATGGGGACGTCAAGACTGAGCAGTATTCGAGTTTTGGTATAATCACTGTTTTCAGCAGGGAAATTATTACTGTCCTGTTCCTTCTTTTGAACGTTCTTAGTTCCTGTCTCGCGACTCTCTTTGCTTTGTTTATCGCTATCTGATTTTGTGTTTCGAATTTCGCATCATTGGTCATTAATACGTGCTTCTCTGAATTTCCTGTCTCTCTGGAGCATAATATGCCGTCTAAGTTCTTCATTTCTACCATATCTCAAGAGCTGAAATTTCTCGGTGTTAAATGTCATGTTGTTTTCTTCTGACCATTTGTATATTTTTTTGTGTCCGTCTGCAAGGCCTCCACTTCATTTGCATCGCTGATTTTTCTGCTGATTTTTATATCGTCTGCAAAGGATGTTACTATACTGTTGCTGTTTACTCCACTCTCTATGTCTGTTAGCATGATAATGAACAGGAGTAGGGCCAGTACTGTTCCGTATGGTACTGAGCTGCGTACTTCCGATTCTGATGATATACCTTGAATTATGGCGACCCGTAGACGTTTTCTGAGGAAGTTGTAGATCCATTTTCCCACTTTGCCTGTTATTCCCATATATTTCATTTTATATGCTATTATATGATAATCACATTTGTCGAAAGGTTTAGCAAAATCCGTGTATTATTAATTTTATATATGGTTGGTATGTTGCTGAAATAATTCGCACCTAAACTGTGTTGTTTGGTTTTCTGTAGATAAATGTATGAAATTTGTTTTCTCTTTTGATAATTTTAATATCAAGAAAGGGTAAAGTTTGACTAGGTTTTTCCTTCTTAGTAAATAGAATATGAGGATCTTGCTTATTTAATTAAATAGCAAAGAAAATTATTAGAATCGTCTCGATCTGTGAAATGTATCGTCTACGTATCTTTTGTAGAATTTTGCTATAATGTTGTTAGAACAATTTTGTTGTTAAATTTCCTCTTTATGACAGAGGAAGAAGTTCGCCAGAGTTGAGCTAAAGGGGTATCCTATTGCGTGAGAATTGATATTTGTTGATACAGTTGATTGTTGAAAATGAAATGTATGTCGGATGCAGTTTATGTTAAAAGCTTAGAGAATTCTTGTTTAGTTAAATTAAAGAAATTAGATGCATCATTTCGTATATTTTTTTTACGCAAATGTCGATAACATCATTAATCAATACGTTGGTATAAAGCGATTCACTGTCAAAGTTATTCATGAAAAATTTGTTGGCGTCGTTGATTGAGGGTATTTCTTTTTCAAATTCAAATGAATTTAGGATTGAATATTCATTTCTCGATAACTTAGATATATGTTAGTTTATAAATTTAGCGTTGTGTCAGCTGAAAGGATAGGTCTAACTATGATAAAATATTTCTCATTATTTTTGGTAAGCCATAAAGAACTCCTGGTGCAGATCCTGGAGTGTGTGTGGATGTGGATGTATAAATTTTGTTCGTTGTTTTATCTTGATCGAGTAGTATTTTCAGAAAGAGATTCAGTTTACTGTCAAGTCTAAATGAGATTATTTGGATCTTCGTTTATTTTCTCAAATTTTGCTTGCCTGCCTGCCTGCCTGCCTACCTATATGATACATAGTATAAGCATAGTATTGTGTATATAGTGCATAGAGTACTGTGTTATAGTATATTGTTTTAAATCGTGTACTATCATATAATGTAAACAAACCATGTATGTATTTTAAGGTTCCTCTTTTAACTTTTTGATGTAATCGTCTTATTCTTCTTTTACAGTAATCATTACCACTGAAGATGAGAGTTAAGACTCCCAAAACGTTTGGTGAAGAAAGAATGTCAGTTCAAGCGTTTGTAATTATATATATATATATATATATATATATATATTTATATATATATCCAAGACAGTAAACTCTATAATATTATGTAATTAAATTAATTAAAGTTTGTTGATTGCTTGAGTCTCGATTGAGATCACTAGATCTTTTGATCGAATTAAAAAAATTATTAAAGGAGAATAATAGGCTTCATGGATTTCCCTTTAATTAAACGAAACAATTAAATGATAAACTATAGACCTTAACCTTAATTGCTAGAATTGATGTGCAGGGAGTAAGAATGGATATGCTGAAGTTAACACTGCTTCTAAGAAGTCAGATACACGGTATATAAATGGCAATTGAATAATGACGTGTAATATATAATAGTATGCGAATTAACTTAGAAACCTTAAGGTTAAATGAATGACACCTAACCAGAGAGGCCTGTTAAGATGGTCGTTACATGATAAAATCTTTCGTACCACTGGTGTATGTTGAGAAGAATGTCTCTGAGGGTATGAGGTGAATTCGTCGTCATGGAAACACTCCATGCAAACAAAGGTTTGTGTGACGTCATCTTCTTAAGGCGAAGTGTGACCATATAAGGAAATCTCGTATAAATCTTGTGGACAGGAAAACGGGCGAAGAATGCGAATGCACACGAAGGACCGAAAATGTGTTAGAGTTATATATATGGCGTTCATAAGTATTCGTACAGAGAAATATTTTAGTTATATTCGTCCTTATCTTTGGTACCATGCATAGGATACTTATGAAAGTTTACCGTTCATTGGAAAAAATTAACAAATAAAAACTTAGTTCAACTCCAACATATAATGCAACACATCAAACATTTGAGTAAAATAAAAAATGTTAAAAGACCAAAGTTTTCGTACATCAAAGGGTGCCTACGATATATGGTGTCTCTTTGGTCGTCCGAGAATAGGGGCAGCTTACATGAATATGAGTAGAATTAGAGCTCACTGTAAAGCAGCCATAAGACGATGTAAACAGGAACACGACTCCATTCAAGCTTCAAAAATTTGTGAGGCTAATTTAAATAATAATAATAATTAATAATAAAATCTGGAAATTTGTCAAGAAAGAAACGGGTGCTAAGGGTGCCATCCCATCAAGAATTGATGAAGGGTCTGGGGAGATGTAAATACCTAAGGAATGGAGAACGAAGTATTGAGACATCCTTAACAGCGTGGGAAGAGTTAATCTCAATGCAGGCTGCAATGGGACGAAATTAGGTGGGGCCAGTGAAAATGCTGGTATTTCAGTGCCTGAAATTAAGAGTCTGATTAAAGAGCTAAAGACAGGCACTTCACCAGGGTTAGATGACCTGTCGAATGAGCATTTAAAGTATGCTAATGATATAATCAGTCTGTGTATCTCATTACTGTTCTCAGCCATGCTTGCTCAGAGATATATTACTGCAGAATTTATGAGCGTTGAAATCACAGCACTTGTCAGAAATAAATATGAGGACATTCTATCCAGTGATAACTACAGCGATAACTACTACTGCCTCCTGCTTCTCAAAACTACTTGAGAAACTTTAACTACGCTGACTAAATGATCATTTATGGACGTCTCCTACCCAGTTTTGTTTCAAAAAGGTCCCATTCAACTGACCTGTGTATTTTTTTGAAAGAGGTTGTATTTAGATACACTACCAGTAATTCAACTATTTCCAGTTGTTTTCTGGATATAAGCAAAGTATATGATGAAGTGAATCTCAATATTCTATTTTAAAAATTAGAAGACAGGAATGTTCCATCATATGTTTTAAATTTATTGAAATTTCGATACACACACGAAACTTTTACTGTTAGATGGGGAAATATATTGTCTGAATGTTTGATTCCTCATGGAGTGCCTACATCTGCAGGTATTTTATAACGGTCCTCACCCCACTTCTGAATCGCCACGATGATTCTGTTTATCTCCTCAACACTTAAATAAATTACGTTCCATTTACCAAAGCTTGATTGTCTGCAACTCGTTTCAAGTACATAATTAACACCGCCGGTTTTACGGCTGAACATACGCACTGACTTCGTCACGGACACGTCTTATACGATATTGATGATACTGCTCAACGGGAGCTCCATCGGTGGGAGGTGTTGGGGTATGTGTCACACGGGTGCGTCATACCATGCGTTAGTGATTCGTGTACGGGGTTGTTCCAACATGAAAGAATTATATGAATACTTGTATCCCATCATAGTGGTTAATCAGAATTTTTCAGATACATGAAGCAATATCGGTTTTCGTGTTTTATCACTCCCACTCCCCGGAATGCGTACCAGACATCTTCGTTCCGGAGTATTCAACATTATATTTTCACGAACTACGCACATTTTATTAACACTCCGGCGCTCTATTTGAGAGAAACACATGTCCACATCTGTCCCTTTTGCTTAACAAGCGATACTCATCCCAAAACTCTATTAAAAACTCGCACAAGCCTTTAGCTACAACCTTACTACGAACCCCATCATGATATATATGAACGTAATGATAAAAATATTTTAGACTGTCCATTTATAAACCGCTTTATAAATATAATACCGCTTGTCCCACCATTCGTCAAAAAAGTTCACAACCCACACCCGTTGTTTCTCTTCTGCACGTGATGCTTCTTTCACGTTGGGTGTATGTGCGCCTTTGCGCAGTTTAGTCGTATGACTTAGTCCATTACATCGTTTGAGCCACAAAAACCGGCATTGCTCTTGTCAGAATATCCGTAGAGTATTTGGACCTCCTGCTCCTCACGCTTCACTCGGTTCAATATGGTCTTAAAAGCCTCATAGGAGGGAGGACTAGTGACTCTTTGAGTGTTCACCACATCTGTTTCGAATACCACTTCATGAATGTCGAGCACGCAATATCAAAGGTATCATCGCTATTTTCCGTCTACGTGAAAATTCTTCAAAATACACGTCTGAGCTCCACGGCTTGTTGAGGTCAAGTGAGGACGCAGTGCAGAGGTATGACCAAATAGAGGCAGGAGTCACGTGACCACTTTGATTGGGTATATAGTGGGCGATGCTTAGCTTTTTTTTTCACACACACACACACACACCCACACACACACACACACGAAGGAGAAATTGAAAATCTAATTAAAACATGATTTATTTTAAATAAATAAACACATCGTCAACAAGAAAATAGTCTCTAATTCATGGCATATATTCAAATACACGTAATTAATAAATAAACATATCGTCAACAAGTAATTAGACATACATACACACACACACACACACACACACACACACACATATATATATATATATATATATCAAAACATTCAAGGGCCATGGTACCCGAAGGGTACGGTATCGTATGTGCCAGGTACCTAGTAGCGTTTCCTATATGTGTTACGACACACTTTCTTCCAGCTAAGCTCCTTCACGTCCCCTCAGTTTCTGTACTCAAAAATTGTGAGTCCTTACAGTCAGTTGGGATGCCTGGTCACCCTCATCTTCTAAGCTGTCTAGCTCCTTCAGCGAATCAAAGTTAACAATCCGTCCGTTCGCCTGGTTAAGCATGATGCCTTTCGCTTTCACGATATATCTCACATCTTCCCCCACCCTCACCCGTATCCCATATGTACCCGAGGAATTCCCTGATAGGTGGCATGTAATCACCTTCCCTCTCTGTGAATATCACACTCTCTGTGTCTGCGTACAGAACCCTCTGCCTAAGAGAATGCAGTAGTCCCCAGAGTTTGATGCAAGCATACGCTGTGGTGAAGCTGGCTACAGGTATGTTCGTAACACGTGATGTATCTTTAGCCAATTCGGTCCTGTTGTACTTTATTATGTACGTACTACCTACATTCAAAACCTCCATGACCTCTTTATCGGCAGCGTTGGCATAATCCCACACCTCGTTATAACTTTGGGTTAAATGGACGTTCCCCTTCCCTGTATTCTGTGCAAATTTCCACCAAAGACTATTTTGGCACAACTTTGCACTGAAGCGTTTGCCGGGGTTCTTTACAATTTGGGATTGGTCAAGTTGTATCCCTTCACGATCACGGTAGCGCTGAATATACGCTGATTTTTCATTTCATTTTCTCAAATCCATATAAATAATGGAGAGGAGGGGCGACAAGGAATTACCCAGGGCCATCCCAAAAACCTGTATTATCAACAGGTTTTTGGGATGGCCATGGGTAATCCCTTGTCGCCCCTCCTCTCCAATATTTATATGGAGTTTTTCGAAATTACTTACATTCCGAGAATCCTGGGGGTTGGCATCCTATGGTTGCGGTACGTCGACGATATTTTATGTATCTGGCCCATGAAGCGTGACCTGGATGACTTCCTCCTTCAGTTAAATAATCAAGTCCTCTCCATAAAAATTACTTTAGAAGTGGAACAAAACAACTCAATCCCGTTTTTGGATGTACGTGTACATAGGAAAAGTCCAGGTTTTAAGTTTAGTATTTATCGGAAAAAAAAAGTTTGTCCTACGTACACTTTTACTCCGGACATGACACCCCCATCAAGAAAGCCATATTTTCTTCAATGTTTCTCTCCCCAGTCCGGAATACATGGCTGCCGAATTAGAAAAAAATCAACAGTATTGGAAGTGATTTGTGTTACCCACCTGCGTTTTAGGAATCTTGTCTTAACAAGGCAAAACGAACTTTCTATCGTGTAAATAATAACCCTCGCAGTTTGTCGAAGAATATTTTAGTACTTCCATTTTTCCCATTCTTTTTAGGCATTGATAATGTACTTCAACTTTTGAGTATTAATGTAGTATTTTCATATGACAATATTGTGAAAAATATCATAGTAAAAAATAGCCCTACCAATAATTCAGGCATTATCTATAAAATTAGTTGTAAACAATGTGATTCCTTTTACATTGAACAGACGGGAAAGGATTTGCACACGCGTGTAAAACAGCATTAATATTCCAGTCGAATGGGACAGTTATCGAGTGCACTTTTCGTCCATTTGTCAGAGTTATCCCACTGTATTATTGATTGGAATAATGCTTCAATTTTGTTTCACTCAAGCAACATTGTTAATAGAAATATTCTTGAATCTGCCATCATTCAACTTATAAATAATTGTAACATTAGCATTAGCCAGGGTCTTTTTAGGAATCATCCTTTTGTTTTGAATTCGTTCAGAACGGATTTAGACAAGAGGGCAAAGTGCTAAAACTCTGGTAGTTTTTCTTTATAAATTTGTATGCTCTGCCTACAATTTTTATTTTTATTTTTTATTTTTTGACCTATACATATAGTCTCGAACTTGTTATTTATTTCAGTGTTCCTGAGGATGTCATTAGACGAAAGCACTTGAGCACCATTCTGTGTCTCCTTTTTCCTTCGTGGTTATTTTCATCATAAATATTATTCACCTGTTACTTTCGTGAAATAATTTTCATATACATATATATATATAAAAACATGTGCATATACTCATTTCACTTCGCGAATGTAACTTACGTAATATCCCCAACTTCGTCAACACCACGTGAGAAGATTTCTGCTTAACTATGCGGGGTCACGATGACCCTTTTCGACTAACGAATAGCTGTACACCAATCACAAGCTCACGGACTTTCTGATTGGACAGTGATACCTTTGTGAGCGTTTAGGAATTTCTACGATAGTCGAATCTGCGCATGCGCAGGATGGATAAATAGAGAGAGAGAGAGAGAGAGAGACTATATTCCATATGACAAATATTATTAATGCAATGAGAATTCATAAACTACGGATAGAAATATATACAAATGATTAGAAATAATACAGTAATGTCGTAGTTAAGTGGAGCTACAGACAGACGTTTTCATACCAAGAAATCCTTAGCTTAGAGGACAAACGACAGGACTCATGGATAGCTTGGATGATCGGGTTGGTTGAATTTTTAATTCTTTGCATTAGACTGTACTAGCAAAAGATCGGCGCTACGCGCCGATTTTACTAGATCTGCGGTGCTTGGACCTTCGACCCAAACCGAACTGTGGGCCTACGGCGTATTTTATTTTGAACATCAATAGCCCTTTATCTGGATATCGTTCCCATTCCTCTCACCTTGGGCCTTAGTAATTGGGGTGCCTGTGGCCCCCCAATTACTGGCGAACCAATTATTCGGTCAATAAAACTACAGAAAAGAACGCAGCCATGAAAATCTAAAACTTCACAAATCTTGATACGATGAACTCGGATGTGAAGCTCAAGATTTTCATGACTGCGTTCTTTTCTATAGTTTTATTGACCAAATAATTGAACCGACAGTAATTGGGGGGGTCTCAGGCCCCTAATTACTGGGGGTTCAATTATTTGGTCAATAAAACTAAAGTCATGAAAATCTTAAGCTTCACAAATATTGACACAATGTGAAGCTCAAGATTTTCATTGCTGCGTTCTTTTCTATAGTTTTATCGCGGTGCTGGGGGCCCTCGGGCCCAGTAATTGGTGGGGGGGGCTGGTCACACATATATTTTCGTTCATTACTCATCACCCCTATCCACCATACGAAGTTTGGTCGAAATCGGTTCAGAAACGTAAAAGTTTTTTCTGCGGACAGACAGGCAGACACATTTTTGCTAAATTATAATAGTAATGATGCCCGATTAGGTTAATTAAATGGCCGGTTAGGTCAACTGAATGCCCGATTAGATTAATTGAATGCCCGGGTACGTTAATTGAATGCCAGGTTAAGTTAATTGTACACCCTTGACGATTGGTTAGGTTAAGTCATGATATTTTCGTTAAAGCCAACGAAAATATCACGACTTAACCTAACCAATCGTCAAGGGCGTACAGATGACCTAACCTGGCATTCAATGAACCTAACCGGCTATTCAATAATTTTACCATAGGTTTCGTAATGATCTTGATGACGTCATTCAATGTTTTAAATTAATTATTTAATTGCTATTTTCTTACTTACAGCGACAGGCATAATGATATTAGGATACCTAATAGAAATTTTGTAATATTTTAAAGTGGGGAAAATAAATAATTTTCTAAAAATGATCTTCAACTATAAAAGCTCATCTAATCAGATAACTTAATTAACGTATTTCTATGACAACTAAAAAATAGAATGATAAATCAATATCCTATCAAATTGTTTGTGTATACGTAAAATTATTTGTACAAAAGCAACAGTAATAAAACGCACAAAAGTCACGGTAAATAATTTCGAGTGTGGCTCGTTTAATTTTAAACTCGTGTTTATTTAAATTGCCCATTTTAATTATGTAATTTTTTGTAATTTTTTGTATTGAATCGATAAAGAAATCTTTTGTGAATCGAAAAATGTTAAAATTATAACAAATATCAAAATATTTTGTATAAAAATCATTGAATTTTAAAAATATCAAAATATTTTGTATAAAAATCATTGAATTTTAAAAATGCATGTTTGTTTTTATTTTTTTGCAAAAAGTTCTTTATGAATTTTAAAAATATATACTTTTTTTAAGTTGAATCGATAAATAAATCTTTTGTGAATCGAATGATATTAAATGTTTAGTAAATATTGACTTATTTTGTGCCCAAATTATGATTAAAAATGAAAAATTAAAAAAATGGTGTACAGGCATGGGAAGAACTGTACCCCTAAAAGGGGGGAAGGAATTATGTTAGGGAATTTTTTTTAGCATGGGCACTGCACAATAAAAAGACGCATCGAATGGTGAAAACCGCATTGTTCTACAGTCTACACCAATTGTAGCGACCTGTAGGTGTGCGCAAAAAAACTGTCACATATATATATATATATATATATATATAAGGCTTCATTTCTGAAATAGTATATTAGATTGTTTTGTTACCTCCGGGAAGCTCGGGATATTGCGGGTAGCAAACATTTGCGAAGCTGTGCATCTCGGGGTGTGATTTATGTAAGAGTCTAAAAGACTTGTTCTACAGCAAATTTAGGGTTCTGTCAGAACCTTTTTTATAATTTACCCAGAGTTGTTGTCCATATATATTACTGCAGAAAGTACGAAAGATAGTGTCTTTAGCTTCACTTTTACAGAACCGGAAGTTACTTATAGTCATATTCTGCTTAGCGCAAAGGCTTCGAGATTGTTTTCTTATATCTGAGTCATCACTGAAGGAGCTGGTGATAGTTTCACCCAAATACTTAAACTCTTGTACTTCCTCAATTACTTCACCATTCATTTTAAACTTAATATCAGCTGGCTGATTACAGCTTTTAGGATGAAATTCCACCTTGACCTTAGTTTTTGTAACATTAAAAAGAATATCATGCTTCTGCGAATACACTTCGCAGACATTTAGTAGCCGATCCGGACTAAATTATTTATCCTGGTATTATCTATACAACATCCCACTGTTGCATCATTAACTGATGGACATAGTTCCCAGTTTACTTTAATCGGTGAATAATAAGATTTAATATGTTCCAAAAGCTGGTTTCTAAATTACATTAAAAATATTGCAGTATTGTTGAAAAGAAATGCGCAAAATATCTAAGTTATGCCATAAATTCCATTTTTTATAAGTATGCATAGAAAATGTCATTTGCTGGGTATGCCCTACTAAACCTTAAAATCTAGTTTTAATATAAAGTTACATTAATATTTTTTGTTATAGTTTAAAGTTAAAATTGTATATTATGGTGAAAATTTTATTTAAATAATTCGCTGTTTGGAATAATTCCATGAGTCCACTTTTTTCTATCACGTAAGGATTTTCTGCAAACTGGAAGGGTAAAAACACCAACATAAATAAATATTATTTATTTCAATTTACACTAGGTTCCTATTTCGTTTTGTTTTACTAATTACAAATGCAAACAACTTTAAAAAGAAAGCAGACTATTAACGTCAATTACATATTTATCTTTATTTGTCCTGAGTTTTCTTCTGAGAGCTATGCTTTTTAGACTCGAATGTAGGCGCTGTTCCTTTTATTTTATGTAATAATTCTGGAGTATCCCATTTCAACATCCAGCAGTAATCAGCCATCATGCTGATACCCCACTTTCCCCGATATCTCTTCGCCATTTCTTTGATGTCTTAGTGGAACCAAGCATTTATAGCTGTAGTTTTAAATAAAAATTTAATAAAAATTACTTACATATGTAATATAAAATATGACATTTTGTGAAAAATCCGTACGTGATGGCGAAAAATGAATATTATTTTCGGAATTAGCGTGCAAAATTTACTATTTTTTAAATTTGACAGGTGGACATTGAGCATAATTTAATTTAATTTTTAGCACAATTTTAATTTGATATTATTATTATTATTATTATTAATGCTATTATTATTTTAGACCAATACATGCCTACGTCCTATAGCAGTATTTGTACATTTTTCATAATTCTCCACGTAAGAATCACTTTTATATGAAAATGAAAAATCTGGCTTAACAATTAAATTATATTATAAAAATATTAATGCCTGCGTCCATATTTTGGGTAAGCGCGCTTTCTTATCATAACGCTTCGGTTATCCAGGTGTTTACTAATTCAGAAAAACAGGTGGCACATTTTGTCAGATATAAATTTTGGGGAATAGGAACACCCATTTGATAATATCAGGGATAAAGGTTATCTATCTTTCATATGCGGGCGAATTTTCCACGTCAGTAAGTCGCCCTGATTTGCGTATTGCGCTAATCTGTCGAAAAGGAATTCGTTGAGACGGGTCACAACGTGAATATTTGAATTTGAAAATTGAATTGGAAAAATGCTATATATATAGGACCCCAAGGAGAAAAAATTGATCTTTTTTTTTCTTTGTAGAGCTAACATCTATTCCATGAATGTGTGTATATATATATATATATATATATATATATATACACAGTATACACCTTTCTTCCTTTTTCTTTTTTCTTTGCAGACCGTACATCTATTCCATATATATATATATATATATATATATATATATATATACTTGAACCTCTTTCTTTTTTCTTTGCGGACCGTTTGTGTATTAATTGGGTCATTTATAGAGACCTTGTTGGTCTATTGATGGTGGTGGTGCTGTGCTGGATTGCGAGGTAGTCTAAGGATGTATTTTATTGGTTGTGCGGTAGTTATTCTAAGGAAGGTGTATATATATTTTGCTAGTGGGATAGAACAATTCTTCTTACATGCATCTGTTCATATACGAAGTGCGTGTGTGTGTGTGTGTGTGTGTGTGTGTGTGCGCTTTTAATTCAATAATTTTTTATTTTTTTCTTTGCGGACCGTTTGTCACTTAATTGGGTGTTTTTAAAGACCTTGTCGGTCTACTGGTCGTGGTGGTACTGTACTAGATTGCGAGGTAGTCTAAGGATGTATTTTGGGGGTTGTGCGGTAGTTGTTCTAAAGAAGGTATATATATTTTGCTCTTGGTGAAGAACAATTCTTTTTACATGCATCTGTTTATATATATATATATGTGTGTGTGTGTGTGTGTGTGTGTGTGTGTGTGTGTGTGTGTGTGTGCTTTTAATTCAATAATTTTTTCTTTTTCTCTTTGTGAGCCAGCATGATCATCTCTCTCTCCATTAATATGTACCTCATTTTTCATTTGCTCGTTCTCCCTCCTCATCTTGTGCGGAACACTCTTCTACACAAGGGTCGTTCTTTACATTAATTATAATGTGTGTTGTTTGCAATTAAAATGTATATATGTACGGCATGCGGGGATGCCCCCTCAGGGCATTTGATTCCGCTATGTAGGAGAATTACGAGTACTTACTAATCGGGGTCCTTGGTGTAGTGGTTCACATATCCGACCGGCAATTGGATGATCCGGGGTTCGATTCCTGGGAGGTACCTCATTTTTTTATTTGCTCGTTTTCCCTCCTCATCTTGTGCGAACACTCTTCTACACAAGCGTCGTTCTTTACATTAATTATACTGTGTGTTGTTTGCAGTTAAAAAAAAAATATATAAATATATATATGAAAAGAAGGACCAACACAACAGCAAACTTTTTCGTTTATTTTTTATACTTCAGACGTTTCGACAAATCTTTTGTCATCATCAGTGAATTATAAGTCTTAAAACCTTGAAACAAAAATAAGAATAATGAAAATTACATCAATACAAAATTAAAATCATTAAAATAACATCACTACAAAAAATTAAAATCATTAAAATTAAATTAAAATTACTTCAACTGGTAAATACACAATGTTTACGTCAACCTCTATACTTGGCAGAAAGTGAGAAAACTGTATGGTCAGTAAATTAGAAGGTAAGATGTGTCTATGAAAATCGGTTGGTTAGTTAAATGAGCTGTAATTTGTAAGATGGAAGGTTTGTTTCTATAGATGTACAAAGATTCTAAAATTCGGAGTTCTGTAAGATTATTGGATCTAGTTAGAATTTCGAACTGAGTTTTGTGAAGGGGATGGTTGTTTTCATTACTATGGTTTTTAATTGCGGATTGTAGCGGGCTACTGAGGGGACGGTTAGTACGGACTGATAAGCCAAAATGTTGAGAAAGGCGTACTTGCAGTTGGAGTTGAGTACTGCCAATATACGCAACCTTACAGCTGTCGCACGTGTATTTATAAACAACATTAGGGCATACAGTTTTGGGGAATTTGTCTTTGAACTTTAAAAAATTTGATAATTTAAGTGGGTTGAAGAGGGCGAATCTAAAATTTATTTGGGGATAACTAGACTTGAGCAGTTTGGACACTTCACCTCGAATACGTAGTGATAAATAACCATAAAAAGGTAATTTAATATATCTGGTTTCTTTTTGTCCTGTAGTTATGGGGAGTTTAGTATTAAAAGTGTTATTTAAAAATTTCTTTAATTGGTTGTCACAAAGATTAGAAGGGTAGTAATTATTAATAAAGTACTGTCTTAAAAATTTAAATTCTTCGTTTAATGAAAAGTAATCTGAGCAAATCCGGTAACTTCTTGTTAATAATGTTACTATAGCACTAATCTTATATTTATAAAACATACAACTTAAATAATTGGTTCCCAAACCAGTAAAAGTTTGTTTTCTAAATAGTGAGGTCTGGAACTTGTTATTAGCCCGCTTAACTAGAACATCCAGGAAAGGTAAACTATTATTTGTTTCGTTTTCACATGTGTACTTAATATTACTATGTTGTTTATTGAGATAATGAAGAAAAAGCTTTACTTGTGAAGGATGTTTAAATATTAAGAAAGTGTCATCCACTTATCTTCTGTAATATACGGGTTTAAAACTATCAGGACAACTTTTCAACCAAATTTCTTCGTAATGGCAAAGAAATGCATTTGCTAGTGTTGGGCTCAACGCGGAACCCATAGCTACCCCATCAATTTCGCTGTAAAGGTTGCTATTAAATAAGAAAAGACTATCAAAACACGCTATTTCGAGGAGGTTTATAAATTGAGTCTGAGTGAGGCCATTAATAAGAGTATTACCAGTAGTGAATAACTTGTTTAGTATGATATCTAATGTTTCTTTTAACGGGACATTAGTAAATAATGACGAGACATCAAAACTGGCCATAGTAAGAGAATCAGCACGATTGATCTCTTTTATATCTTTAGCAAAATCAAACGAGTAATCATTATAGGTAAGTTTTGAAAGCAAGGGAACGAAGAATTTGGCGAAGTTATAATTGAATGTACCACAGGCCGAAAGAATAGGTCTGAGTGGGAAATTTGGCTTTTGGACTTTGGGTAAACCGTATAGAATTCCTGGATTAGAACCAGAACATAAATTATTAAATTTGGAACTTCAATCGAAAACTAAAACAGTGAGTTTTCTGAAGCTGAAATATAAGAATTCTCTATTTTGGTCTAAAATCTAGGGTATCTTATAGTAATTATCAGTGTTTAGTTACTAAATTTCAAACTTGCTGACAGAATTATGAATAGACATAAAAGGATACATGCTGCCAAATTAGAAAAATTGGGAATCACTCAGTCGTTTTTTGATAATCCAGATAATTTAATTTTTAATTTTTCTAATAGAGTTTTAAGTACTAGAGAGAAAGAAATATTGTCGTTAGACTTAAATTTTTATGTAACTCATTACACTGGTATGCATCAATTTTGCTCTCAAGGGTTTTGTAAGTGATTCTTATAGAGTTTTTCCTGCTGATTTCGAATCTGCAATCCGTTTTTCTCAATCAGCTCAGGTTATCCGGCTATGGCCTCATAAGTAAAATATAATTTTTCGTGATTTTGTCAAAGCGGAATTGGAACAGTAACATCTATCATCACTTGTTTCACTTGTATAATATCTTTTTTTACTTTTCAGGAATATAGATAAAATATTTCATAATGAATAGAGCGTGTAAAAATGATCCCAATAGATTCTGCTACATATGTGGGACGGTTACCATGCCAAATAACCAGTCCCAAATCACTAAATTTGTGAAGACAATGTATAGAGCATACTTGAGAAGATGGAGCAAAGGCAGAACGAAATCTTTGCCTTTTGGAATTCCCATGATTTGGAGAGAAGGAAAGGATCACGTGACAGATTGCTATTTCTGCATGACAAACCTCCAAGGTGGGCTTATAAATTTATTTTTCTTAAATATTTTGAAATCCTCGTATGAAACTTGACATAATATTCACCATAATGTAATATTCACCATATATAGCATAATATTCACCATAATGGTAATCATACATTTACATATACATATTGTTATAGAAAATACATTTACACGTACATATTGTTATAAAAGTTACATTTACATATAAAATGATTGTATATTTTCTTTCTTTTTCATTCATATTGTCCCAGAAGGGACAATATGAATGAAAAAGAAAGAAAATATACAGACTCCATCGACCTATTTCATATCTTACAGACCGCAGCCTTCCCTCACGAGCCGCCACTGTCTGAATGCTTCTTCTATTTCATATGCAAGTTTTATATCCATGTTTCTGTATTTCTATTTTCAGGAGTTAGCAAGAAGAATAAACACATTGTTGTATACCCTGACATTCCTTCTGCTATGAGACCTGTACCCCATGGTCCTGGAATTCCAATACCCGACCCACCTCAAACCCTGGACTTCGATGATTCTGATGCTGAATCAATGACCAATGCCAATGACCAGTCCCAGTCGTATATACCTCAAAATACCGCTTCAAATGAGCCGAGGCCTCTCAACCAGGCCAAACTTAATGATCTTACCAGGGATTTAGGACTTTCCAAATTAGCTGCCGAGATCTTGGGCTCACGACTTCGAGAGGACAACTTGCTGGCTCCGGGAACAACATTCTCCTGGTATAGGAAACGAGAGGAAGAATTCCGCAAGTTTTTTGCAGTGCACGGAAATACCTCTTCCTTAGTGTACTGCTGCAATGTTGACGGGCTAATCGAATCCTTGGGCCTGCCATATAACGCATCAGAATGGAAGCTATTTATAGACTCGTCTAAACGAAGTTTGAAAGCAGTACTTCTCAACATTGGGAATAGGGTTGCATCAGTCCCTGTAGCACATTCCGTACAACTTACTGAGAGCTACGATAACATGAAAATTTTACTGGATCCTCTCGTATACGACCAACATAACTGGAGGATCTGTGGAGATTTGAAGGTAATACTAATATCATAAGTAAACTATTGCTATTGACTATGTTGTTTTTCCAAAGGTTATTTGAGAGCGTATAAGAACACTTAACTTCCCCACAGAAGTGATACAGTCCAATGCATAGATTTTTTTATCTGATAGAACAAATTCTCTAAATTCTTTAAATATTTTTCATTTTTTTCAGATTGTGGCATTTGTATTGGGAATGCAAGGGGGATACACAAAATACTCATGTTTCCTCTGCAAATGGGATAGCCGAGCGGGTGAGAAGCACTATGCACAGCGTGAATGGGCATCCAGAGAGAATTTTGAACCTGGGTCGCATAATGTCGTTTCAGTGCCCCTTGTACCAAACAAAAAATTTTGCTCCCACCACTTCATATTAAGCTGGGCTTGATGAAAAATTTCATCAAATCAATGAATAAGGAGGGTTCAGCATTCCGATATCTCGAGAGTAAATTTCCTCATATATCTGATGCTAAACTAAATGCTGGGGTTTTTGATGGTCCTCAAATTCGAACTTTGATCAAGGATACTCAGTTCGAAAACGCAATGACTCCAACTGAGAAGAATGCCTGGCAGGCATTCAAATCAGTTGTCACTGATTTTCTTGGCAAGCGTAGAAATCCAGAATACGAGTCCGTTGTCGAAAACTTGATGGAAGCTTTCAAAGCTCATGGGTCGCGCATGTCCATAAAAATGCACTTTTTGTGGTTCCACTTGGACTATATTCCTGAAAATTGCGGGGATTATAGTGAGGAACAGGGTGAACGATTTCACCAAGATATCAAAATAATGGAAGAGAGGTACCAGGGAAACTGGGATATCAATATGCTGGCGGAATGCCAAAAAAACTTCATTCCTTCCTCAATAAACTTTTTTCCATATTCATTGTATGAATAAAAGTATTTATTCACACAATGTTTTCATTTTTCACGAGTGTTCTTATAATATTACTCGTATCTACAGTGTTTAAGCTAAAAAAATCAATAAATTTTGGGATAAAATTGGACTTATAATAAATGGCCAATAGAGAAAAAACCTGACCTGATTGAGGAAAACCAATGTCATTTTCGAATTCAGCATGGTCGAGTTATATAATATGAGTTGAAAAAACCCTCACAGCAGACAAAACAATTTCATATGCATACCAGTGTTATAAACTACAATTTTATACATTTTTCTCTGGTTTTGAAAATTTTCTCATTAATATTAAGAATTGTGAGATCCGACCAAATTTCTCGTTTCATAACTTGGTAAAACAAATGGAGAGCATCTCTTTTAAGAATTTTTATAATTTTAAACCCCATAAAGTGTTTTCCCCCCTTGGATCAAGTAAAGATAAGCACCCCCAACCTTCTTTAATTAGCCTTATAAGGCTAACTAACGAAAATATCACGACCTAACCTAACCAATCGTTAGGTCGATTGGTTAGGTTAGGTCGTGATATTTTCGTTAGTTAGCCTTATAAGGCTAATTAAAGAAGGCTGGGGGTGCTTATCTTTACTTGATCCCCCCCCTTTTTAATAAGCAAGATTTTAAAATTCTTAATAATTTGAAAAAGGATAACTCTGTCATCATTACAAAACCGGATAAGGGTAAAGGAGTAGTGTTGCTTGTTTCAATAGTTTACATAAACAGAATGGTGACAATTTTGTCGGATACATCTAAATTTAAAAGGGTAAAAGAGAATGTTCTGTCTAAATTGCTAAAACTCGAAGATAAAGTTAATAGGTTTTTGCGTAAATTAAAAAATAGTAATATTATTGATGACAACACATACAATTTTTTGTTTGCTTCTGGTTCTAATCCAGGAATTCTATACGGTTTACCCAAAGTCCATAAGCCAAATTTCCCACTAAGACCTATTCTTTCGGCCTGTGGTACATTCAATTATAACTTAGCCAAATTCTTCGTTCCCTTGCTTTCAAAACTTACCTATAATGATTATTCCATTAACAACTTGTTTGATTTTGCTAAAGATATAAAAGAGATCAATCGTGCCGATTCTCTTACTATGGCCAGTTTTAATGTCCCGTCATTATTTACTAATGTCTCGTTAAAAGAAACATTGGATATCATACTAAACAAGTTATTCAATACTGGTAATACTCTTATTAATGGCCTCACTCAGACTCAATTTAAAAACCTCCTCGAAATAGCGTGTTGTGATAATCTTTTCTTATTTAATAGCAACCTTTACAGCGAAATTGATGGGGTAGTTATGGGTTCCCCGTTGAGCCCAACACTAGCAAATGCATTTCTTTGCCATTACGAAGAAATTTGGTTGAAAAGTTGTCCTAATAGTTTTAAACCCGTATATTACAGAAGATACGTGGATGACACTTTCTTAATATTTAAACATCCTTCACACGTAAAACTTTTTCTTCATTATCTCAATAAACAACATAGTAATATTAAGTACACATGTGAAAACGAAACAAATAATAGTTTACCTTTCCTGGATGTTCTAGTTAAACGGGCTAATAACAAGTTCCAGACTTCACTATTTAGAAAACAAACTTTTACTGGTTTGGGAACCAATTATTTAAGTTGTATGTTTTATAAATATAAGATTAGTGCTATAGTAACATTATTAACAAGAAGTTACCGAATTTGTTCAGATTACTTTTCATTAAACGAAGAATTTAAATTTTTAAGACAGTACTTTATTAATAATTACTACCCTTCTAATCGTTTTGAGAACCAATTAAAGAAATTTTTAAATAACACTTTTAATATTAGACTCCCCATAACTACAGTAAAAAAAGAAACCAGATATATAAAATTACATTTTTATGTTTATTTATCAGTGTGTATTCGAGGTGAAGTATCCAAACTGCTCAAGTCTAATTATCCCCAAATAAATTTTAGATTCGCCCTCGTCAACCCACTTAAATTATCAAATTTGTTAAAGTTCAAAGACAAATTCCCCAAAACTGTATGCCCTAATGTTGTTTATAAATACACGTGCGACAGCTGTAAGGCTGCGTATATTGGTAGTACTCAACTCCAACTGGAGGTACGCATTTCTCAACATTTGGGCTTATCAGTCCGTACTAACCGTTCCCTCAGTAGCCCACCACAATCCGCAATTAGAAACCGTAGTAATGAAAAAACCATCCCCTTCACAAAACTCAGTTCGAAATTCTAACTAGATCCAATAACCTTACAGAACTCCGAATTTTAGAATCTTTGTACATCTATAGAAACAAACCTTCCATCTTACAAATTACTGCTCTTTTAACTAACCAACCGATTTTCATAGACATATCATACCTTCTAATTTACTGACCATACAGTTTTCTCTCAGTTTCTGCCAAGTATGGAGGTTGACGTAAACATTGTGTATTTACCAGTTGAGGTAATTTTAATTTAATTTTAATGATTTTAATTTTGTATTGATGTAATTTTCATTATCCTTATTTTTGTTTTAAGGTTTTAAGACTTATAATTCACTGATGATGACAAAAGATTTGTCGAATCGTCTGAAGTATAAAAAATAAACGAATATGTTTGCTGTTGTGTTGGTCCTTCTTTTCATCTGTAAGCTCCGTTTCCCTAAGGAAAAGTCAATAGCTTTGATATATATATATATATACACACACACATATATATATATATATATATATATATATATATATACACACCTTTCTAAACATGCCATTTACGCCTTCTAAGCCAGATTAAGCCAACTGGCAGATTAAGACTTCTAAGCCAGCTGCTGAGGTCAAGAGCGTCAGTACCCGATGAGATATGCCAGCGAAAAGATCTTCTCTCCTCTCTCTGCCTCTCTTAGGTTACCTTCTTAGGTCAGGTTAGGGACCCCCTTTTTGGGGGTATGTCATTCTCCCGGACGAACCCACTCTCCCTTTTCATGCAGCGTGGGGGCTAAACACCCTCCCCCTTGCTTGCATATCCCCCTCCCCATGGGTTCAAACCCCCCCTACCAAATGGCTGCCAACCCTCTCCTCCCCTTTTTGCAACAATTGATCAACATTGCATTGTAATTTGCACCCTACCATTTTGCGGTCATGGGCGTTCCCCTCTTTAGGGTCAATAAACTTTTTAGCTTCCCTAATTTTTATGTCATAGTCTGCGATGTTTTCGTGCAAGAAATGCTGTTCTAGAGACTCAATCGAAGGTCTTACGCGCGGTTCAGTGAAATTATTGTCTATGGTTCCCTTAAAATTTAGGACGGTATGGGGAAAGTTTACAAGTCTAACTAAATTAATGTATGGTGGGGGAGCTGTTTGAAACTGAAGAAGTTTCCGTGTTTGGAAGTATGTTTGAAGGGCGCGGGGTAGGTGGAAAAATGGCCTCAATAGGTCATATGTGAAGGTATTGTTAATTTAGTACTATACAGTAATTTGGTCTGCTTAACCGATCTCAATCTCCGACGGAATGATTACTTGAGTGACTTTCCCAATTAACCAATCTAGGAAATACACAAATAAATGCTCAACAAATTGCCTAACTAAAAAAAAATCTAGAATAAAGTTTAAACAAATGTAAATGCAAATATTATATATATATATTTTAATTGCAAACAACACGCAGTATAATTAATGTAAAGAACGACGCTTGTGTAGAAGAGCGTCCGCAGAAGAAGAGGAGAAAGAGCGAACAAACGAAAAATGAGGCACCTCCCAGGAATCGAACCCGGGATCATCGAATTGCCAGTCGGACATGCTATCCACTACCTCAAGGTCCTCGATCAATCAGAAGTCGTAATTCTCCTACATACGAGCGGAATCGAATGCCCTGAGGGGGCACCTCTCATGCCGTACATATATACATTTTAACTGCAAACAACACGCAGTATAATTAATGTAAAGAACAACAACACTGTGTTTTGTGTTAATTCTGAATTGATACTAATTATGAACTGTTAATTATTCTGGCTTATCAAATATTTAGTAGTTAATTTGAAAAAAGACGTTTCTTGCTGGCCACTTGTTCCTAGACGAAGAATGGACGTGAAGAACTTGGACGTCGTGACACGCTGGTCAAATGATGTATCCACAATTAGTTGAATGTTTGCTCTACTTCCAGGGTCTAGAAGAATGGAAGAATTCTGGTTGCAGAGGTTGCCAGTTGTTAACCCTCCATCTATGGCCCTGGGTGGTTCGATGCTGACGGGGGTTCTGGTTCGGTGGTAGCAACGGATTTCTCACTCTGGGGTAGCTGGTACCGTCTAGGGACTGGGAATAGTTCTTTTATAGTTTCTTCGTTTTTTTATACTACATTCCGATTTTTTCTTCTAGCGGATCGGAGAAATTATTTATTTTATTTTAAAACTAAGTTCTCTGGAGAAGGCAGGGTTCAAAGGAGAAGACAAAGATATCCTCTTATTGTATTTTACTGCTTCGAAAATATTACAGGTAATCAGGTAATGCTTCAACCTCTAGGTCAGATCAGAATCAGAATAATAATTTGAAAGATTAAAACAGTTTATATACAAATAATTTGGTGACATCATTATTATTTAATATTCACCTGTTTTGTTTTTTATTCTCAATAGACTGAATTCTTTTGCAAAATATTTGAAGATAAAGGTCATTTTTGGCTGTAACAGAATATTGATAGATAAGCAAGATATTTCACGATGAAGACACTTTTTTCACTTAAACAATCTTTTGGCAGAGCTGATGTTATGATTTGCCAAGTTAACTAAAAATGGAAATTGAAATATGCAATTTATTATGAATTAAAATTAAATATGCATATGAGCAAAATTAAATGCTTTAAAAATTAAAATTAAGTGTTAATTTAAAGTTTCGGCAAGATATGACTTCATCTTTTAAACTAAGAGATAATGTATAAAAGAAATGAACAGTGCAAAATTTAACACGATTACATGGTTAAGTTTAAACTAAAAAATGAATAGGTAATTTGAAAAAATAAATATTTTATCAATTACTTGGCAGAAATAAAATAGAAAGAAAATTAAAAAATTTCAAAACTTGCATTTTATACATAGAGTGTCACTCCTGTTTGGACTTTATATGCAAAAATTAATGTCAGAATTATTCATTTTTACACACACACACACACATATATATATATAATTTAGTGGTGGACCGGATATCCGCATCCGCATCCGCACTTCTGACTGCGGATGTTATGCGGATATTACCTCTAATAAATTATGCAATTTACAATTAAATTAGCTTATAAAGTAGCTTATAAGGGCGAGTCATGCACATTTCATGTAAAGTATTAATTATTAATGAACAAACAAATATATAAACCTCAAAATATAAATACCTGGTAACACAGAAAATTGAATGAAACTTGTTTCATTGAATTTTCTGTGGCTGAAACTCTTGAGAAAGTTATTATTTTTATCATAATGAAAACATTAATATTAATTTTAATTCTTATGCATTGCCTGCCATAATAGTAATATCACGAAATTTGAAAAATTATGTCATATTCATAATTCTATATTACGGGACTCCAATAAACCTTAGCCCCCCCTGCCCATGGCCTAAACCATTAGAGGTACAGTAAAACTAAACATACCTAACAAAAGAGAATTTAATCCTGTATTTAATGAGAAACAATTAAAACTTGGTGTTCCCGCCATTGGCTTCCAAGACAGCCTGAATTCGCTTTGGGTAGCTTGCCAAAAGTGACGTGAATAGATCTTGATCGTTACGCAAATTTGCTAAAAGAGTTTCAATGTGTTGCGTCATTGTATCCTTCGAAAATCGATTTGCTGCAGGTTCTTGAAACAAGAGACATTCAACCTTGTTCTTTATAACTGATCCAATGTGTTCACAGACGTTCAGGTCAGGAGAATTTCCTGGCCATTCTTCATTTCCAAAGAAATCGATCTCATGGTTCCGCAACAACTGTTGAGTGGCCAATGCCTTAAAGCAGGGGGCCTTATCGTGCAGAAGTGTGACCTGATCGACATCCATAACATTGTTTGGGTTTCTTAGAAAAGGAATGACATGCTGGGATAGAATAATATCACGAAAATACTGTCCATCCTATCTCTGACTATTTGGCTTCAGCACCCACATGAGCTTCTTTGCAGTGAACAAAACAAACACACCAACACAGTTTGGACGTTTTAATAATTCGCGATAATTTTCATTGTCATCGATTTCATCTGGTGGGCCCACACTCGATCATTTTGGTAGTTAGGCCGACGTGTTACGTAAACAAAAAATTCATCGGAGACAGCTAAATGCATGAAATCATCCACATCCCAATCTTCAAGATAATGGGCAAACCACATCCTGTCATCGATGTTAAATTGAGTTTTTCTTGGCTTTGGAAGTTCATGCCAAGGATTTAAACCTTGCCTATGACGGTACAGTCGAATAATCTCACCACTAACGATCTTTCCTCTCAACACTTCGATCTCTTTAGAAAGTTTAGCACAGCTGTTTTTTCCGCTTACGCGTACCGCTTTCAATGATGTCCTTTGTTTCCTGAGAGAGTGGCAAATTTGGGCGCCCAGATTTGGTTGTATCCATTTCACATTCATTCAAAGTTTTACTCCAATTTCTTTTGACGAAGTCTTCACTTCTTCGCAACTTTTTAGCAACCCATGAACGTGTTAGAAAGGTGGCTCCAGCATCACGAGCTTCCCGAAATGTTATTGCTCGTATGCGATCTATCACACGTTGCCTCTCCGAATCACCAATTAATTGAGAAGACATTATATTATCACTTTATCAGCTAGAGTAATTTTAATACCTGCAATAAATTACGAATTTTATATATTTTTATAATCATTAAAAACTATTTCGATATAAGTAAACATGTAAGCTGCAAATAGGGAGGCTAAGGTTTTTTGGTACCCCTTATATTGATAGATTAACTAAATATCCGCATCCGCATCCGTAGATGTTGGAAAACTGACATCCGGTCCACCACTATTATATATATATATATACCGGGTGTCCGAGAATTATCTGTACAATTTTTGGCTGTTATTAAAAGTCAACCATGAATTGTAGAAATTCCAGTGTTGTCCCATTTTACAGAGACACCTATATAAAAGATACGTTGATGACACCTTTCTCCTTTTTCACAATGCCAACCACGTCCCCCTTTTTCTTAGCTACCTTAATTAAGTCCCAACATAAAAACATTAAGTTCACCAAAGAAGACGAATCCAATAGCACCCTTCCCTTCCTAGATATTACAATAACTAAACAAAACAACAAATTTAGCACTTCCATATATCGAAAACCCACGTACACAGGCCTAGGTACTAATTTCCTAAGCCACATCCCCTTGCTATATAAAATAAACAGTATTAAAATTTTAATCCACCGTGCCTACCATCTTTGCTCCTCGTACTTATCCTTCCATCATGAAATAGAGTTAATTCTTAACTTAAGCATTAATAACTTTTTCCCAAAACATCTGTTACAGTCCTTAACCAGAAATTTTCTTAATAATATTTATCAACCCCCCCCTTAAAGTTCCCACTGTTAAAAAAGACGTACAATATTTTTCATTCCCCTATTACGACCACATTAGCCACAAAATACTTTCAGAACTCCGTCTCTTACTCACCCAGCTTTACCCCCAAATTAAATTTCATTTCGCTTTCACCAACAACAATAGTATCAAATCTTACCTCAACCATAAAGAAAAAACACCCCAGCCACTTGCTTCGTCCACTATCTACGCTTTTAATTGTGTTCGCTGCAAAGCGAACTATATTGGCAGTACCATCCGCCAATATCAAACAAGAGTGGACGAGCATCGTAGGATTTCTACAAGAACTTCACAGCCCTTGAACAAACCCTCCAAATCAGCAATAAGGGATCACTGCCACCTCCACAACCACCCGTTATTTTCCTCCCACTTCAAAATCA
Organism: Bathynomus jamesi; assembly: GCA_023014485.1. Classification (NCBI taxonomy): domain Eukaryota; kingdom Metazoa; phylum Arthropoda; class Malacostraca; order Isopoda; family Cirolanidae; genus Bathynomus; species Bathynomus jamesi. Next base: position 1,969,091 of record JAJOZX010000030.1, read on the forward strand.
TTAATTCAGCCAACCAACTAATCGACCTCCGCATACTTGAGTCCCTTTATATCCTCAGTATCCAGCCAACCCTCAACGATTACTGTTCCGCTTTCAATTTAAACATTGCAAAATAAACTCTCAAAAAAAATCCACCATCACTCCGCCCGGCTCGATCTTCCTAATATTGAATTCTTTCAAGAGGCAACCATTCCCAATCTTCTGTATAATTAGTCTCCCATTACATTAACAATCTGGTAAGAAACCCTTCAATTCTGTTTTACCTAAACCGTTTTATATTTTATTTATTATTCATACTTTTATACTTTATATCATTTAATTTTTAATCTTTTAATTTAATATATTGTAACTTACTATTAATTCTCGCTAATTGTTGCGCCATTTTAATTTATTGTTCGTTTTTATTTATTATACTTATTTATTTCTATTTGTTTTTAAACTTTTTAGCACTGATGATGGAAATTGAATTTTTCCGAAACGTCTGTTAATAAACATGTACCATCTTTTCGTCCTCCTATTCCTCGCTCTCTCTCTCTCTCTCTCTCTATATATATATATATATATATATATATATATGCTAAACGAAGAAATGCCAAGGAGATTGTATAACAGATTTTAATTTTACCCCAGATGATGTAGCGCAAGCTATAGGACAAATGAAATCACACTCAGCTGCAGGTCCAGACAAATAAACGCATTAGGAATTAAAAACTAAAATTGAAATAGCCACACCCATATACTGGATATGGAGAAGATCCATAGACTGTGGGGAAATACGGAGCATCTTGAAAAGAGCAAACATTGTCCCTATATATAAAGGAAGGGGGAGCTCTAAGGAAATAACTATAGACCGGTGTCATTGACGTCTCATCTTTCCAAAGTATTTGAAAGAATAGGAAAAGAGAAAATATATGAATTCTTGAGACACTGGAAGGACTCAATGAAAATCAGCATGAATTCCGATCAGGAAGATCATGCCGATCACAACTTATAGAGCATTATTACAATATCCTAGATGCCCTTGAAGGCAATGAAAACCATGATGTCATATACACGGATTTGGCTGAATCTTTCGACAAATCTGATCATGGTATAATGGCGCATAAAATAAAACAATGGGAATAACAGGAAAAGTTGGAAAATGAATCTGGAACCGCCTCAGAAAAGGTCTACAGGTCGTTAAAATTCAAGGTATAACATCATCAGAATCTGAAGTACGAAGCTCAGGACCACAAGGAACAGTATTGGCCCCCTCCTTTTTATTGTCATACTAATAGACATAGACAATGAAATTAACAACAATAATATAGTAACATCCTTTGCAGGCGATACAAAGATCAACGGAAAAATCCATGATGCAAGTGAAGTGGAGGCCTTGCAGAGGGACACAGACAGAATATACAAATAGTCAGAAATGAACATGACATTTAGCACCGAGAAATTTCAGCTCTTGAGATATGGTAGAAATAAGAAACTTAAACAGACTGCATATTATGCCCTGGACAGACAGGAAATTCAGAGAAGCACGACAGCGATAGATCTCATGGTTATAAATGACCGATGATGCCAAATTCGAGACACAAAATCAGATAGCGATAAAGAAAGCAAAAAGAAGGAACAAAACAGTAATGATTCTCCTGTTAAAAACAATGATCATACCAAAACTTAAAATACTGCTCAGTCTTGACGGCCCCATACAAGAAGGAAGAAATTAATAAACTAGGAGATATTCAGACATTTCACAGCCAAAGTCGATGGCTGCAAAGAACTCAACTACTGGGAAGATTATGTAAACTAAATCGACTCGAGGTGGATCCAGAGGGGGGGTCGAGGGGCCTTAATTGTAGCAATTGGGCTTCATTTGGAGGCCCTATATATCCTGGTTAACCGAAATTAGGTGAAACGTTTGAATACTTTTATGGTCGCTTTGCTTGAATTCTGCCCTGTTAGTTGAATTAATTACCCTGGCCTCCCCTCTAGAATCGCCTATAGAGGTACACCATGGTAAATAATCGCAAAACTGGTAACAAACCTTAAACTAAACCCAATTACCATCCTAATAACACTGGAAAATAGGAAAGGCAGAATGTGTAGTATTCCCAAATTAAAGGTCGGAGAAGGGATCTCCTCAACACTGAAGGAAAATAGCTTTGTTGTCAGGGAACCAAGGCTTTTTAAACAACTTCCAAAGGACATTAGAAAAGTGACAGGGGTCAAAGTTGACTAGATGCCTGAATCGGAACGGTACCAGATGAACTGAGTTTATCTGGCTATGTGCGGTGCAAGAGCGCAAGGGAGCAACTCGTTCCTCCACGAAGCCAAGCCTAGAGATGGGGCCACCAACTTGACCTTCGTGTGAAGAGACACCAACACACGGAACTGGCTACGAATTTACTAGGTATATATAACATAATGTTCAGAGGGCACTTAAAACTCCGCACGTCACACCGACATATCACCTTTAGCCATGTTCCAAATCCACAATTCCCACCTACCCACTCGGTATTTCTGCTTTTGTAATAACTTATTGAAACTAAAATATTTATTACTCACTAAGCAGAGACCTGGAATATTTTTAAGCTTGAGTAACGTTTCACACAAATGTATGTATATTTACGACTTCATACATATGTCTATAAAATTCAGGAGTTCAGATTAACAGAACCCTCGTTTTTCAGCTCTGAAAGTAATCACGTCTAATCCGCCAGTAATCCGTTTGAATTTGTTGAAACAGCCACCTTAATCTCCAATATGGTTCAACTTCCACTCATTTGCTGGAAACCTGCCCACCAGTCATCCGTCAGTAAACAGGACACGGGACCTTTCTTCCTCCTATCGGGGTCACATCATCGTTATAGTCATCTTTTACCACCCTTTTATGTAGTCCACTAAATGTTAGGCAAACTGGAACCCTCCTCCCATGAGAGGAGGAGAATGTAGACACCAATCGACAAGGAAAGTACTCGAGGGAGTACGTTAGAGAGAAAATAGGGAGTGCTGGAACTCCCATTTCTCCTGTCACTCTCCTCTTTAGCTGATATTTTTCTGTCTCATCTACCCTGTGAGCAGTTCAGCATGTTCTCAAACACACACTTCTCGCACTATTTCTCATCACATATACATGCATCTTACGCACTACATAATCTTTTCAAAATTTAAGAAAAAATGGGAGCTTCAAGAAACTTGGAGTCCCCTTGGGAGGGGATCGGATCGTAAATGCCCCCACTTCTGGCTCCTCCGCTACCGATATCGGGAACACACACCTGGGTAGCGGAGATGGATCTTTTACCGCCCATTCAAGATGTTCTGGACGTCTGTCTGATTCACTTTTTTTAAACTTCTGCAACATTCGTGGCCTTTCCAAAAATTTTCAATCTGTTGAACACCACCTCACCTGCTCTAAACCTCATCTTCTTTTCCTCACTCAAACTTAGGTGTCAGGGACGAATGACAGCAACCCCTTTTCTGTACCTTCTTACTTTCTCTATACTCAATTTCACTACAAATGTGGATGTTGCGTATATGTACGCAGTGACCTAACTTGTTCTCGTATTCCCGAACTCGAATCTTCCGAGTTTTATACCATCTGGTTACGGCTTACATGCCAAGATCAAACGAAATACATCTGCGGTGTTTACATTTCTCCTAATTCTACTGTCTATCCAAAATTCTTTGACTACCTTACTTCCAAAGTGGAATACATTCTTTCCCATTCTCCCTTTGCTGAAATCTTCATTTTAGGAGATTTCAATGTTCACCACCACCTTTGGCTTTCCTCCCATTTCACCAACATCCTGGTGAACTAGCTTCCAAATTTTCTATCCTAAATGACCTTGAGCAGATTGTACAACACCCTACTCGTATCTCCGATCGCCTTGCAGATCGGCCGAACATTCTGGATTTATTTCTTACCTTTCATCCTTTTTACTCTGAAACTATTTTCTGTTGGGCTCCTCCGACCACAAACTTATATCTGTTTCCTCTCCTATCGCTCTTATCAAGAGGAGACGTCTTTGGCACATCGGTGCCGCTGATTGGGAGGCCCTTAGGCAGTACTTCTGTGGTTTCCCATGGAATGATTACTGCTTCTGTGGCCAGGACCCTTCCAAGTGTGCTGAGCGCATCACGGAGGTGATTATCTCCGGTATGGAGGCGTACATTTCTTATTCTATTCCCACTACTAATATTTTTGCCAGAATCGTGCAAAATCTGTTCTTTGACAAAAATGGGAAAACCTATGCAATTGTAATTCTTCTCGCTTTTTCTGGCATCTAGTTAAGAACCACTAACAATTTTCCTTCCTCTTCTTTCCCTCCTCTTTTCCATTCTCACGGCTCAGTTGCAATCTCTTTTCCTAACAAAGCTGAAGTCTTCGTTCAAATTTTCACTTTCAACTCAACTATGGACAATTCCGGTGCTGTTTCTCCACCTCCTCCCGTCTCTGACTTTATTATATTTGAAATTGGAATGTTTTCTGAAGATGTTTTATTTGCCCTATCTGGGCTCAACTCTAGGAAGGCATGTGGTCGTGATGATGTTCCTCCTGTTGCTCTTAAAAACTCTGCTTCTGTGCTGACACCCTGCCTAGGCAAACTCTTTCTTCTTTGTCTCTCATCTCGTACATTCTCTTCCTGCTGGAAGTTCGCTTTCATTCAGCCTGTATCAAAGAAGGATTAACGCTCTCAACCCTCCAACTATCGGCCAATTGCTTCACTGTCTCCCTAAAAGCGGGGAATTTGGGGTGCTTGAAATCCTGCCCCTGTGATCTAATTTCTTCTAACCAAATGCGGCTAAACTACTGAGCGAGTAGTATAGCCGCGTTTAGGGAGAGAGGGAAGGACTTCAGCCTATGATGCACTCGTCCATTTTCAGGTCAAATTACTACCGCCACAATGCGGCTCAGTCATCGTAGTAGTCCGACCGGAAAAATGGACCAGTGCTTGATAGGCTGAAGTCCTTCACTGTCTCCCTAAACGCGGCTATCCTACTCGCTCAGTAGTATAGCCGCGTTTGGCCAGAGGAATTTGGGGTGCTATGAAATCCTGCCCCTGTGATCCAATTTTTCTAACCAAACGTGGCTACAATACTGAGCGAGTGTATAGCTGCGTTTAGGGAGACAGTGAAGGGCTTCAACCTATCATGCACTCATCCATTTTCAGGACAAACTAATACCGCCACAATGCGGCTCAGTCATTGTAGTAGTCCGACCGGCAAAATGGACGAGTGCATGATAGGCTGAACTCCTTCACTGTCTCCCTAAACGCGGCTATAGTACTCGCTCATTAGTATAGCCGCGTTTGGCCAGAGGAATTTGGGGTGCTATGAAATCCTGCCCCTGTGATCCAATTTTTCTAACCAAACGTGGCTACAATACTGAGCGAGTGTATAGCTGCGTTTAGGGAGACAGTGAAGGGCTTCAACCTATCATGCACTCATCCATTTTCAGGACAAACTAATACCGCCACAATGCGGCTCAGTCATTGTAGTAGTCCGACCGGCAAAATGGACGAGTGCATGATAGGCTGAACTCCTTCACTGTCTCCCTAAACGCGGCTATAGTACTCGCTCATTAGTATAGACGCGTTTAGTCAGAGGAATTTGGGGTGCTATGAAATCCTGCCCCTGTGATCCAATTTCTTCTAACCAAACGCGGCTACACTACTGAGTGAGTAGTATAGCCGCGTCTAGGGAGACAGTGAAGGACTTCAGCCTATGATGCAGCCTATCATGCAGCCTTCAGCCTATCAAGCAGTCGTCCCTTTTGCCGGTCGGACTACTCCAATGACTGAGCCGCATTGTGGTGGTTGTAATGTGACTACAAAATAGACGAGTGCATGATAGCCTGAAGTCCTTCATTGTCTCCCTAGACGCGCCTATACTACTCGCTCAGTAGTATAGACGCGTTTGGCCAGAGGAATTTGGGGTGCTATGAAATCCTGGCCCTGTGATCCAATTTCTTATAACCAATCGCGGCTATACTACTGAGCGAGTAGTATAGCCGCGTTTAGGGAGACAGAGAAGGTCTTCAGACTATGATGCGCTCGTCCATTTTGCGGTCACACTACTACTTCCACAATGCGGCTGAGTCATTGTAGTAGTCCGACCGGCAAAATGGACGACTACATCATAGGCTGAAGTCCTTCAATGTCTCCCTAAACGAGGCTATCCTACTTCCTCAGTAGTTTAGCCGCGTTTGGCCAGAGGAATTTGGGGTGCTATGAAATCCTGCCACTGTGATCCAAATTCTTCTAACCAATCGCGGCTATACTACTGAGCGAGTAGTATAGCCGCGTTTAGGGAGCCAGAGAAGGAGTTCAGCCTATAATGCACTCGACCATTTTGCCGGTCGGACTACTACAATGACTGAGCCGCATTGTGGCTGTAGTATGGTGACCGCAAAATGGACGACTGCATGATAGGCTGAAGTCCATCACTGTCTCCCTAAACGCGGCTATACTAATCGCTCAGTAGTTTAGCCGCGTTTGGCCAGAGGAATTTGGGGTGCTATGAAATCCTACCCCTGTGATCCAATTTCTTCTAACCAAACGCGGCTGTACTACTGAGCGTGTAGTATAGCCGCGATTAGGGAGACAATGAAGGACTTCAGCCTATCATGCGGTCGTCCATTTTTCGGTCACCATACTACCGCCACAATGCGGCTCAGTCATTGTAGTAGTCCGACCGGCAAAATCGACGACTGCAGGATAGTCTGAATTCCTTCAATGTCTCCCTAAACGCGGCTATCCTACTCGCTCAGTAGTATAGCCGCGTTTGGCCAGAGTAATTTGGGGTGCTATGAAATCCTGCCCTTGTGATCCAATTTTTCTAACCAAACGCGGCTACACAACTGAGCGAGTAGTATAGCTGCGTTTAGAGAGACAGTGAAGGACTTCAGCTTATCATGCACTCGTCCATTTTCAGGTCACACTAATACCGCTACAATGCGGCTCAGTCATTGTAGTAGTCGGACCGGAAAAATGGACGAGTGCATGATAGGCTGAAGTCCTTCAGTGTCTCCCTAAACGCGGCTAAACTACTCGCTCAGTAGTATAGCCGCGTTTGGCCAGAGGAATTTGGGGTGCTATGAAATCCTGCCCCCTGTGATCCAATTTCTTCTAACCTATAGCGGCTATACTACTGAGCGAGTAGTATAGCCTCGTTTAGGGAGACAGAGAAGGACTTCAGCCTATGATACACTCGTCCCTTTTGCCGGTCGGACTACTACAGTGACTGAGCCGCATTGTGCCGTAGTAGTGTGACCGCAAAATGGACGAGTGCATGATAGGCTGAAGTCCTTCACTGTCTTTCTAAACGCGGCTATACTACTCGCTCAGTAGTACAGCCGCATTTGGTTAAAAGAAATTGGATCACAGTGGCAGGATTTCATAGCACCCCAAATTCTTCTGGCCAAACGTGGCTATACTACTGAGCGAGTAGGATAGCCGCGTTTAGGGAGACAGTGAAGGACTCAGCCTATCATGCACTCCTCCATTTTGCGGTCGGAATAATACCGCCACAATGCGGCTGAGTCATTGTAGTAGTCCGCCAGGCAAAATGGACGAGTGAATGATAGCCTGAAGTCCTTCACTGTCTCCCTAAACGCGGCAATACTACTCGCTCAGTAGTATAGCCACGTTTGGCGAGAGGAATTTGGGGGTGCTATGAAATCTTGCCCCTGTGTTCCAATTTTTTTTAACCAAACGCGGCTGTACTACTGTGCGAGTAATATAAGTGCGTTTAGGGAGATAGTGAAGAACTTCAGCCTAAGATGCGCTCGTCCATTTTGCGGTCACACTACTAACGCCACAATGCAGCTCAGTCATTGTAGTAGTCTGACCGGCAAAATGGTTGAGTGCATGGTAGGCTGAAGTCCTTCACTGTATCCGTAAACGCGCCTATACTACTCGCTCAGTAGTATAGCCGCGTTTGGCCAGAGGAATTTGGGGTGCTATGAAATCCTTCCCCTTTGATCCATTTTCTTCTAACCAAACACGGTTATAGTACTGAGCGAGTAGTATAGCAGCGTTTAGGGAGACAGTGAAGGACTTCAGCCTATGATGCACTCGTCCATTTTGGCGATCGGACTACTACAATGACTGAGCCGCATTGTGGCGGTAGTAGTGTGACCGCAAAATGAACGAGTGCATGATAGGCTGAAGTCCTTCAATGTCTCCCTAAACGCGGCTATGCTACTCGCTCTGTAGTATAGCCGCTGAATGGGAGGCCCTTAGGAAAATACTTCTGTGACTTCCCGTGGAATGATTACTGCTTCCGTGGCCGGGACCTTTTTGTGTGTGCAGAGTACATTACAGAGGTGATTCTCTTGGGCATGGTGGCGTACATTTCATATTCTCTTCCTACTACTAATACAAAAAAATCTTGTTTTAACTTTGCTCTTTCTAATGCTATCCGCAACAGAGAGGAGGCTTTCAGAAGGTACCGTCGCCATCCAATTCCTGACTCTCACTCAGCTTATTTTTCTGGCCGGAATCGTGCAAAATCTGTTATTCGACTCGCCAAAAATTCCTTCATCCGACAAAAATGTGAAAATCTATCAATTTCTAATTCTTCTCCTCTTTCTGGCGTTTAGCCAGTTGTTGTTGAAGAACCTCTTCAACAACTTTACTTCCACTTCTTTCCCTCCTCTATTCCATTCCGACGGCACAGTTGCCGTGTCTTCTCTTGACAAAGCTAAACGCTTCTCTCAAACTTTCGGTTCCATTTCAACCCTGGATGATTCCGGTGCTGTTCCTCTACCTCCTCCCCCCTCTGACTTTATAATGTCAGAAATTAGAATCTCTTCTAAAGATGTTTTTTCTGCCCTACCTGGGCTCAACTCTAGGAAGGTGTACGGTCCTTATGGTGTTTCTCCTGTTGTTCTTAAGAACTGTGCTTCTGTGCTTACACCCTGCCTAGGCAAACTCTTTCGTTTTTGTTTCTCATCTGGTACTTTTCCTTCCTGCTGGAAGTTCGCTTTCATTCAGTCTGTCCCAAAGAAGGGTGACCGCTCTCAACCCTTCAACTATCATCCAATTATTTTGATTTCTTTCCTTTTCAAAGTTTTTGAATCTATCCTCACTTGGAAGATTCCTAAACACCTTTCTTCTCACAATCTTCTTTCAGATCGTCAGTATAGACTCCGCAAGGGACGCTCTACTGACGATCTTCTTGCATATCTTTCTGACTCTTGGTCATCTTCCTTTCGGGATTTTGGTGAAACGTTTGCTATTGCGCTAGACATATCGAAAGCATTTGATAGTCTCTCACAAATCTTAAACTTTGAAACTGCCCTCCTTCGGGTTCTATCCTTCAACCTGTGCCTACAGGTCTACAGATCTACAGAAGCTAAGGCTAACAAAGACCCTAAGATCCACTCTAAGGTTAGCCCGAGAGAAAGAAGAAAGTAAAGGGTTAAAAGAAGAGAATAAGGGGTTAAGTAAGTAGCAAAACCTATCATTCGTGGGTTAAAATTCATTCAGAAAGAGAGAAAGAAAGACACCATCACTATCCGCCGGCCACTGCCGACAAGTCGGAAAAATAGTCGACGAGAATACTTCCAGCTGTTGCAGACCAGTCCTCCACTCCATAGGGAGGTAGAGGATGCAGCCCATTCTGCCGGAAAGGGGTGAAAGATGAAAAGAAGTAAAATAAGAACGCATTACAAACCATGCAACACATTCTTAACTCAAAGAACAACACATTCTCAACTCAAAGCAACACATACCTCCAGCAGTTGCAGACCGGTGCTCTACTCCATAGGGAGGTAGAGGACGGAGCCCACTCCGCCGGAAAGGGGTGGAAGGTGAAAAGAAGTAAAATAAGAACGCATTACAAACCATGCAACATATTTAACTCAAACACTATCATACCCTGCAAACTACAGACATGCAATGGAGAGAGTTATAAACATACAAATAAGGAGAGAGAGAGAAAAAAAAAGTGTAAAGAATAACAAAGAGTGGGTTAGTTTACACTACGAGCTACATCTAAGTTTTTTTGCTGGCATCCCACGTTGGCATGTCACAAGCTGGCATTATCGTTAACAAACTCATCCTCGATCACCATCCCCAGAGCTCCTGTTGCAAATTGTTTCATTATATTAAACAACGTTAATAATTTTAACGAGGGAGAGGGAAAAGGGGTGAGGCTCAGAGGGGAAAATGGGTGAGGCTCAGAGGGAAAAAGGGGTGAGGCTCAGAGGGAAAAAGGGGTGAGGCTCAGAGGGGAAAAGGCGCGAGGCTCAGAATGAAAAAAGCGCGAGGCTCAGGGCGAAAAAGGGGCGAGGCTCAGAGCGAAAAATGGGCAAGGCTCAGAGCGAAAAAGGGGCGAGGCTCAGAGCGAAAATGGGGAGGCTCAGAGGGAGAAGGGGGAGGCTATTTAAACGGTTCTTAAATATATTAACGCTGGTATAGTTCACGACGGGCCCCGGAAGATTATTCCATTTATCAATTACTTTTAACGTAAAGAAGTTTTTAGCGATATTATTAATGAAACGTCTGCCATGCAAATTAAATCCATTATTATGAGTATTGCTCTTATTGAAATTGAACAGTTTCTCAAAATTTACGTTATCGATGTTATTAACGATTATGAAAACTGTCTAACTCTTTAACCCTATTTTCATAAGGCTTGTTGCGCAATGACGGAATTAGTTTCGTGGCACGAAGCTGAACCCTTTCTAACCTATCAATATCCTTACGCAAATACAGGCACCAAAACTGAACGGCATATTCTAAATGAGGCCTGACTAGGGACTTGTAAAGGGGCAATATAATATTCTTCGATTTAAATTAGAAATTACGCGCTATGAAGCCTAACATCCTATTAGCTTTAGTGCAAGACTCCAGGCACTTGTTCCTAACTTTTAAATCCTTAGATACGCATACGCCTAAATCTACTTCTTCGTCAACGCTCGTTAACTCTCTGTCATCCATCGTGTACGTGTAATTATTGTTACGAGAACCTATATGCAAAACTTTACATTTGTCTACGTTAAAATGCATTTGCCACTTATCCGTCCACTCCATAATCCTATTTACATCGTTTTGGAGCGTATTTCTATCGTACTCGTTAACAACCTTACCGCCTATTTTAGTATCGTCCGCGAATTTTGACACGTTACTAGTCAAACCTACATCTATGTCGTTAATGTAAATTACGAATAGCAATGGGCCTAACACTGAACCCTGTGGGACACCGCTACCTACATCCAACCACCCCTATTCACTACCATTAACAACGACCCACTGTCTCCTAGCACGAAGCCATTCCTCTAACCAGCTAGCTACCTGACCGCGTATACCGTGCGCTTTAACCTTCGCAATTAATCATCTGTGCGGAACTGTATCGAACGCTTTTTTAAAATCTAAATAAATAACGTCAGCTGCTCTATGACTACCGTATCCGCGCACTATTTCGTTATAGAATTCTAACAAATTAGTTAAACAAGATCTATGACGTCGAAACCATGCTGACTACTATTAATCAACTCGCGACTTTCTAAGTGTTCGATGATACGATCCCTATCTACGAATTCCAAAAGTTTATCGACAATTGACGTTAAGCTAATGGGCCTATTATTGCTAGCTACTGTGCGGTCGCCTTTTTAAAAAATGGGTGCGACGTTAGCTAATTTGAAGTCTTCAGGAATAATCCCCGTTTCGAGTGACTGATTAAAAATCTTCGTTAAGGGGACTACGACGTCTTTCAAATCTTTCAGATGTCTAGGATAAAACACGTCAGGGCCTGGAGCCTTGCTAACTTTTAACTTATCGATATAATGCGCAATCTCACCCTCGTAAACAGTTATTTCATTCAAAATAGTCTCGCTGCTAAATGGAACGATATCGTCCACATCTGGGACATTATTGACGTCTTCTACGGTAAAAACTGTCGCCTGAACGTCGAAAGCCAAAGCGCCATTAGCGTTCAAGAGAGGGCCTATATTATCTTTTATCGGCTTACGATTATTGACTTAATCGAAAAACTTTTTTAAGTTATGTTTACTATCCGCAGCTATGAGGATCTCTAAATTACGCTTAGCATTCCTGACTGATCTTTTAACATGACGTCGAAGCTCGATATATCTATTAGCGTTAGCTACCGTTCCATTACGCTTATTAAGTCTATACGCTCTGTTACGCTCGTTTATGAACTCGCCTATTTCCCTAGTCCACCACTTATGCCTACCATGACTTCTAGCGCGCTTGAGCTTACGAGGAATAAACTCCCTTTCGATATTCAAGAAACTATCTTTAAACGCCTCCCAATGCAAATTTGCGTCATTACCCATAAATAAATCACCCCAGTCCACTACTCATCCTATCCGCAAAACTATCAAAATTATCCCTACGAAAATCAGGGATTTCTATTACGTTACTATCCTTAGTGTTTTCTATCAATAATTTAAACCTAAGAATTTGATGATCACTACATCCTAAGCTCTCGCCTACTTCTAAACCTTCGACTATGTTTTCGCCATTCGTCATCAACACGTCTAAAATATTATCACCGTGCGTTGGTTCGGTAACCATCTGTCGTAAAAATTATTTTCCATGAACGCAATCGCAAATCCTCAACGTTACCAGTAAAAGTCTCGTAATTGACGTTAAGACAGTTAAAGTCTCCGACAACTATACTATCCCGATTATTAATAAAGTTACTAAGAATTGTGTAAAATCTAGTATCGGTATCGAGAGGTTGAACGGGAGATCTATAAACAACAACAAAATTGAAACTAAGACTACGCGCCCTAACTTCAACGCATATCGCATTAATTGCTGCCGGAAAATCTATCTTAACCCCGATAGCCCTAAGGGAATTACGAATGTAGAGCAAAACGCCGCCACCAATCCTATGTAACCTATCATTAGTGAAGAGTTTAAAACCCGGTATTTCAAGTTCTCCCAACAAATCCCGAGTCACGGTATTTAACCACGTTTCAGTGATAGCAACTATATCGTAGTTTCCGGAATAAATTATCGCCTTAAATTCGTTTAATTTATTTCTAATACTACGCGCGTTACAATAAAAGACGTTTAAGTTATTTTTTACCTAGCGTCGACGTTGTAAACTATTTTTCACGTCGGGCCCGCGTTCTCTGAACCCACAACGTTTAAAGAAGGCTTCGACCTATACAGCTTTCGAACGTTGTCGTCAATTAACCTACCTAGCCTAGCATTACCTATTTCATTAAAATGCACCCCATCTTTTACAAAAAGGCTAGGATCACTGAAATCTGACTACAGTCTTACGAAGGGTACATTTTCAGCACAAATCTCTTCTAATTTAGTATTAAAAAATATCGTTTTAGACGTAATCCTAAGACCCAAACTGTGCCTAGGGGTAATACCTAGAACTAAAGACCTATCTGACCTCGTCTTTAGTGACCTAATTATCCCCTTATATCTCTCCAAAAGGTCAGGCACTCTAGTATCGGGTCTATACGAGTCGTTGCCCCCTACCATCGTCACCGACATCGAGTGACGGGAGGGAACATCAATCCTATCCACTTCGTCTCTAACTCTGTCAACCCTGGCCCCTGGTAGACAGACCCTCCTCTTCTTGGTTGGATGCCGTTCAAAGAATTCTGTGTCCATATGGCGCACTAAAGAGTCCCCAATTAAAATAGTTTCCCCCTCATTCACGTCCCTTTCCAAATGGGCGAAAGGGTTCGAAACCTCGATAGGGGGGCGGATTTCTATCACCTAACGTACGCGGCCTAGCTCCACCCTTAACTTCCCTAAGTCCCTCCCCCATCTACTAACCTTGGACCAACTTTAGCCCCTTCCTCAACTCTATCCAACCTTCCCGATAAGCCACCTAAACTAGAGACTAGGTTACGCACCTCACCCTTCAAATTACTTACGTCTTCAACGTTAGTATTGGTTCGGCTTCCGTCAACCGTAGCCCTACCCCTGCCTTCATCAAGCGTTGCAAGTCTTTCCGTTACCTCATGTACACTGCTTTTTATGTCAACTACTTCCTCCCTTAATTCGCAAAGGAAACAAACCGATCTCTCGGTAATCGCCATAGGACCGCCGTCATAGTCCCTAAAATTCGTATACCACCGATTCACCCCACACCTAACACACGACGCTTTCTGCGACGGCATCGCGGAAGTTAAATTAGTTTATAACTGTCACACGTTTAAGTTAAATTAAGCCGGCGCGCGATGAAAACTTATAAATCACTAAAAAACACTTATATTCAAGTACTTAACTATATAATATAAACGTTAGTATATAAAATTCAGAACTTACCAAAAGTAAGGTTAGTGACAATACCCAAAAGCAGAAGCAATATCTGAGAGTTCAGGAAATGCATCCGTTCAGTACGGAGCCTGGCTGACAACTGAGTACGGAGTCTGGCTGACAATTCAATTTCTCCGTATATAGGTATGGGTGTCCCTGTAACTCCTCTGAATTGGCAGGAAGGTGCCTTAATTTTATATTTGTAATCTGTACTCTCTAGTAACTCATCTACACATTGTTTCTTAATTAACGTCGCGTGTGCTCCTGTATCTAGGAGAGCGGTTAAATCTTGGTTATCTGTGCTACAATTTATTATTAAATCCAGGAGGTTCGCACCTATTATCCTGATGGGGAGTTTGTGTTTGTAATTGGGTTCATTACTGTTATTTTGGAGGGAGGAGATTGAACTGCTGCCTCCAAAGTAGGGTCTATAAAAGGGCTCGAATTGTCTTCTGTGGGAGGACCTGTCATATTCTACGGGATCACCATACGCTGGAGGGTTTTCTTGAAAACTGTACTCTGGGGAAATTGATTCCTTCGCGGGTACTTCTACGTATCGAACTATCTGACCTTGTTGATTGTACTGGGGTTTGTACACTGGGTAATAGTGTGATTGACCCTGTGGTCGTGATTTATTTGGTTGGTGGTTCGGTTGAGGCTGCGAATTTACTGGTTTCTGGGGATTGGAGGGATTTTGGGAACGTTGGTGATTCGTTCTCTGGAAGTTGGGCCTATACTCTGCAGGAGCTTTATCAGCACATTTTTGTCGATCGCCACGGCGATGACCATGTTCATGACAGTGGAAGCAGTAAGGGAGATAGTTGCACTGACTTATCATGTGTCCAAAGCTGTCGCAGTTAAAACACTGTGGAGGAGGGCGTGCATTTTGGGTTTGGGGGAGCTTGTTTCTGGGGTGGTGTTCCCTGCATCGGCCACGATTTATAGAGTTGTTGTTGTTGCTGTTGGTGTTGTGTTTGCTGCTGCTGAATGTAGTGTATGAGGGTTTTTCTACCCTTTCGGTAGTCTGGTTTGCTAAATCTTGGTAGTTCCCATGTTTTATTTATGGCTACACTTACTGGTTTGTCAATATTTAGAAACTCTTGAAACTTTTTTTAGGTGCTCCGGGTAGGTTTTCGTAAATGGTCACTGCTACTATTAAGGTTCTTTGTTTTGAAGTGAAAGTAATGCCACACGCATTTTCTGCGGCTCGGAGGGCTTCTCCTACAAGTTTATAATATGTTCGTGTAATAAAATTATTTAAATCTTCATGTTCCTCTTTCTTCCATTTAGCTTGGAAGACAGCTTCTAACGTGGCTAAGGGCTGTGCAAGTGTTATTTCTTTAAAAAATTCTAATAAGTTTTGTTTAAAATTGTCCCATGTTGTAGCTTCGCTGATGGATGGGACGTAGGTGACTGTATCATGGGCATTCCCTTCTTTAGAGTCGATAAACCTTTTTGCTTCCCTAATCTTTATATCATCATCTGTGATGTTTTCGCGTAAGAAATGTTGTTCTGAAGACTCAATCCAAGGTCTTACGCGTGGTTCAACAAAGTGATTATCTATGGTCCCCTTAAAAATTAGGACAGTATGGGGAAGGTTTACCAGTCTACCTAAGTTAATGTATGCTGGGGCGGTGGTTTGAGACATATTGGCTTGTACTTGATCTGAAGTTTGTGTGTTTGGGAATATGTTTGAATGGCGCGGAGTAGGTGGAAGAATGGGTGTAGGGGGATTTTCGATGTCAGAAAGCGCACCGTCTGAATCGCTCATATGTGAAGGTACTATTAATGTGTTCCAATCTGGTTTGCTTGACTGATCTTAATCTCTGGAATGATCACTCGAGTGGTTTTCCTAACTACTCTATCTAAGAAATACACATTAAATAAATGCACAACAATTTGCCTAACTAGGAAAAAATTTGAAAAGATTGTAAACAAAATAAAAAAATGTAAACAAGATTTCACTCGAATGTACGTGAAGGTACGATAATATTATGATTGGTACATTAAATAAAATTATACTATACTAACTATAATAGTGGAAATAACTCGGTTTCTATAAAAAGAAATGTATCCTTTGTGTATGGAATGTTCACTGTGTTTTTTGTTAATTCTGGCTTGATACTAATTATTAATTGTTATTAATACTGATACTCAAATGTTTAGAGATTACTTTAAAAAAATGAGATCTGTACTTAACAAGATTCCTAGGGCGAAATCCTTTGAGACGTGTCCTGAAGACGTGTCTTGCTGGCCACTTGTTCTTGGATGAAAACTAGGCGTTGAGAACGTGGAGTCGTGACACACCGGTTCAAGGGTGGATGTGACGAACTGGAAGTCGTGACACGCCGGTCAACTGGATGTTGGTTCTAGTTCCAAGGTCTGGAAGAGTGGAAGAATCCTGGATGCAGAGGTCGACAGTTGTTAATCCCTCCGTCTATGGCCTGGTTTGGTTCGAAGTCGATGGGGGTTCTGGTTAGGTGGCAGCAACGGATTTGTTGCATGCGGTAGTTTCTTCTATACTACTCTCCGAGTTCTTCTATAGTGGTACGGAAGATTCTGGGAGGCTTACTAAATTCTCTGAAGGTTCCCTGATTCTTCTTATAACGTATCGGGAAATTTTAATGACTAAGTTCTCTGAAGCGGTCGGGTACGATTTGGCGCCGCCGTTTGGTCGCGGAGCCAGTTTGGCGCCGCCGTTAATTAGTATTAAGTATTAAACAGTAATACTTGGTTTTTAACCTGAAGTGATGTCTGTCTTTTCGGATAAGTTGTGTTGTTGCCCTTAATAGCATAAATGTCTGAAAATATAACAAGAAAGGGAAACAGAAGTTTTCACAAATGGATATTTGTATGTGTTTGATAAATGTAGCAAGCGCGACCCTTCGTTACTTTTTTGGCGGTGCAAGCAAAAGAGTCAGTGTATTATAAGGTGTGTATATAATATGGGTACTTTTCCGTTATCTGCCCCCTTGACGATTGGTTAGGTTCAGTCGTGATATTTTTGTTAAAACTAACGAAAATATCACGACTTAACCTAACCAATCGTCAAGGGCGTACAGTTGACCTAACCGGGCGGTGACGATTGGTTAGGTTAAGTCGTGATATTTTTGTTAGTTTTAACGAAAATATCATGACTGAACCTAACCAATCGTCAAGGGGGCAGATAAAAATGTTGTAATGATAGTTCTAAATAAATCTTTATAATTTTTTATTGTTTCAATTGTTTATACGTACAGGGTGTCCCAAAAGTCCCTATCTATTTTGTTGAAATAGGCTGAATTTCAAATAAATGTCACACTGACCTGAGTACAGATGTATTTATATACAAATTACAAGTATTACACCATTAAAATCTTTTATTATTAGTTTCCACATGTGCTCTATCTGTATCTCTGCAAATCTCAAAGCGGTCAGCTGCATTGCGGAACACATTTCCGAGCATTTCAGGGGTTATTTTATCAACTGCTTGCCTAATGCGATCTCGCAGATCTGGTAAATCTCGAATATTTCTGCGATAGACCTCTGATTTAATGAAACCCCAAGCAAAGAAATCCAATGGGGTCAAATCCGGAGATCGCGCTGCCCAGGGCCTATTTCCCCCACGTCAAATCCAACGATTTGGAAAACGCTCGTTTAGGTATGTCTGAACAATTCTGGCATAATGACATGGTACCCCATCCTGCTGAAAGACTACATTGTCGAGAATGTCATCTTCAAGAAGTTGAGGTTCTAAAATTAATTAAAAATTAAAAAATTTAAAAATAATTAAAATAGAAATCTAATGCATGTATTTGTCTAGAAAGGTGCATGCAATCATGTCATTAAAACATTCATTTGAAATTCAGCCAATTTCAACAAAATAGATAGGGGCTTTTGGGACACCCTGTATATTTTAAATGTTAAGTTCTGAGTGTAGACCTGGGGGCGGCGCCAAACCGGCTCCGCGCCCAAACAGCTCAGCGCCCAAACGGCGGCGCCAAATCGTTCCATTTCGCTCTGAAGAGAGCAAAGCTCGAAGGAGAAGATAAAGACTGCTTCTTACTGTAATTTACTGCTAAAATGTACAGGTAGTGTTCAAACAGGTAGTGTTCAAACAGTTAGTGTTCAAACACAACACACAAGTAAGAAAGGGAAACAGAAGTTTTCACAAATGGATATTTGTATGTGTAGACCTGGGGGCGGCACCAAACCGGCTCCGCGCCCAAACAGCTCAGCGCCCAAACGGCGGCGCCAAATCGTCCCATTTCGCTCTGAAGAGAGCAAAGCTTGAAGGAGAAGATAAAGACTGTTTCTTACTGTAATTTACTGCTAAAATGTACAGGTAGTGTTCAGTAGGGTGGCCCACTTTTCAATTTTTTTTTTAAAGTATAGGTTATCGTAGTTTTTCCCATTATTTGGCACTATACTAGCACATTGGTACAATTTTTACAAAAATTGATCAATATTTAGGGGTCTCGCATCGACCTTGAAATTACGAGTTTTTTTTTTTAAATGCGTACTTTTTAACTTTTTACTGAATCAAGATAAATCATTAAGTAGGGATGTTTTCTGAATCCTCTTGATGAGAGAAGTCGTTTGGTGTGCCTTCCAATGTCATACGACTAACGGTTTAAAAGTTGCCTGTATACAGGTAATACCAATGTGCTAGTATAGTGCCAAATAATGGGAAAAACCACGATCACCTATACTTTTCAAAAAAATCAGCAAATAGCAGACAAATAAGAAAGAAAGAAACACTAACTTAAACAATCACTTTTGCATTGTATTGACCACTATCACACGTCACTGGCTGCAACGTTGTCCCTCTGTGCTATGTCATCGTGGCGAGTGATGACTTCTTGAAGTCGCCGAGCTCTTTCCGGTTCTTTTCCACCACTTGCAGAAGATCCTGCAGCTGTGCCTCGTCCTTTGTGACCGTGTTCGCATATTCTTGTATCAGTTGGACTCCTCTTTCAGCGACGTCATTGGTGACCTGGAGATCAGAGATCACATCCTTCAGACGACAAAAGTCCTCGTTCTCGTCCCACTTATCAGTTGGCAGGGTGAGCCACGAAGACTCATACATCTTCAGACCTGCAAATAAGAACCAGGAGGACTCGTCGATCAGGTCGGGGAGTAGCGTCATCTCGTCGACTGAGACGTTCTCGTATGTGAAGTCTTTGGGTACAGGGAGGTGGGACAGCTTCTCTGCCATCTGTTGCTTCACAGTGCCATCCACCTTGTTGCTGCATAGAGCGAAGATGACGGTCCGAGGCCTCAGATACCAGAAGTGCCGCCTCATCACTGCCAGTGACGCTTCTGCCACCTCGCGGTCCACTGCCCTATACCTCAGAAAACGCTGGTATAGTACCAGGTGCTGAACTGAGATGCTGAACTGAGATGCTGAACTGATTGAGGTCTGCTGGTGGATCCGCCGAACGTGTGATAGCAGCCACAATGCTTACTACCTATGTAGAGAATGGAAAGTGGAAAGGAAACTGTCAAGAATACATGTGGGTTACGGGATACTTTAAAACTGACGCTATCGATGAATACTATACACAATACGCACCTGATTATTGGACATGCGGAAACGATCAGCCACTTCCATGAGAGCAGGTGCATTAAGGATGCGGCGAGGAAGATTGACAGACACACTTGGCTCTTTCGGCAGGGGGAACGCTAGTTCTGTCTCCGACTCTCCTGACATGCCAGTATCATCATTCTCCATGGCCTCATCTCCAGTTTCGTATGCGCACTTTGAGGTTTGCGGCTCCTGGCGAGGACGTTTTCTTCCTTCTTGTAGCTTTCTTTTTACAGCGAAAACTTTATCGTTCCCGCTCATCGTTGCCACCCGAGGACCACGTTGATCGAGGTAGAAGTCAATGTCTTCTTTCTTGTCCTTGTCGGACAGCAGTCGATTCTTCTTTATATCTTCGACAGCGTCAGATGCTCCGATATCCCACAGCTTGTCCACACTGTCCGAAAACTTCTGCCGTTTTCCTCCGGCGTCAGTTTCTCGTTTTCTGCTCTTTTGGAGTAAGTGCCACTCTTTCCACAATGCCTCTAGCTTCCGTTCGCAGTTGAGCTTTGTGATTGTTTTAATGCGGGCCATGTTCCAAAACTTTAAGATGTTGTTTACGGTTTCTTTGAATGCGTCTTTCCTGTTAGCAGTGTACTGGATAACACTGAAGAAGTATTGCAAAACCTACCGTGTTGTTGGCAATTTGCTACCACTGATGGAGGACGACGGTTGGCTAACTAAAAAAATTTCCGAGGCCGATGTTAGAGAAGGTAGCGATGTTATTTTCGCCTTTCCTTTTGATGACTCTCTATTTGTAGCTTCAAGAGTTCTTCCAGTTATGGTTGCCATCGATTTGTCCATGACAAAGGATGAGGAACTCAGACAGAATTTCAAAATGTTATGATCTGCAAAAAAAGAAATGTTAGGTACCTGGCACAGGCATAGTGCATTTTCTAATTACCTATATACATTATACATTCCGCCCGGGTATGGTGACTCATTTTTTTGAAAAGTATAGGTGATCGTGGTTTTTCCCATTATTTGGCACTATACTAGCACATTGGTATTACCTGTATACAGGCACAACCTTTAAACCGTTAGTCGTATGACATTGGCAGGCACACCAAACGACTTCTCTCATTAAGAGGATTCAGAAAACATCCCTACTTAATGATTTATCTTGATTCAGTAAAAAGTTAAAAAGTACGCATTTAAAAAAAAACTAGTAATTTCAAGGTCGATGCGAGACCCCTAAATATTGATCAATTTTTGTAAAAATGGTACCAATGTGCTAGTATAGTGCCAAATAATGGGAAAAACCACGATCACCTATACTTTTCAAAAAAAATTGAAAAGTGGGCCACCCTAGTGTTCAGCCTCGAAGTCTAATTTTGAATGAACATGGAAGAATTTTTGTTGGTTTATATACCCATAATTTGCTAACATCATTATTATTAAATGTTGAAAAGGCTGCATTATTTTTGCACAATATTTGAAAATAAAGTAAATCTTTTAGCTGTGGTAATGTTTAAACGGATAAAGAAGATATTTGAAGATGAAGCCATATTTTTATCTTAAACCGCGTATTTTCAGATCCGATGTTATCATGATTTGCCGAGTTAACTAAAAGTGGAAATTGAACTATGCATCTTTACACTAAAATATGTATATGAGCAAAAATTAAAGGGTTAAGATTTACAGTTAAATGCTTAGGCAAGACATGACTTCATCTTTTATAACGAAGAGAGAATGTATACAAAACATGAACACTGCAAAACTTAGTCAGGATTCATTATTAATCTAAATCTAAAAAAATGATTAAGAAATTTTAAAAAGAACAAGTCGCCAATTATTTGGCAAAGTAGAAAGCAAATAAATTTTTTTATCGAAACTCGCGTAAGGCGATTTTTGTCCTTATGTAAAAATGAATACATACACGTACATACATATGAATATAGGTATTATATGAAGTTAAATATATGTATATGAATATATAGGATTATGTAAATACATGAACCATATAAACACATGAATTTCACAAATGGATACAAGAACTGTATAAATGAATATAAGAATTACACGAATGAATAAGAGAGTAGAGGAATATAGGAATTATTCATGGTTCATTTTTACACACACACACACACACACACACACACACATATATATATATATATATATATATATATATATATATATATATAAGCAAACAACCACAGGGAAAAGGAAAAAGAAACAAGAAGTCCGAGCGCTTTCGTGATATATTCACATCTTCAGGGAAAATCAAGAAATAGCATATATATATATTATATATATATATTATATATATATATATATATAATGTGTAATAATATATAATATGTAATAATGTGTAATAATGTAATAATGTGTAATAATATATAATGTGTAATAATGTGTAATAATGTAATAATGTAATAATATATGTGTGCAAAAATAATGTATAACTTTTTATTTACATATTTTAGAACTCAAGAATACAATGAGAAATTAGGTCACTCGATCAGGACTTGGACGAATAGAACTGTTAGCGTAAAGAACTGATACCAATAGTTGAAGAGCTGTACATTTATCAGAAGTGAAAATTTGTGAAACACAGAGTTGATTTTTTTGTTCCATGCATTCCATAATATATATATATATATAATATATATATATATATATATATCCTCGTTAACCTCGTTGCTTTTCCGTGTGTTCGTTTCCTTCAGACGAAGGTCAAGCTGGTGGCTCCGCCTCTAGGTCTGGCTTGGTGGAGTTGAGAGTTGCTTCCTTGCGCTCTCCACCGCACATAGCCAGGTACATCGGGCTCATCTGGTAACGTCCTGAGCGAGGCATCTAGGCTTCTCTTGAAGACTTCAACTTTGACCCCTATAAAGTTTCTGAGGTCTTTTGGAAGCTGGTTAAAAAGTCTTGACCCCACTGACAACCAAGCTATTTTCCTTCAGTATTGAGGAGGCCCCTTGTTGGGCCTTTAATTTGGGAACACTACACATTCTGCCTTTCCTATGTTCCAGTGTTGTTTGGATGGTAATTGGGTTTAGTTTGAGGTTTCGTACCAGTTTTTCGATAATTTTCCATATGTAGATCATGGTATACCTCTCTCTTCTTTCCAGGGAGTACAGAATTAGTTTACGTAGTCTTTCCCAGTAGTTGAGATCTTTGCAGCCATCAATTTGGACTGTGAAATGACTGAGTTTCTTCTAGTTTATTAGTTTCTTCCTTTTTATAAGGGGACGTCAAGACAGCAATATTCGAGTTTTGGTATAATCAGTGTTTTTAACAAGGGAATTATTAGTCTTGTTCCTTCTTTGAAACGTTCTTAGTAGCTGTCTCGCGACTCTTTTTGCTTTGTTTATCGCTATCTGATTTTGTGTTTCGAATTTCGCATCATTGGTCATTATTAACCCCAAATCCATCGCTTTCGTGCTTCTCTGAATTTCCTGACTATCTGGAGCATAATACGCAGTCTAAATACCTCATTTCTACCATATCTCAAGATACATATACAGTATGTGTATTTGTTTTTTGGGGGAGGTGGCTGTCAGATGTTTCTCCGTTAGTAAGTTTTGACGGCTTTAATTTAAGACCTGATTAGTGTGTGTGTGTGTTGTTAGCCACCCAGCTACTCAGCTAGCTCCATGCTATACATCAAAATGTGTTAAGGAGTTCTTAAAGGTGAGCAATATCAGCTGTTTAGAGTGGACGGGAAACTCGCCAGATTTAAACCCAATCGAAAATCTATGGGACATATGCAAGACTCGATTTAAAAAAATGGACTGTACAACTAAAGCAAAACTGATCGCGTCTGTCATCCAAGTCTGGTTTCATGATGGAGAGTTAAAGAAAATCTGTGAAAAACTGGTACATTTTATGCCAAAGTGTGTCGAAGACGTTATTAAAGCTAAATGTAGCTATATCAAATATTAAGGCTTGTTCCAGTCTTCAAAATATCTGCTGTTTACTGAAAATTCTAATTTTTTTGTCCTGTTCATATTTATTTGCACAATACTGTGCACAATAGGTGCTTCATTTTTCATTTGCTCTTTCTCTCTCCCCATCTTGTGCGGACGCTCTTCTACACAAGCGTCGTTCTTTACATTAATTATGTTGTGTGTTGTTTGCAGTTAAAATGTATATATGTACGGCATGAGAAGGTGCCCCCTCAGGGCATTCGATTCCGCTCGTATGTAGGAGAATCACGAGTTGTGATTGATTGGGAACCTTGGTGCAGTGGTTAGCATATCCGGCCGGCAATTGGATGATCCCGGGTTCGATTCCTGGGAGGTGCCTCATTTTTCATTTTCTCGTTCTCTCTCTCCATCTTGTGCGGACGCTCTTCAACACAAGCGTTGTTCTTTACATTAATTATACTCTGTGTTGTTTGCAATTTAAATGTGTGTGTTTATATATATATATATATATATACACCTTTGTGGGCCTGAGCTGCTATGTTAGGTTATACCCCACCCCACTTGGAGGGTAGTACACCCCTCCAACCGCCCTCCTGCCTACTCCTTCTTGCAGTGTTCCATGGCTCTGCCATTGTAAAAATCAATATTGATTGATCGACATTTTTGCACAACTACTAATTGTTTCTCTGCAATAAGTTAATATTCATAGAATAGGAATTTTCATTTCAAATAAAAAATATTTATTATTGTCTATGGTATTTAAGAATGGAAAAATATCTGAGAGCCTCAGAATCAGGCCCCATTCGAAGCATATATTTTTTGTTTTCATACGCATGAATTCATAGCACATAGGCATATTTCCTTAGCTTAATCAGGGAAAATTGCATAGATCTTAGGATCTATTGAAAAATATCCATTATAGTAAAATTGAAAAAACTTTCACGCAAAATTATATCAACAAAAATTTGATTGGACCCTAATGTTATGTCACGTTAAAAATTTTTAGAAATTTTTCAGTCACTTGTTAGGTAATGCTTCATCGGTAAATGAAATGTAGTACTAATTCCATCAAAACTGACATAATTTCGCCTCTGTGTAATTACTACGCATTTATAAACTTCAATTAATATATTATGAGACCACCATTTATCTATTTCAGGAATTATAAACGCTGCAGAAACTGTATATAGCTAGAGAGATTGTGAAGAAATCACTCTCTTCGTTAGTCTAGGGCCTAGGCCATATACACTATAAATGTTGTGAGTGAAATTTGCAGTTTAGATTAAAAATAAAATGCGTTAAGCATTTTCTTGAATTTCCAACACTCGAATTCAAAATTACCGACATCCTTGGTCATATGCAGAATCTCACGACGGAACTACAGTACGGAAAGGTAACATCAAATAAAGAAACCAAAGAGAAAGAAAGACCATTAAGTGAACAAAATCAAGAGAAAAGGCAACACAACTGAAGAAACGGAAAAATGAGTGATTATCGTGGTCATTTTTCAGAATAAATAACAAAGTGAAAATAAGTAAACAAGATAAATAATATATGATTAGAACAAATAACCTTTATTTAAAACATGACAGTTAATTATTTATTTACAACATACAAATAATACGATTACACGCATCATCACGTTTTGTATTTGTGATAAAAATTCGAAAGCTAAGAGTACCTAATATGTAAACAGACAAATTAAATTTATCGAGCAGGAATGATAAGTAAAAATATAATTCTCAAACGTAATTACCGTATATACCCAAGTATAGGTCGATCTCGTTTATAGGTCGACTCTTGATTTTTGGCCAAGAAATCATTAATTTATCATATGCCTCGTGTATAGGTCGACCCCAGTTGTTCACGGTAATGGAACAAGAAGTTAGGGTAATAAAGCACCATATTTTATGGCATATAAAACTCATTTCCAAAAACTAGAAACTGGCAACTGCGTCTAGGTGACCCTTAAACATGTCATCATGTATAGACAGGTTACTGATAACCTATTGTGTAACAGCCATTTCCAATTGTGTCTTGGTAATTTTAATAATTGGTACATATTTTGTTTTCATTGTTTACTGGTACTAAATGGTAAATATTTTTCATGTCTGAAGCTAACAGTAGCTCCTAGCCCTCCCCATCGTGCACGGATTTCAACCCCACGAAAATGTTACCCTTATATAGGTCGACCCCTTAATTTTTGCCTAAGAATTCAGTCTTAAAAACTCGACCTATACACGAGTATATACGGTAAGTGCTTAAATGAAGGTTTAAAAATGAATTATAAAAGAAAAAAGTGGAATACAGTCTTCCATGTAAAGCCGTATAAATTCTTTGTGTGCAGTTATTTAAGACATGATTGTGAGCAGTAAATAGTGATTAAGCGAGCAAAATATAAACATTGTAGTAATATGACCGCAAAGGGAGAGAGTGCAATGCAATTGCAAATGTTGATCAATGTTGCGAAGGAAATGTTGCAAGATGTTATGCAACAAGAGGGAGGGGGGATGTTGTAAGAGGTTATGCAACTAAGGGGGAGGGGTTATCCCCAAGTTGCAACGAACTCCCCAGCAAGCTGGGGGAGACCTCTTTGGGTGAGAAGTTGGGACGGCCTCACCACCTAAAGGGGTCTACGTAACCAAAGAGAGAGAGGAGGAGGAGAGAGAGGAAGAGAGGTGTTCGCTTGACAGGAGCCAAGCTCATATTGTGACTTCATCCCAGCGCTTGCTGTCTTATAAGCCTCTAATCAGCCAGTTGGTGTAGAAGCCAGTGCCTACAGGCATTATCAGCTAGTTGGCACAGTGTATATAACGTTTGAACAAATGCACGTACACTCCTGCCTATAGGCCCATAAAATATTGCACACACCCAACTATATGTGCGATTATATGCGCCGGGTTCGAGACCCGGTGAAGGTGCATCCTTCCACGGTTGGTAGATGAATGGGAACCCTGGTTATCCTAATGGTTGCTGGTAGTCCGTTTTAAGCTGTAGGTCTAAAGTGGATTTTAAACATCCTTCAACGGTTGGTAGATAAATGGGAACCCAGGGTATTCTAGTGGTTGTTGGGTTCCCGTTAAACTGTATCGCAACACTCGGTCATGTTGTTTATCTGTTTGTTTATTTCCCCCCCTACTCTCTCTCTCTCTCTCTCTCTCTCTCTCTCTCTCTCTCTCTCTCTCTCTCATATATATATATATATATTTTCAGAGGAATTGGCCTCAGATATATAGAGATGGGTGTAAACCCCTTCATTTATATATATATATATATATATATATATATATATACACACACACACACCATTTATGCATGATTCCTAGGGCGGAATAAGACGGTTTACCGAGAATAACGAAAGCATCTTGTGAAAAATAATATTTATCATTTACTACAGAAATTACTAATTAGTACAAAAAGCACACACACACAACAATTATATAAACAGAAACAATTCCCTCCATCGTTTAAAAGGAAGATTAGTTTACACGTCGCCTACCATCACTGGGTCTCGAACCCAGGTGGAGAGCAACTCGCTCCTCCACCAAACTAAACCATACCTAGAGGCGGGGCTCCCAACTTGACCTTCATGTGAAGAGAGACACAAGGAAGTACGAATTGTTCTTCACATCCTTCCAAGGTTGGTAGATGAATGGGAACCCTGGGTATCTTAGTGGTTGCTGGTTAAGCTGTAGGTCTAAGGTGGGGTGTAAAGCTTGACCTTCGTCAGAATGAACAATTCGGACGGAACCTATCGAGAGCAAAGGAATGACTATATATGTACAGTTCCGGGTAAAAGTTTCATCTAAAAAAATTCTGAAAAAATTAGTACAAGAAGCGTACACAAAATTTATAATTAGCAATCACGTCAAATTGCATTAATTAACTCTCTCTCGGGATAACTTGAAATGGATATTAAGGTCTTTTTCACTTGTAACTTCTACAAATTAAAACAGGACAAATGACACACATAACATTAAAATGAAGGGGAAAATGTGCAGCAGAAATGAATAAGTAGAAAGGAAATATGAAGAAGATACAGGAGGGAAATGAGAGAAGAAGAAAGGCAAAAGCGATATAAACAAAAACCTACCTAAACAAATCCTAATTAAACGATGTAAATAGCTGAACAATAGAAGGACATAAATATTTATGAAAAAAAAAATATATATACATACATATACACACAGTTGTATTAAGTCATTAAATATATTGAAAATAATAATATTAAATATATTGAAATAAAAAATAATAATATACATCACGATTGGGTATATATATATATATATATATATATATATATACACGCCTGTTAAAGTTTTATTCTTAAAAAATAAAATTTGAAACATCTTTTCTACCAGCGGAGTTTGTTGGCGACATTTTGGCGGAAGCGATAGATAATATCGATTTTAACATTCCAATAAATAAACTTCTTTTCGCAGTCCAAAGAATGCCAGGTCATCGAGGAACTAATGTAAATTTTTTGGGGGTTAAGAACAAAACACATTTAATTTATTAAATGGTAGAAAACACGTACAAAGCGGCTTACAGAACTAACAGCCATTAAATAAGCCTTAATGGAGACATTTTACAGTTACAAGTGTATATACACATTTACACAATATAGTTACAATATATATAAGCCTTTAAACAATATAGTTACAAATATATATACACCTTTACACAATATAGTTACAAATATATATACACCTTTACACAATATGGTTACAAATATATATACACCTTTACACAAAACAACGAGTGCGAACATATGGGAACCTTTTTTTATCTGTCTGCATACCGTTTCATCATTAATTTCAGTATCGCACAAATCGAATAATTTTAAAAAATTTATAAATCCCTTCCCACGTGACATGTGCCGGAGAAATGAAAGTTAATACATGCCACAAGTATTTCTAAAATATCCTTGGAAGCGGAAAGGATTCCAGACAATTTCAGGGACATGTATCTGTTCGATAAATTGTACAACCACAGGGTCACTCCAGGGCTGAGTGCCGAGTGAATCAAAATAGTACATTCTTTCCCTATTTTTAAAATAGATTGCAAACCAATGAATTCCCATATTACCAACAATGTCGGTGTTCACGATAATCCCATACCAATCTCTCGTAGTTAGCAATTTCAATATTTCATTCTTCGCAAACACGCCGATAAATTTGGAGCGTATGATTCGGTCACTTTTCAGTACTCTCTGGAGTGTATTCGGCTCCATTTTAAAAGTCTGTGACCACGTTCCTGAAACGGCCAACTTCTATTAGAGCCTGTGATTGAAGGTACACGAGTACACTAATAGGCGCGTCTATAGGGTTGGCAAATTCCAACCAGACTGAGATGTTCCCACTTTGTTGAGGACTTAAGTGCGTATTTATACTAGCAGATAAGTTAGGGGTAATATCAAATGAGTAAAGGTTAAATTCTTCGACAATTTCTTTCTGCATTACGCCAAACCCAAGCTCGTCACAACCACCGGCATTATGAGACAGACTACTATAAGCTCTCGCGCAGAGCGGGAACAAAACTTCTGGGGAGTAATCAGTAACCATAGTCCCGCATAGTGCGACGCCATTTACGTATAGAGTTATATTTTTAAGGTCGAAATTCTCGAATTTAAAGGCGTTCTTTTTATATTTTCCATTCGTCGAAGCGTGATCCTGCATTCCAGTTAATATCCTTTTGAGTAGAACTCCGACGGCCACGTTTTCTAGCTGCTTCGAGGCCAACCCTGCCGGCACCGTGTATAGTTTGAGCTGTACTCTGTTAATTGGGAATTTTACTGTTGCGTGTATTAAATTTTTTTCAATTTCTACATATTTCGGGGAACTTAATTTCACTCGCCGTACACGTAAATATGTCTCCATGATGTGAATCACAACGGGTTTTGCGCCCTCTTCTTAATCAGGTCCCAGATTTATGCAGATCTCAGGACTCGTGCAATTGAGCTTTAGTTGCAGGAAGACGCCGTTCATAAGCAGTTTCTCCTGGAACGTGAAGTCTGTATGAAAACGCCCAAATCACTCGTATATCTTTTTTTTAGAATTTTTAAATATATCCTTTATATTATTTTAAATTTTAGTCTGATAATAGCCCTCGGCGGTTAAAAAGGTGTCCTTCGCTTCTTTTGAAAAGTTGAGGACATTTTCCACATAGGCTCGTAGGTGATAATAACCCGTTCTTGCCGAGATGTTAACCTGATTTAAATACACCTCACAATGGCTGAATATGGAGTGTAGAAAGTTGGTTTCATGGTATGCAGAGTAACTATCATCGCAGTCCGTTCCATCTGAATGGGCTATACGCAGTTTAGCGTACATGTGCATGCAGCTCGAGTCAAAAAAGTATGGGCCTGAGCTGGGTATCACGAATTCTATAGGGGCACTCGGCGAACTAATTGTGTTTAATGGGATAATTGTAATAAAGTCACTATGCTCAATAGAAACCTAAGTAGGGGGCATATCAAATAGGAACAGTTCCGATTTACAAAATTGTGAACTACACGGATGGATGAAACGCGCCATGACGAGTCAGAAATAGTGCCACCTCTCTCGACAAGTAGTAATCAGCCTATGATTCGTGAGAGTATTGTCCTCAGTTTATATCAATTAAAAAAATGATCAGCCATAGGCTTCATACGCTTAGAACACTTCTTTTTTGATGTTCTTTTACGTTTAGCGCCACGTGTTGGTAACTACTTCTTCCCAACAACCTCTTCTTTCCGCCACCACGCTTTTTTCTCTTTGCATCTTTGATGATTTCGTCCCGTGTACGTTTTAATTTTTTTTTAGAGCTTCTTTAGGTTTAGTTCCACCCATTATTTCTTCTACCGCGTTAAAACCTGATTGTAACGCCTTCCTCCGAGGTATCTAGCTCCCCTCTTCAACAGTGGGACAGCGGTGTGTAGCATGGTTGAAAAAATGGATTCAAGCTGATATCTCACTCCTCGATAGACTGTGAAAGGCCTTCGGGTCATTATAACTGAAAGAGACGAAAATGTAGCTTCACTGTTAAGCTCTCATCACCTGAATGGGAATTTTTTTCCCTCAATCGTTCTTATATATATATATATATATATATATATATATATATATATATATATATATATATATATATATATATCGAGATATTGGTTAATAAATTAGTCGCAACATTCACATAATGGGGCTTGTCATATGTAATGCTCAAACTTTTCCCTCTATGGTTGGGGATGTGTGCAATGCGCAGCAGGCGCGCCTGGGTGTCCCCAACAAATTGATGCCCTACAATATTGCTATAAATATAGCACATATCTGGGGATGGGCAGCTTTCACCCAATTTCTCCATCTTCAGCTGATACATTAAGCTGGACAAGTCATGTTGTCCCTCGTTAAAGGTATCTCTTTGGAGAACTGCGCTATATCGACCCTCGGACACAATTGTGAACAGCTCTTTATCTTTAATATTTCTACTAAGCGTTCATTTTAACTTCAACGTGCGTGCAGGCGTGTCTGTGTTTACGACTTCAAAAAGTAAATCGGTTATTATGTACGATTTTTCAAGACTCTTGTTTAACCCCGTCACAATGTCCATGGCTGTGTCATAATGACCGATTCCTAGTGTTACATTTGTACTATAGTACTGTACCTCACCGAACAGGACTGATCGCAAGGTACTGTCTAAGGTTATGCCTATTTTTTCACACTCATCGACTCTTCTAAGGACCAGAAATATAATCTGATCATTTTCAAGCGTTAAAAATTTGGTGGCTAACTGGAGTTCACATAAACCCACCTCGTACGAATCACGTTCCAACTCAATGGGCCCATGGAGTTCTGTTACAAAGTTGGCCAGGGTGTTGTTACGATGTACAGACAGAGAGGAAGAGGACGGGAGTGTGACATAGAAGTGGTTAGGCGCCATTTTGCATACTATTTAAACTTCATTATTGCAGCAGCTTTTATGTAGGTGTTGAAGCTTTCTGGGTAGCCAAGGCATTTCACCAGATACATTGTTCTCTTTCCTGAACCTTTGCTGCCTAAATTTTTTTCAATTTTAAACACACTTTTTCCTAAATTAAATGTCACTTTCTGCAACTCCTCGCGGTAAAAGCCTCCAGCGATTTCTTCCCCACTCAAATCTTCAACGTAATACATCATTATCTCGCCTTTAGGTCTCATAGCACTAACTTTAAAAATCTCACGTGTCCATCCTCGCTCAAATCCCTTCGCGAATTTATTTCCCGAACGTGATAGCCTTACATAAACATTGATTTTGAAATGTGTAGAGTGTGGTGGCGGTACTCCATCTCCTCTCACATCTGGGCGCATACCTCTTCCTAAAACTTCGTTAGATGTTGTACCAAGCTTACGATGGTGTGAACGGTTGTATGACGAGGCCAATGACCCCAGAACATTTATATATCTGTATGTGTTTTTATGTGTAAAATAGCGATACATGCGTTCCTTTATGGTACGTTGAACTCTTTCAGCTAAAGAGGCCTTATGTATAGAACTGCTAGTGTAGTAACTGATATTAAGCTCTGTGAACATGTTCTGAAAAGCGCGGCCTATAAATTATTCCCCTATATCCGTACAAAAATATCCAGGAACCTTCTCTTCTTTCAACATCAACGTTTCGGTAGCTTTATCAACTGTTTCGGCGACTTATTTTTCAGAGGAATTAGCCACAGATATCTAGAGAATACATCTATTATGAATAGGATGTAGCGGTAGCCGTCGCTTTACAGTGAATATCTTTGAATGTCTGTTAAATCCGCTTGCCAAATAGAGTAAATCGAAGCCGCTGTTGTCTTGGCCGTTTAAAACCTTTTTCTCAACGGTTTATGAAATGTATAAGCATCCTGCTTCTGCAAAAACCTCTCAACTTCTTTTTTGCCTACTCCGTAAACACCTCTGTACAGTCTATTAACGCTGCCATAGGAGGCGGGGTTAGAAATGTTATAATAGCGTTTACTTAATATGTTAGCCATTTGCATAGTTTAGAGACACGTGGATAAGGTTGGCCGTTTGTTCTCTTCTTTCTACTCTTCAGAGATGCTACTGCTGGGGGTGATGGCGTACCAAGTTGTGACACATGCTAGACTTGCTCCAAGTCTTTTAACCTATTCAGATTTCCTATCAATGTTTTGGGGACACTTATCTGTTGTAATCTTGCTTTAATATGCATCCATCCTATTGGTGAGGGCCTGTCCCACTTTCTCACCAGATCATGGACAATGTCGACGATAATGGATCCCTGTACCCTTGTTCCTTCAACAATGACCTCGCATGTATCGGCCCACTGTATGAAGAGGTCCTCACTCAATAGATTATAAAGACTTAAGCCTTTATTCCGCAATGTGTGTGGGGGACTACTTTTTAATACATGTTCGATGTGTTGCGTTGCATTATTCTTTGGTTGGTTATCTCTAACGTCGGGCCCAGGTCCTATGTCGCCATGCTCATCGTTGCTCGCGGTATGCCTAATAACCACGGAGAGCTCTATCGGATTCTTATAATCTTCGTACTCATGAAGAAAATTCTGCAAAGCCTCTTGGTACAAGATCCTTTTCTCATCAGGTGACTTTTCACTGTTTAATAGGGCTAGCAACTCGCTTTCCATTCTTTTAAGCCTGTGTCTGGAATCTTTAAACATTGCAATGAGGCATACACCTCGTGCGGAATCACTACCACTTTCTTCATTATATTGATCTAGTCAGTAAAGGCCACAAAACTGAAAATAAGATGGGGAGGAATGATCCCCATCATTGTACAATAATTCGCTTTTTCTTCCCCACCGTGTGACTTTCACGAGCGAGCGCACGTATTCTATTCTTGTAACGACGTAAGCGCGCCTTCTGAGAGGGTTTCATTGGCACATTACATTTTATAACATTAAAACAGATTTCACAGACACATTTTAAAAAGTCGGAGTCGATATTTTTTTTAAATATCTGTTGAAGTACCCGGGGCAATCGTTGATAGATTTTTATTAATTCACGATATTTCTTCAGCCTATTTGTCAGTCTGCAATATACACCGTTTCAGGCTCGTTTGGGAAAATATTTGGTCTTAGAAGCACCCTAATCGTGTTTCGCGGGTGAAGGTCACAAAGCAAATATCCGTAACGCTGACTTCTTTATAAATCTCCAAAAACTCCTTACGCTGATTCGGGAACATTTGATTGGCTAATACCCCAATTTGTGACAAATCTCTACGTTGCGCGAATAAGACGAGATATTGTGTATATATTTAACGACACATCGCGCATATATTTTTATTTGAAAAATAGATTCTGGTTGATGAAGAATACGTTTATGTTAAGATGGTGGGAGAACACTGTAAATGTCTCGGCAAACGTTTTATCCATTTCCAACATGAGATCATCAATTACAATGACCGTATGCCCATTTCCCTTTAACGAATTAACGTCACATACCCCTTTGTGGAACAAAATATCATCTTGGTACTCGCTGAACACTGATTGATACGTCGAGTAGCACCATATTACTCTATGCACAAAGTATGAGAACATCTCCCCTTTATCTTTAATGATTTTAATATAAACACGTTTTACAACATCCTGTAGGGCCAGATATAATGCATGTGGAGGGGCTCGTGAACTTGAATTTTTCTACAGACTCCATCCCTAACACGCCACACCCCTAAGTGGGTCATTTACAAAATATAACAAAATTTAAGTGCTGCTCCTTATATTCTTGTTTTTCTTCTTCCATAGAACCGTGAATAACGACGATGTACAGCCTCCTATCATCGATATCACAGATTAACCCGATCACCGTGTAGCTACAGAATCCTTCCCGGCTGACGAACTCTCACCAGCGATACCTGTAGCATACGACAACTCAAAGCGGAAGCATGATGAAGAACCCTCCACGTCAGGTATAAAGCGTGCCAGGATTGCGCCGGTTGTTAGACCCCCAGTAATAGAGCCACAACCCTCAACGTCTTACGTCACAATCCCCACAATAGTACCTTCCTCAAATATACCCCATTATTCCTGTTCAGTTCTGGGTACTTCCTCCACAACAGCAAAAGCTTCTCGTGCTGTGGAGGAAGGTAAAACATTCGAGTTGGTGCGCACCGCTACCCCCACCCCTGCCCTGACAAGAAGTCGGTACGTGGTCAGGGTTGATGCTGGATCCCTGTATACCAACGTTGTTGGGTTGCGACGCGTAGTTGAACGTATTGTGGGGTTTCCCTTCAGAACCGCGATGAACGTGAAGTCTGGACGAGGTTGTCCTTCAGGTTCGGTTCAGATGACGGGGACGTAGATGATTTTTTGGTAGCAATACCGTTCATACGTTTGGCGGCTGTAGACATAGAATATTTCTTGGGCCGTATAATGCAGCCTCTCAAAGTAGCACAGCCTTCAATATGGAAAACTTCATGCTAGATAATGACAGAGTATTCCGGGTTGCGGCTTTATATCAATAGGCTTAGCTCATATGTTCACTGTGCTAAATATATGGACGTAAAAAAATTGATTGCCTACGGTTGTGCAACGTGCCCGTAAACTGGCTTCAGATTACAAGCTTCAGTTTGAGTGTAATATGGGTCCCGAAGAACTGAGAAGGGTCAAGCAGGAAATGAATGTTTATATGGTCATATTTGGAATGGATGATCATCGTAGGACTGTTTTTAAAAGCTGTGTGAGAGATCGTACAAGACCTCTACTTATTTTAAGAATGTCAGGAGCATCGTATCTCTCCATCTGTAACATAAGGACTCTCTACGCTAGTTATGATAAAAATTGAAAATATGGAAGGCATCATGATTTGTGTAAGGGATGTCTCGAGTTTGTGGATGATATAGTGAAACATTGTAAGGAGTGCTACATGGTATGTGAGCAATGCAAAAGCCCCAAATGTGAAAGTCGTGTAGTTGAAGCTGAGAAGAGGGAATGTAATGTGTGTAGACGTACATTTTTTAATAATAATTGCTTTGAGCTCCATACGTCAATTGGCACTTGCAGGAAAATGAGAATCTGTGAATGTGGCATGTTTCATATGTTGGATAATTGGGGCAAGTTTGTGCATAAATGTAATGAAATTCACTGTTCTGCATGTCATGAAAAATATAAGGCGGATGGAGTGAAGCATGTATGTTTTATGAAAGATACCAAGCCTAAAAATAGCTCTTGTATAACCGTGTACTACGATATAGAAACTTACACGAGCGCTGAAACCAAAGAGGTTATTCCACATTTACTTGTAAGTCAGACTATCTGTGATGACTGCATGAGGTCGAGTGTGATGAGCGTCACAAATGTGGTAAACGGACAAACGTTTTTAAAACGATTGTACACGATAGCCCTGTGAAACTCTTTGCATCCTATATTGTCAAATTAGCGGATACGTTCAAAAAATGACTGTGTATATTCTTGCCCATAACGGAGCAAAATTTGACACAATTCCTTTATAAGGAGTTGCTTGAACACGAGTCGTCTGCTATATTTACAGGTGATCCCTTGAAAAGAGCAAACAAACTAATACAGATGCAGATAAGAAGTAATGTACAGTTTAAAGACACCCTGCTGTTCACACCTTGTAAGTTGGCAAAGGTGCCCAAGGTCATGGGCCTAGCCACTGAAGTTTCAAAAGGGTATTTCCCTTACACATTCCTCACTAACGAAACTTTGAATTACGTAGGGCTACCTCCACCCAAACATTACTTGAACTACACCAACATGAGTGATAGTGAGCGTGAAGATTTTGACCACTACTAGAACAGTTTTAATGAAGCTAGTGAATAAAATATAGCTGATGAATGTAAAGGTTGTTGAGTGAATGATGTGCGCGTGCTTAGAGTATGTTTCCAGGCCTTTAGAAGGATGTACAGTATATATCCCGTTTCAAATGCGATCCGTTGCAAGTTGCAACCACGATCGCCTCATTATGTTTTACGGTGTTCAAGAATAACTTCATGCCTAAAGACACCTTAACCGTCATTCACAGAAACAACCGCGCAGTTATGGGCACAAGGCTATTTACTGGCTCATACACCTACAGCAACAGATAGGGGTATACATAAAACACGCCCGCAGCATGGGGGAAGTACCCATTAAGGTCAATGGTCGTGTTTTTTGGGTTGATGGCCTAAGTGAGGATCCAACCACTGGTGAGAAGACTGTACTCCTTTAACGGCTGGTGGTGGCATGGATGCCCACGCCCTGAGTGTGCCGTCACAGGGGACCTCCATGGAAGATCACCGCCGACAGCCTCGCATGGACCCGGAACCGCGATCAACTTATAGGCTCCCAGTTCACTCACAAGATCGTGTTGGAGCATGGGTATGATGCACGGATTGAAACAGATGGCCAGTACCGTGAAGAAATAAAGGCCATCAAACGTTCAATGGTGTTGGACCCCCTCAAATGCGGTGACAGCTTGTTTGAAGGCGTAGAAACCCCTTCAAGCAACACTTTCCGTCTACGGAGGGTGTGAAGCTCCATTACTACGACTTCTGTTTTTATACCCCTACGTGATGAAGAACAATCCGTACCCCGTAGGTGCAGCTGAAAAACTGGTAGGTCAACGATGCCAATCATCGAGGAGTTCTCGGCTAACTTGAGTGAGCGCTACTTTGGACTCTCTTTCGTAGACGTGCTCTCCCCTCGCGATTTATGGATGCCGATCTTACCCGACGTTATAGACCACAAGCTCATGTTTCCCCTGTGTGTGAAGTGCGCAGAGGAGAACAAAGGTGATTGTAACCATACAATCAACTAGCGTAAGATCAGAGGTGTATATATAAGCCCTGAACTGGACCTAGCCGTTCGCCATGGGTACAGAATATTGAAGATACATGAAGTGTGGAGGTTTCAGAAGCTACCCAACCTTTTCACGCCATATATAAACGCTTTTTTGAAGGATAAGGTAGAAGCGTCGGGATATCCGCGAGGAGTTGACACCGAAGATAAAAAAAACGGCTTATATTCAGCGTTACCGTGCCCATGAAGGTATACAGCTTGACCGCTCCCAAATTTTTAAGAATCCTGGCAAGCGCTTTAGTGCAAAGTTTTTTCTAAACAGTCTTTGGGGGAAATTTGCACAGAATACTGGCAAAGGGAACGTTCATTTGGCACAAAGTTATAGTGAGGTCTGGGATTATTCCAACGGTTCCGATAAAAAGGTTATGGAGATCGTGAATGTAGGTAATACTTACATAATAAAATGCATCACCAAACTGGCCACAGATACCTCACGGGTAACAAACATACCTGTAGCCAGCTTCACAACGGCCTACGCCCGCATCAAGCTTTGGGAACTACTGCACTCTCTTGGGCGGAGGGTGCTGTACGCTGACACAGGTAGCGTAATATTCACAGCGAGGGAGGGTGAATACATGCCAGCTATTGGGGAATTCCTCGGAGAGTTAACTGAGAAGATCAAGGATGAGTATGGTGATGGTGCATACGCTGACTCATTTGTATCAACAGGACCAAAAACTTATGGGGCACTGGTAAAGGTGGGGGAGGATATGAAATATAGCTTTTATATTTCGTATATATACCTTATACAGTGTGTCCGTAAAGTCATGGTGGGATTTTAAATAGCTATATTATTGCAACGAAACATGATAATGAGATGAAAAAAAGGCAAATTGAAGAACAACTCTAAAAGAATAACTTTATTTAACGTAGTTCGATATGGGCTCCTCTGGTAGCCCTGCAGACATCTAGGCGGTGATTCAATTCCAGCCACACACGCCCAAGAACATCAGGAGTGACGGATGCGATAGCTTCCGTGATTCGCTCGTGCAAGTGATGAATATCCCTAATGGGTACACTGTACACGCTTTGCTTGACGTAACCCCACAAATAAAAGTCCAAAGGTGTCAGGTCCGGAGAGCGTGGAGGCCATGGCTTCCATCCTCCTCTTCCTATCCATCTCTGTGGAAATTTTTCATTAAGGAATTCTCGAACAACGTTGGCATAGTGCGGAGGAGCACCATCTTGCTGAAAGATGACATTATTGTCAATAAATTGGGGTACTGCAAAATGTTCCAACATAGCGAGGTAGTTGTGTGACGTCACAGTGGGTTCCGCGAAGAAAAATGGGCCAATCACTCGATCTCGTGCTAGAGCACACCACACATTAACTTTCGGGCTATTACACTCATGTTCAACATAGGCATGTGGACAGCCTAGACTAACTACG
Organism: Bathynomus jamesi; assembly: GCA_023014485.1. Lineage (NCBI taxonomy): Eukaryota > Metazoa > Arthropoda > Malacostraca > Isopoda > Cirolanidae > Bathynomus > Bathynomus jamesi. Next base: position 2,007,956 of record JAJOZX010000030.1, read on the forward strand.
AGATAAAGGTTAAGCTTAGCCTAGACTAACTACAAGATACAACTTTGAGAGTTGTTCTTAAATTTGGCATTGTTTCATCTCATTATCATGTTTCGTTGCAATAATATAGCTATTTAAAATCCCACCATGACTTTACGGACACACTGTATATGTTGTATATATTTTTATAGTTCTTTATATATCATCTAGGCATCATTTTGTTTTCGAATTTATATTTACTTGTACTTTTTTATTCGTTTGTGACCATAGTATGTATGATTCAGACAATAACTAAAGAACCTTTGGTAATTTTTTCCCTTATAAATTTGTGTTCCTCTCTTACAATTTATTTTTCAATTTATTTTTTTGGTTTATTTCTTTATTTCTTTGTGACATATATATCATTTTGGCATCATCTATTAAAATGATTGTAAACTTTCCTTTTGAGCTTGAATTTGTAGACTCCACTTACAATTTTTAGTTTTTTATCTGTTAGTTTATTTCTTTATGGTTATTTCGGCTGTGACGTATATATCACTAAGGCATTATTTTGTAATTTTTTCCAATTTATATTTATATTTATATTTATTTCTTTATTGTTTTGTGACCTGTTTACCATTCAGACAATAACTATAAAAAATTGGCTGGAAACAAGCCATTTGAATTTATGTTGAATTTCGGGCAAAGTGCTAAAATTGTCATTTTTCCATACAAATGTGTTTGCTCCTCCCACAATTTTTTCTATACTTACTATATATATATATATACCATATGTCCCACAAAAAAGTACACCCAACTTTAGATTGTACTAACTCCTCCAAAAAATGAGATATTTTGGATCTGTTTGTTTGATTTAATATATCAAATTATTCTTTGTTAACGTTCAAATTTATTCATGTTTAAACGATTTAGTGTTTAAGCATCTGCTTTTAACTGAAGGGTACAACAAAATGGATTGCGCAAAATTGGTCAATGAAAAAATAATAATGTGTGTGCTATCGATGTAATGAAAAAACAAATACATAATAATAGATACTTTAACATAATTTTAATAAGATACAAAGCAGATTTTTCTTTATTCCTTATTGCAAAAGTTATGCTTAGTTTCGTTTTCTTTCAACATGACCGCCATTCCTATGAATACAAATCTGGAGTCAGGCTCTCATCTTCCCCATCACTCTTTTGATAAGATCTGGATTGTCTTTTAAGAAGTTGATTTCAGCTGTGATGCGAGTCCTCAAATCATCTAAATTGATAGGTTGTGATGCAAATACTCTATTTTTCAAATGACCCCATAAAAAGTAATCACACGGGCTCAAGTCAGGGCTTCTGGGAGGCCATTCAATGTCATGGCCTGTAGCAATTACTCTTTGGTGGAAGACTTCCTGCAAGCGTTCTTTCACAATAACTCTCCTGTGAGCAGGAGCTCCGTCTTGCACCCACCAAATACGATTAAATCGGTTTCCATAAGTAATACGTATTTGTGGAAGGATTTCTCGGTCTATCATTTCTAGGTAAGCTACACCATTTAGATTACCATCGTAAAAGACGGGGTCAATTAACGCTCCATTACCGCACAGTCCTACCCAGAGAGACAGTTTTTGTCTAGAGTTATTCTTTTCGTAGATATGATTGTCAGGTGGATGATTTTTTGGTGCATACTGACGGCAGATTTGTCTGTTCACTAGACCATTCCTAAAAAAGGCTGCCTCATTTCCAACCACTAATTGTTCCGTGAATCTTTCTGGTTTTTCAAGAAACCACTGGGCAAATCTTAGGCGGCGAGGTAGATCTCCTTCAATGAGTTGATGTCAAATTTCCATTCTGTATGGGTACAAATTCAAATCCTCACGAACTATTCGATGAAATGACATGCGTGAGAGTTCTGTACCATTTCGCCTGGTGGACACTTTTGGATGTCTCTCTAATAAATGCCGAACATGCTGAATGTTCTCGTCTGTTCTTGCCGTCTTCGGATGGCCTGAACGTCCTTTGTTCAAATTGAGGACCGTTCCTTCTTCTTTGTATTTCCGAACATTCTTCAAAATTGTATGTTTAGTTGGAGAAGCTCTATCGGGAAATTGCAGTTCGAAGGTATTCTGAACTTGTTTTAAGCTTTTAGTTTGCAGATAAGTTGTGACCATGAGAACGCGCTGCCTTCGTGTAAACTGCATGATAAGGGTTTCAAAGTTATTTATAAATTTAGTAATTCAGATTCTTCATTTATATGTATGACTCGTATCTTAGATACAAAAGTTCGAATTATTTAAAAAAAATATTTGCAATATCCTTCGACGTAAAAAGTAGCACATTGGCTAAAGCAAGAGGAGCTATCTGGCTGGGAGAAATGATCATTCCGCGCAACCCATTTTGCTGTACCCTTCAGTTAAAAGCAGATGCTTAAACACTAAATCGTTTAAACATTAATAAATTTGAACGTTAACAAAGAATAATTTGCTATATTAAATCAAACAAACAGATCCAAAATATCTCAATTTTTGGAGGAGTTAGTACAATCTAAAGTTGCGTGTACTTTTTTGTGGGACATATGGTATGTTTATTTTTGTAACCTATATATTGCCTTGAACTCTCCTTTCACTCCAGTGTTCCTAAGGATGTCATTAGACGAAAGCGCTTGAGCACCACTTTGTGTTTCTTTTCCCTTCGTTGTTTTATTCATCATAAATATTTTTCACGTGTCACTTTCGTGAAATAATTTTCATATATATATATATATATATATATATATATATATATATATATATATATATATATATATATATATATATATATATATACATATATATACTATATGTTAACCCCTCCGTCTATGGCCTGGGTTGGTTCGAAGTCGACGGGGGTTCTAGTTAGGTGGCAGCAACGGATGTGTTACTTACAGTAGTTTTCTTCTTTATTACTCACCGAGTTCTTCTATAGTGACTCGGAGGATTCAGGGAGGCTTACTAAATTCTCTTAAGATTCCCGGATTCTTCTTGTAACGTATCGGGGAAGTTCAATGATTAAGTACTCTGAAGAGAGCAAGACTCGAAGAAGATAAAGACTATTTCTTACTTGTAATTTACTGCTAAAATGTACGGGTAGATGCTCAGCCTCTGAATTGACTTCTGAATGCATATGGAAGATATTTCTGGGGTTTATATACCCCGGTTTTACTAACATCATTATTATTGAAATGTTGAAGAGGCTGTATTATTTTTGCACAATAGTTAAAAAAATAAAGTAAAAAAATGGTTAAAACAGATAAACAATATAGGAAGAGGAAGCCATATTTTTAGCTTAAACCGCATATATTAGATCTGCTGCTTTTCCTGATCCGCCGAGTTAATTAGAAAGGAAATTGAATTAGGCATTCTTATATTAAGATATGTATATGAGCAAATAATTAAAAGTTTAAGGCAAAACATGACTTCATCTTTTATAACTTCAAAATTTATCCCAATGAACAAAAAAAAATTAAAAAAATAATAATATTGCCGGATGTACATTAAATGGCGACATAATGTCGTGTCGGACATTTAGTAAAATCTAAGTAAATTACTGAGTACGGTGTAATTTTGGTTTATTCCAGTTATGGTTATAATTACCAATTAATTCATATTTACTTATCGTTAATTACAATTCCATTAAAGTACATTTTACTACGTTATTAAGTACATTATTACATTATATTAAATTATTTCAGTTAATTACAATTAATTATAGCTTTGGTTTGTTTTTACAGTGTTTCATATTAATAGACAATTAAGATGTTAGAAATATAATACAAAGTACATGGGCATATACGGTATAGATATATATATATATATATATATATATATATATATGTATTATATATATAGGGTGGGCCGTAAGTTTCCATACATAGGAAAAATTAAACGTTTGTTTTTATGTTTCAGATACCCTAAGAATATGCGTTTGACGAAAGAGCAACGAATTGAAATCATACTGATGGCTGGGTCGGGAAGCAGTCGCATGGTTGCAATGAACTTTAACAGACAACATGGAACGAACATCACACACGACACTGTGGCAAAACTTATTAACAAGTTTCAGAAAACTGGAAATGTTGCAGATCAACCGCGAAGTGGTCCAAGACGTACAGCCACCGATGAAGACACAACAGCTACGATACTTACAGCGCTTACACGGAGTCCCAGAAAAAGTACACGACGGTTGTCTGCAGAAAGTGGTGTCAGCAGATCGAGTATCAGGCACATTTTGAAACCAAACAAATGGCATCCATACAAATTGCATATGGCACAGCATTTGAGTGAAGACGACCCGGATAGACGGATGGAATTCTGTGAATGGGCATTAACCAAAGTGAACGAGGATGCAAACTTTTCAACTAAGATCTTGTTTACTGATGAAGCAAATTTTTACGTCAATGGAGAGGTTAATCGGCAAAACATACGTTATTGGAGTAATGCTAACCCTAACTGGCTGAGTCCGACGAAGATGCAAGATGCCGGTAAAGTGATGGTGTGGGCCGGGATATGGGGTGACAGAATTATTGGACCAATTTTTGTCAGTGGAAATCTTAAT